>JADLZK010008601.1:0-368040 GCA_015847255.1 Hyparrhenia diplandra | reverse complement strand
TTGTGGCCAAATGACTTCAGATTTTGTGTGGCACAAAGATCATAGGACATTGTGATCATGATGGTGATGGTATTTTCGCCCACTTTCCATACTCTAGTCACTCGACATCTGGATGTATTTCGACTCTCATGCCGCGGTTATTCGACGTTTCCTCCGAATCATATCCGCATAAAAATAATGGACATATCTGCTACGTGGAACTAGGTTATTAGATAAAATGGCGTTCATGAAAATGTTGTTCTTCCTTTCCAAATAGGGATATTGGCGGTGTTTCTTTGATGGTGTAAATTAAAGACTTTCTTTCACCCTCGCCAACAAGATCCTAAAGCTTAATCCCTTTGTTAGTCGAACAAAGAGTTAAAACTTTCAGTTTCGGTGGATCGGGAGCTACTACTATAAGCTTCATATTTAAGCGACTACTATGTACACAACATAAATTTCCTTTTAAGTGGAAAACTCTAGCAATGTTGAAAACTCACCCTCATTACCTTAGTCCTTCATGCGCGCGCATATGGCTTCTTTCTTTTGTCTTTAGTAATAAAGAGATAGACCACTTTAGATTTGAGCCGCTAGTTTTTCTCATTCCTCACAAGAGTTTCATGTTGGAGTATTTTGCAATATTTTCAAAAAGAGAAAACTTAATGTTCCTCAAATGGTGCTCTCGGATGGTCACCTCAAGTGGTGGTTGGTTTCCTCCACCAAGGCATATGGCGATATTGCCTTCTTTCCTCAGGCTACAGCTAAATGGCTTTTATGTGGAGCTTGGGTAGGGATAAAGTATGCTAAGTACTTACCTTGTGTCACGTTGCAATGTCAAAGCTTGGATCCAAGGAGAGAAAGTGCCGCGCTCTAAGATCAAGATGTGCGCATTGCGTGGAAAAATGAGATGTACAATACTCCTTTTATTTGATTTGTCTCTCTTCCTACTTAGCATTGTGAGACATGGCTTTTTTTTTTTTTTTTTTTTTTTAGAGATGTGGGTTCTACTCACCTCGGGACACATGTCCATTTTCGTTTCTCATTTTTTTACTATGTATAGCCAATGTCTCTTTTGCTAAAAAACATAACTAGAGAGAGGTCCTCCAAATATAAAGCATGGAGTATATTTGTTGGTGAAAAAGGATGGATTGGCATGTTATTTAGTACTTCGATGTAGAAGCGACACGCTTGCCATGGTGGCATGGATGTGCACTTGATCTAATGAACTGATAAGTCTCTCTACAAGGGTCAACAAGGCTTGACAAAGCTCAATACTAAGTAGTATAATAGAAGGGATTTATATTATGAAATGAGTATGGCTTTGGTAAGATTTTCTATAGAGGAAGCATCAAGTGTTTTATTGTTTTAAGAAATAGAACTCCAACAATCTTCTTTGTTTTGGAACAAAAATATAGCAACTCATCTTAGGATGGATCATATCTCAAAATGACTTGGACTTGGTTGAAGCACTTTACAACCCACCACACAAGTTTTAGGTTCATGGTGGTGTTCATGTGAGCTGAGTAGTCCATACTTAGAGGAAATGTCAAGTTGTATACTAAGTACTAAAAAATATTTAGTAGAGTAACTTATTAGGGCATTTCAAAGGAAGGTATTCATTCATGAAGCATATAAATATGTGAGGGAATCTTGGGCATATTTATTTATTTATTTTATACTATTAGGAGATAGAGTGAACAAATTAAAAGGAAAGATAGGAGAATACTTACCTTGGTAGGGAGGGAACCTCCCCAAGCTTAACTTACACTTTGGTGATGGAAATGATTCTCGTAACAAAGAAAACAAAAGCTTGCCGGACTACTAAATAATATATATTTTTATTATTCTATTTATTGTGTGTATTACTTTTTATTATTATTGTGTATTATTATTTTAATTATTATTATTATTATTTTATTTATCTTATACTTGAGGGTGAACTTATTTGTGAACCTTGTGAAGAAGGAGGAGGTCTAAGTTCATCATTTTTGTGGAGGATTCTCATGAACTTTGAACTAAGATGAAGGGGTGGCTTGATGGTGATGTGAAGCCTTGGGTCCCAAGGGGTAGGTCGGCCGACCTACCTTTGTGTCCCAAATGATGGTGGCATTCCATTGGTGTTTGGTCATGATGCCTGCACATGTATTACGGAAAATATGGATGTGGTGACACCAAGGGTTGGTGGGCCGACCAACCAAAGTTGTCACCAAAGAGAGATTGGCTAGTGCAAAATTGCATCATATGTTGTGTACAAGTGTTAGATTGAAGGGAGATGGTGGCATAGGCTTCCTAAAGCCTTGGTCATTGGAGCGACCAAGGGGTTGGATACCCGGAGAAAGGTTTTTTTACGGATTCATGTTGGATGTCATGGTGATGTATGCGGAAATGATTGGGGAGTGAAATATGTGCAAAAAAGGTGGTGCCGATTCCCCAAGCTAGGATCTTAGCAATCTTTTTTGCATGAACATGTTTCAGTGTAATATTGATTGAGAAGATGTGGTGGATGTGTGATATTATGGGTAGATGGGAGGTCGGGGCTGACCTGCTTTGCATAAGCACCGCATAGTGCCACAAGGTTAAGTGAAGTATTGTTCTCAAGTTTTTATTATGCAAAGTGAATATTATTTTTGATTGAAGATTGAAACATGCAAAGATATAAAACAAACTATCCTAAATCAATTTTTGGGAAAAGGGAAATATGAGATAACTACCAATTTACCTTTTTAAGGGCTCCATGTTTTAAGTAAGTCAGGTAGGGACTACTTCTCCTAAATGTTCATTCTTGGGGGTTCTTGCCCGGGTGGTGGATGACTTTAAGGAGGGATTGGTTCTTCCTCCTTATCTTCCACTTCTTCATTTTATGCTTTTGGTTTCTTCTTCCTCGATGCTCTCGATTTGTTTCTTCTTTGCGTATGACGTCTTCTTGACTGTTCTTCTTGGATTGTGGATATTCATTATAACTATTGAAGAGTAGCAGTACTTACCTTTTCTCGATGGGGGAAGTTGAAATGGATTTCTCAGGTATGGATGTAGATGATAAATTTCAGTGGTGTTTGAGACGGTCTTCCAAGTCACGAGTGGTGGGTCTGTTCTTCTTCTCCCATATATCTAGGACTAGAAGTCGGTCGGGGACGTATTAGTCATGAATCTTCGGGTGCATCTTTTTGCTATTCCTTGGGGAATGGGTCACGATTGATCCACCATCTGCGTTTGCACATATGTGGGATGCAAAGGAAGTTTGCTCGAATATGAAGTCATAAGTCACCTTTGCCATTAAGGTTGGCGTCGGATCACAATGTCCGAGAATGCTTTACGGTAGTATAATTGATTGATTGAGCATGTTGTTATTGTTGGGTACTCTGGATCTTCCCCTCTTGGTGATCATTGGTGATTTGAGTAAGTGGTCATACTCCGTTCTCGCGAGTTGATCATCGTTAACTTGTTGGCGGATGCGGTAAGGACTCGGATGGTTGCACCTTCTTCCGTCGCTTGAGTTTTGTTCGGACCTTGAGGGTGGCAGTGATTCGGTGAGACTCATATGAATTAGGGTTCTCCACCCATTGTTTTGTGGCCTTCTCTTTTGGGTGATCTGTCTTAACACATTTGCTTGGGTGTAACCATTGAAAGCAAATTTTACCTTTCTTCCTTCAACATGGAAGTGAATGCGCGCGGGAGCGACCGTAGATGCATGCATTGGGTACGTGTTGAGAAAGGGTCTTCGGGGAGTAGAGAGGTACATCGCAAATTGACTCCCATGTCTAAGAATGATGAAATCCAGGTACGGGACATATTCATGTGGATTTTCACCAAGATTAATGTAACTATGATCCTTGAGGGTCGGATTGTTTGATGCGCCATGCACTTGTCCAGTGGGGTGTAGCCCAAGTCTGAGGGTCCACATAATAAGTTATCATAAGTTACCTTGGACATGATGTTAACACTTGACCCAAGGTCGCAGAAGGCATTATTGAAAGACTTGTGGTCCAATAGAGCGCGCGCACTTGATCGTCGTTGGACCCGGGTCTCCCTTCTTGACGGCGAGCGACTGAGGATCAAGGAGATAGCCAGTAGTTGGATCGGGAGTGAGGCTTACCAAACCTTGTGTTTACCAAACTAACATTTTCGGTAGGATCCTCCCGGTTTCTGTGAATCTTTTACCTTGCTCATAAGATGGCATGCGACCGCTTAACCGAGCTAGTTGGGTTTCCACATTTTATTAAAGCTCAAACGGTTTTAATGGCGGAATTAAAAGTTTTCCATCTTAGCATTAAGGTTTTCAAGGGGCCTTATCATTGGCAAAAAGCTTCTTATTAATGCTATCATTGATTTTTTGCTTGACCATAGATAAGATCTTTTCATGGATGGTTGGTTATTATAATTATTATTGAAATTATTAGGCGAACCATTACCTCCATTACCTTGATGAAGGGGCGTGGATTCCATCCATTTTGGCTTTGGGGCGATATCCATTGTTGTTATTATTGTTGATGAAGCTGCGTCTTCTCGTAGTTTTCAGGCGCTTATTCCCGAGTGATCTTCACTACCACATACGCCGCACCATGGATCACCGCGGCGGCATGGGCCCGGACATAGTGTTCGCGGGCCTCTTTGTCCTAGCACGCCATCCGTCTTCATCATCGAGGTCTATCTTAGGTGAGAGCATGTCCACTTCATGGGCAAATTATGCATGCCAACTTCTTCTTTGTTTGAGACGTTCATCATTCCGGCCGGTTGGTCACCATCTTCTCAATGAGTTCCTTGGCTTCCTTCACCTTAAGTGAAAAGAAGGCTCCCTCTGCATGGCGATCAAGGTGACTACGGGCTATAGGTGTGAGCCCATGATAGAAAAACTTTGAATAGAGCCACTCTTCAATCCCATGATGAGGACAGAGCCAAATGTACTCTTTGAGACGCGTTCCTGTGCCGGGAATGGTTTCATTCCGGCCTGTTGTTGGAAGCTTGAGATCTTTCCTCGAAGGGCGCGTTGGTTTTGCCCATAGGGGAAGAACTTCTTGAGGAATGCGTTAGGCGCCCAATTCTCCTGTGTGTTGGTGACATCCGCGGTTGGCATAGAACCTTTGGCCCCGGCTTTCGGCGGTGAAGCGGGAAAAGGAAGCTGAGGCGGCGAATAGCATCGGATGTCACATTCTTCGCCATTGAAGGTGCACACACCTCTAGGAAGTGCCAAGGTGCGCGTTGGCATCCTCATGGGGCTTCCTACGTAATGGATTTGCTTGCACCATGTTGATCGTATGCAGTTTCAGCTCAAAATGGGCATCTCCCAAATTCACTTGTGGTCCTTGCCGCCACATTAGCGAAGCAGAGGGGGCAAAAAAGTCGTGATAGCCTTTCTCGAGCCATAACCTTTGGTGGTGATGGTAGCGGTTTGAGGTCTTCCTTTCCTTGAGTGGATTTGACTCGAAGAATGCCGGAAGGAATCAACGCCTCCTCTAGGGCTCCTCGGTCTCTCGGGATTATCAACAAGTTGCTCGGTAGGTTGAATCCACTCATGCAATGCCCGGCTTTCAATATAAAGAGAAACACGCAAAAGGGTAAGCCTCTAACACTAGTCGTTACTAAATTGATGATGACTTCGGATTCAATCTCAATTAATCTTTTCTAGGCGTATGGCTTCGGCTAAGAATCGGCGGAAATGCTTGTTGACATTTACTTGGCGTCTACTAGAAATAGATATAGAACCTATCTCCATTACTTGCCGCTAGAAATCGTGAGGTATATCTTATGTCTACGTTGGTGATTCAAGCTTACCAGTATACTGGATTGTAGCACTTCACCCGAGTATTCAAGGTATCGTTATTTATATTTAGCCCAAGGGAAGCAATAGCTAGAAAAGGTTAATGTGGGAGATAGATCCTTAAGTTCACCTCAATATAGTACCGACCAAATGTGCTCGAAAAGCGAATATGATAGGAAGGGTTGGATAGAAGTTGGTGGAGTGGATAAGCAATTTAGGCAATAAAGATAACTAGTAAGGTATAGCTGGGTGGGAGGAAACGGTGAGTATAAGACTCTATGACTCTAACTTTTACTTTAGTGATATGTATCTAGACACAAAAGATGAGACAACTAGTTGTGGTTTACACGAACTGAATGCTAGGCAGAGGGTGAGATATGGTGAATTCAATCACCACTACCCCTACTATGTTCTTGAGCCTTACCTTTTAGGTAACTTGTTTAAACACGCGGGTGGTTTATCTGAGAGACGATAAGGGCACTACCTCATCGGCTACCATGATCCATCCGTGCAAAATGTTTATAACCCATGCTTGTAAGATCGAAGTCTAAGCACCACGCTTATTATTCCTCTTTACTACTCTAGATGGTAGCTACAATGAGATCAACTAGGAGCACCCTATGGCGGTATGATCGCATCCAAGCGAGGATTCAACTAAGAACCGGGACTAAACCACAAACTAAGTGTGTAGAAGCACTATTTGTGAGACTTTATATCACTACAACTATAGTCTGAACCAACTAGAGCAAAGTTGCACTAAGTAAATCTTGAATAAGTAAATACTAGAATAAAGTAAAGAAAAGGACTATATATTATAAAAGTAGAGATCCAAATACAAGAGAAAAAGATAACTAGAGCTATACGGACTCGAGGACCAGCTCAGGAATCCCGAGCCTTCGACTCAACTCTAACTCCCAACAATAGACTATCCTACTATACTCTCTTGGAGCTTTGCCTTTACAACTTCCACACCTCCCACTCCCATCCACTCCACTCTAAAATGAGAGGGGGGGAGGGGGTATTTATAGCCCAAGGTGGATTAGGGGCTACTCAGTAGCCATATGTCATCGATCCCTGTGATCCCACCTCGTGAACCCTTGGATAAACCGCCTTGTAGGATCAACGGCTAGATGAAAATAATCCGACAATGTGGTAGGCGGGGGCGTTGGTGGTCAAATGGGCCATGGTGAATAATTACATGGTCCATGACTTCTGTCGGCACCTCGTCTTTGGATATGTTGGCCCTAATCGCTTTACGTGTCTTGGAAATCCGAACTTGTCATGACATGCTTTTGTACCCACCGCATCCGCGGACGTCTTGATCACCAATCGGGTGCCTTCTCTTGGTTTCCCATGGATTGCGACGTGGGCAAGTCACGCATTATAGGGTTTGGGCCAAATGGCCTGGCGGTCGGCCCGATCTTAGTCCATTAGGCGCCAGCCTTCCCGGCCTTCTAGAAGGCTGTCCCACATGTCGATGTCTCGTGATGAAATGGGTTCCTTGGTCGGGCCGACATGCTCATCTTGTGGCCAAATGACTTGATTTTGTGTGGCAAACATCATAGGACATTGTGATGATCATGATGGTGATGTGGTATTTTGCCCACTTTCCATACTTGGGTCACTAAATCGATGACGCGACTCTACGTGTTATTCCGGCGGTTCCTCACGAATTCATATCTCGCATAAAAATAATGAGCATCTACATGTGGAACTAGGTTATTAGATAAAATATGTTCATGAAATGTTGTTCTTCCTTTTCCAAATAGGGATATTGACGTTTTGATGGGTAAATTAAGGGGTGTTTTCCGTCAACAAAGAGTTAACCATCGAGGGTATAATTTCGCCAGCGCCTCGTTCGATGGCCTCCACCTCGCCTTCGTGATAGCTTATTGTTGAGGTTGTCAACTATTGTCTGTCTCGATCTTAGCCTGCATCTACTAGCATGGCGTCTTGAATGCTTTTTTCTTTCGTAGTTTCGTTGCCGCCAGGCGCTATGTTATAGGCGGTGTTTTGAGGCATGCGGAGGGTTTTTCGCCGCCTTGAAGTTTAGGGCGTCGCTTTCGACTATACTCGCTCTCGCGGGATGAACTTGATTTGTGAAGCCACGGAATCTTTCGTTCCATTGCTCGTGCACCGCGAGGTAGTTTATAAGTTTCGGTTCTCGCCATGCAATTTTTTCCACTTGGCCCGCTACTAGCATTGAGTCTCGTTTCGACTTGGCGGTTTTGCTCGTAGGCCTTTGCTTTTTGTGAGCCCCTAGTATGAGCCTTCATATTCGAACGTGATGTTGTTGTTTGTCCGGGTGCACTCTGGTCGTGTGGGCGGTATGACTTTTTACGCCTAGCGGTGATATTATGACCCTTGCGGAGGCCTCTCGCTCGTGGCTAATGCTCCATCTCGTATAGATCGCCCATAGCTCACCCGAATATTTTTGCTCTTTTTGCTTAAAGTAAGGCCCATTCTCGCTGCAAAATCCGCTAGTACTTGGGGATGCGATATAGCGGATCTATGCGCGAATGTTATTTCAAATCGAGAGCTCACGCCATTTGCCCATTTCGGCGATCGGTGTTTCCTTTTTCTTAGGACCTCAGCGTGGCTGTGTACGTGGGTGGTGGGCTATCACTGCTTTAGTAAGTGAGCGGGAAGTAGTGCTGGAGGTTTTGGATGGATGCTATCAAGAGAGGCAGTATGCTATCTTTTCTACTTACGTGTAGCTGATCTTGAGCTACGAAAGCGCCTACGAGTGACATTACAGTATACTTTCGGAAGCTAGGTGAGGCGGCTATCTATCTTCTCTTACCTTTGCACCGCTACCGCGCTTGGCTTCAGTAATGTCGTCGCTGCGGTGTATAGGCGACAGGTTTATCTTTGCTCTAGAGGCGATTACTCTTTGTGCATTGTTCTTACTTGAATATTCGCGGTTTTGAGCTTCACGTAATGCCTCCGCTTTGCTCTTCTCTATTTGAAAGTGATCCTCCCCTAGTGGCTTGGAAGAATGCGAGGCTTTTCTACCGACTTCTGGAAATGAATCTCGCTAGAGCCGCGATTACGCCCGCTTCGCTAGCTTTGCACTTCTCTCTTTGTTTTTGGCTCTCTGCGTCTCCTGCGATTGCCTTTATAGGTCCGCTGAGCTCCCTCGCGGAACTCAACTTGATATATCCGAGGGACCTTTACGCTGAAGGTTTGCCCGAAGGCGCGCATTTCTCGAAGGTTCGCTTTGAGCCCCGACTTTTCAAATTTGGCGTAAGGTTTCCCGCAGAGCTCGGATGTGGTCTTGCTCTCTCTTGCCCGCGACTATGAGATCGCGTCTTACATGTGCAATCATGTTTTTGAGCAGAAATGCTCACTCAAGACTTTTCGCCATTACGGGCGTACGGCGCCCGGCATTTTTCAAGGCGCTCTTCGCATTCCGCGGCAAACAGTATGTTCGAGATGGTGTAGTGAAACTAGTTTTTCTTCGACTTCCTTTCGCGCCCGGTTTGGTGTATATATCCCGAGTAGCGCAAGCAAAGTGAGAACCTTCGGCACCTGCTCGCCGCCTTTGTCCATGTGAGGTGCTCCATTCTTGGTAGACGGTGTAGTTGTCCTTCTTAGTCGCTTTTCTGTTGAATCACGGAAATCTATACACATCCTCATTTTTCGAGGTTTTCTTTTGGGACAAGAACGACATTTGCCAACCGGTCCGATTAATTGACCTCGATGACTTTGGCGCCTAGCGACCTCTGGACCTCCTTTGGGCGCTAATGATACGTCCTCCAACATTTTCCTCTAAAGATTGTTTCTTTGGTTTACATTTGGGGTTGATGTCTAGGACATGTTCAATGATGTCTCTCACTCCGGGGAGTCTGGCTGTGACAGGCGAAGATTTCCTTATTTTTGATGAGGAGCTGCCCAATTCTTTCTCTTCTTCCTCGTAAAGTTTTGCACTAATTGTGGATCAGGTGGACGGGATCTTCGTCTATCCTTATCTTTTTGATTTTTTGCATTTGACGCTTGTTTGCCTTTTTTTCAAGGCGCTTGTTTTCGCTCTTTTTTGTTTTTGTGGGCCCGGCAAGCCTTCTATGCCGCTTTTTTGCCTTTATGGTGATGATCCTGCGGAGCCGATTTTCGCTCGAACCTTCCACGGCTTGGAATTTGTTTGTGAATGTTTTTGTGGGACCCGATATATAGCCTCCCTCTTTTGCAAAAGCGCAAACCAACTTCAAAAACTTCTCGAAAGTTCTTCCCTTTTCAAAAGGAGTTGCAAAATAAATTTTGAAGGCAAAAGTTTTACTTCTCAAACCTGTTTTACAAAAGTTTGAAAACCAAAAGATATTTTGGCTCAACTTAGTTTAAAAGCTTTTGATTTCCTTCTCGGAGCCCAGTTCCTTTCAAAAGCTAATCCCGCAAACTATTTCAAACCGATTTTCAAAAGCGATTTGTTTCAAAACTAAAAAGTTTTGTTTGTAAAACTCCCTTGTTCAAAAGGCTTCCTTTGCGAAACCTAGTGCACCATTGCATATGACCAACCCCGGGGAAGCCATCAACCTGAAGCAAGTGCTTATGAGTTTGGAAAGAAAAAGCCCGCACCGTAAAAACCCTAGGACTGCAAGACATGCCGAAAGTACCTTGACACCCGGTACAAATTTGGAATAAGTGTTTGAGCAAGACATAAGGACACAATCACCACTTCTTCACCCGACCGAGTAATCCCCAAATCTCGAGGACGAGATCCTTGTAAGGGGGTGGACTGTAACAACCTAGATTTTTGAGAAGCCAAAAATACGAAATTTTTAAAGTTTTTCTTGCAACATGTGAAGCATGTAGATGCTAGGTCAAACGCGAGTTGACTCACCAACAAAACGCTGCATTCATATAGAATTGTTTGTAGGAGTTTGTCGAGGTTTTAGTAGTTGAGTTAGGATTTTTTGTCTGAGTGCACAAATCCATAGCAACCCACTTTTTCCGCTCCCAAAAATTCTTCTCATAATTTTTTGAGACATCTCATGATCAACCCAAATAACTCCCAACTCTTTTTCACTTCGTAGCAATCTCCCTTTATCAATCTCGTATGATCTCCCCGAGTTCTCTCGAACCTCTCTCATCTCGTTGGAGCACACTCCTAATCTAATCCGATATCCCTCTTGAAGTTCCTCGCGCACTTGGGATAACCTCTCCTTATCTTTCCTTTCTCCTATTATCTCCGGAGACCGCAACAGCGCTTACGCCTTCCGTCAACAAGAAGATGAGCCATATCGACAATCTCGACTTGACCAACCATCGAGATACCTCCGGCCTCATGTTGCCTCATTTGACAAGCTGTAGTCTATCTTGGGCAACCATAGCTTGTCATACCCTTTCTCAACTAGCCATGCCCGACCAATGGTAGCTGCCATAGCCATGCCCGGCCAACCAGTCACTAGCCCCGACCAACCTTGGCTGACCAAGAGAGAGACTACAACTAGCCAACAGTCTCGACCTAACTAACCACTGAGGCCATGACTAGCCAACAGAGATAGTGTCAAGCCAGGGCAATGACCCCTTGGAATTTTTGGATCTCCTTTCAAACCACGTTAGCAACAACCGGATGTTCCCCTCTCGATCCCTTTACGTCTAGTCAAGTTTGTTGGATCAGGTTCACGAATTCATGGCAACCTACTCATTGTCCTTGTTGAATTTATCTTAAACCCTTCTCGAGTTCATATCAAACTTCATTGAATATCTCATGAACTCTTGTCTCAATATAAATGGGAAACCTCTCTTCTTTAATTTGTTGGCCTACTCCTAAATTAACCCTGACTTCTTTCACTCGCGTCTCCCTGGAAGCATTTCACGCTCTCGGCAAATACCTTTAGTTCGTCTCAATCCCTTTTTAATGCACTTCAATTATTCTCATCTATTTCTCCAAAAAGTCTCCGAATGATTTTGGAGTTATCCCATTTTCCCTCCTTTACCTTTTCCAATTTCCTTCCCATCTTAATCCTCCCCCTTCCCTCAAGTCAAACAACCATTGACTTATATTGCCAACCCTCGGAATGGTTGACCAAAACACCCTAGTGACCCCTAGTGGACCCCACAAAGGTGGTGTACGTGATAGCAGCTCATGTGCATCAATTAGGTACCCAAGGTGTAGTTAGAAAATAAAAGGAAGAAATGGAAATAGAAGGAAGAAAAAGGAAAAAGGAGAAAGAGAAAAAGAAGAAGAAGGAGAAGAAGAGGCCATTCAGGCCTGGGGACCAGCAGCCAGCCCAGCAGCAGCTCAAGCAGCCCAAGCCCATCAGCAGCAGGCTCGCTGTGCTCGCCAGCTCCGCCAGCACGTGGGCGCCCAAGTCGCGGCCAGCGCGCTGCATTTCCATAATCGGGGGCAGTTTTGTAATTTTTTCCCTCGCCTCTCTCTCTTTTCGCCCCGACGGATGGGCCCGAGGCCCACACGTCGCCTTTACTCCTTTCTCGCCGCTCCGCCTGCCGAGAGACGGAGAGCGGGGGAGGCAGCGCCGCCCGCGCCGCTGGGCGATGCCCCACGTCGCCCGGCCCCCGCTACACGCCGCTAACGGATCCTGCGCTCCGGCGTTGCGTGCCCGTGGCCGAGGGGCGACCGCGGCACCGGACGCCCAAAAAGCGGCCGGGGGAGAGGTAAAAGGCGCCATTCGCACTTGGGACACCGGGCACCCGCCCTGGCCGGCGATCGCGCGCCCACGCAAACGCGCCGGGGTCCGTGTGAGCGCACGCCGCCCCAATACCTCCCACCACACGTCCCATCGAGAGTGGCAGCCAGCCGCCCGACTGCACCGCGCCCGATCCGCCACATCCATCCGCGCCCGGCGCGCCGCTGGCCCCCACCCAGCACCCTAGGGGCTCCCTCCTGCGCCCGCCATCTTGGTGGCACTGATCATCGTCTTGCCGCCGTCAAGAGAAGAAGGAGGGGGAAGAGGAGAAGAAGAGGATGGAGGAGAAGCGCGCCGCCGCCATCGTTGCGCCGCCGGGAGCGCCGCGACGCGGAGGACGCCGTATCATAGCCGGGCCGTGGCCGTAGCCAAGCACCGCGAGCCCGCCTTCATCGACCTGGCCCGTACCACATCGCCGCCACGCCGCCGCGACCGCCGTAGACCCACGGTGAGCTCGCCGCCCCATGTCGCGGCCAAGCTCACCTACCTGCCACGCCCCGCCGCTTCCCACCTCTCACGGAACGCAAGGCCGCTGTCGCCGTTGCACAGCGCCGTGCACCTTGAGCACCACTAGAGCTCAAAGCGGCCTTGCCAAGCCCTCACCGACGCAACGCCGACGGTGCACGCTGGCGCCATCGCGCCACCTGGCCGACCCATGGCACCGCCGTGTTAGGCGAATCGGAATGAACCACACCGTTTCGCCGTCACGACGCCGCCGCCCGCAATTCGCTGCATGGGAAAGCGCCACCGTTTGGCGGGATCGGGCACCTTGTCGCCGCTCACCGCACCACGCGGCATGGCGATGCTGGAAGCGCCGCCGCCGCGCCGGTTGGTTCCGTGCGACCGGCCGCTCGCTTGGCGAAGTGGCCGCCGCGGAGCGCCACCATCTGGCCGAGCCTAGTCAACGAGTTAGTTGGAGGAAAAGGCCGGACGCGGTCCCGTGCGCACGCAACCTCGTCGCCGCCGGAAAGCCGCACGCGCACTTGCCACGCGGACTCCGCTGCGCCACGGCCGGCCCGTGGCGGCCCCTTACGCGCGGACCCGCCAATCGAGGAAAACGGGCGCCTTGGAGCCTCGCAATGTTCGGCGCGGCGCCGCCGCCCGCCACCACGCGGGCCCGTGCCGCCGCCATCGCCGCCACGCCTGTCTGTCGCCTCCAACCCCTGTCGCCACCTGGGTAGGTTTGCCGTCTCGCTGGGCCTAATCGAAAAGAGGGAGGGCGCCTGGGAGCCCCTGCCCGCCGACGGCGTCTCGCAAGATCGTCTTGCATTGCGTCGGCGCAAGCCAGCTCGCCGAGCTCACGCCCACCGAGAGGAGTTCCAGCGCATGCTCACTGACGCCCCGAAGCCCCAATGCCTTGGGAGGGCGAAGTCGGAGGAACCGCCGACCTTCGAAGAACACCGCGATGCCCCACGCCGCCGCCAGCATGTGGCGTCGGCGAAGGAAGGGGGGAGAAGAAGAGGAGGGGTGCGTGCACCCTGTTCACCCGTGAACCCGAGGAGAAGGAGAAAGGTGGACTCGTCCACCGGGGACTCGTGGTGGTCCATGGACTACCAACCTGAGTCCACCATGGACCGGGATTGCACCCGGCCGAGCCGCCTCGCGACCGTTGGAGGCTCCGGTGCCACATGGCTTGTCCCGTGCCCGACCGTGTCGGGCGGGCGGCCCAACCCGCCCATAACCGAATCATTCAAGCCCGGTCGGGCCGGAAGCAAGGTGGACCGCTGACCGTCAACGTTGGATCGCCCCACATGTCGCTGACAAGCCGCCGGTCCCACATGCCTGTCAGAAAACCACAAGCCCCGCCTACCCGACGCCATGTCAAGGCCAAAGACGACAAAACCAGGGGTCGCCACGTGTCACCCTATGGATAAATCAGCCATTTATAAATTCCGAAATCATTTTAACCTTTGAAAATTCATAGAAAATTCATCCGACCTCGAGAAAAATATGAAACCAGCGCCCATATTTTTCTAAAATCGAGCCCTACACCATCAGCAAATGCACAAGTGCATTTGCCCACTTTTTCTTATACCTACCATTCAAACTCGCTCTCTTTTTATATACATGATTTATTCATGTATATTCTTAATCATTGCCCGTGTCGTGCCTTCATGCCTGTCTTGTCTATCTTCTCATCGCTATGGAATGTGCTAGTCCATTTGTGGTTAGTCGCGTTGTGGTTCTTTTGTGTGTTGTTGTGTCTGTTTTGCCGGACCATGCCTTCGAAAGGTCGAGGGATCGCACATCGCTCGAATGTTTCGGTGGTGGGTTCATCCCGATATGGCCGCTGACGCCGAGCGTAACTTCGCCCTCGCTTTTGTTGTCTTCGTCAAACTACGATCGTTAGTTCCTACTCCCGTCCCACAAACGTGGTCATTGCGGACTCGACCTCGATATTAAATATCGGCGTGGATTCTAACCGCACATGTCAATCCTCCATGACCAAGTTTAGTGGGATCTGAATTAGAATCAGCTTTAGTAGAGCGACGGACGCAACTCGCTTAGGTGAAGCTCGTGGCCACACCATGGCCATTGGGTGCTACCTTCTTTTCCGTAGTGTTTTGTCCTCGATCTTCTCGCCTTCTTTTTGCTTCTTTCATGCTTAAACCCTTGCATGCTTGTACCTAATAGACACGCTTAGTGCAATTCGAGCACCTTGGCCTTGGTACCCTACAAGTGGATTAAGCACTTGTGTTCTTAGCGTATCGCTCTTTCTCTTCTCTTTCCGTTCCACCCTCTCTTAATTCTCATCAATTATAATGGCGTTTGGATTAAGGAGATCGAACGCTTAGCCACTCCTTCCTGGTTCCCGTTAATCTAAAATGACGTTTGATCGGAAGTAGTGTGCGCTGGTGTTTGCTCGATGAGCTAAGGTTTATGCCATTTACCCAAGCCGTATAGGTCGACTCGATCGACCCGTGAAATACGAGCAAGGCTACGACTTGAGCTCATGCCTAGCAAACCACCACTCTTTCTTTAGTCCAAGGATCGGATATCCACCGAGAGGGCTTAGCCCCCTTTGGTGTTCCTTCGGTGTTGTAGTCCTCTTGAGTACTGTCGCATCTTTATTGATTGAGTGCTTTCTTGTCGCTGTATAGACTTGCGAGATAGATGTTTCGAGGTTAGCGTTGGACCGGCTCGATGGAGGAAGAGAGCAAGGAGGGCAACAGACCATGGAGTGGAGTTGACCTGTGAGGAGGAGACCCGTTGTTAGACTACCCCGCTGATGAAGCTAGTATCACTACTTCCTCGACATCGCAGTGTCATGGCAGCACTTTACTTAGAGAATCCTATTTAGACATTGCAAATAGATATGCTAGCGCTTTTACTTTATTCCTTTGCTAGTATATGATGCATGCTTATGCCTCGAGCCCCGAATGCCATGCTTAAACCCATCCACCACAATTACCCGCCTTTACGCCGCACTTATATATTTCTACCTCGCTTGCTTGCACTTGCCACTTTGTGGCTATACCTCACTTACGTGTATATATATGAACCGGAATATATGTGCCGGGCGTTGAGTATGGTGTCGGGCGACTTTGGTGCCCGGTGATTTGTGCCATCTGGGGAGAGATTCTATGTATGCCTTGGGTGCATGGTGGTGAGGGTTGTGTCGACCAGCAGAATGACGACGAAGTCGCAGAGGCAAGTCTTGCCGGGGATACTTCGGGCGCCCCCATTTCTATCCTACCCGTGGCGGGCAACTATGTGCGGATCTAGAGATCCGTGCTAACTCTTGTGATGGGACGGCGACCCAAAAGGGAGTGTGAAGATGTCTTGCCTGGTCCTACATAAGGACTTATTGTCTTCGAGGACCCGAGATCTAGGGAATTGGTGCTCACCTCACGTTTTTACGATGGGCGATTGGCGCATTGCCCCATCTACTTGATGATGCTATACTTACTAGGTGGTAGCGGTTAGTGTTATAGCAAAGGATAGGCCCCAAGTGCCTCCATCCGCCGAGGCACGGGGGTTGATCTTGAGCCGCGGAGTGCTCGATACGCCGTTCTCACGCACTCGGTAGCGACGGGTGGTACTCTGGAGCTTCCTGCAGATGAGTGGTAAGGTGGCATCGTCCGCTAGGTGGTCTCCGTGATGTCATCCTCAGGCGCGGCCTGCGTTGATGGTGGTGACCGTGGTGTCTTGAGCACAAGCTCCGCAGAGTTGTAAATCTATACGTATAGTCCGGCCTTCGGGCTAGGACCTGCCTAGACCTCGACTTGCTAGGGTTGTGCCGGCCTTCTTGCTCGAAACCTGCGGGCCTCGTTGCCTCTTTTGACCAGGTTTTCCCCGGGTTTTCCTTCTCTCGAGTAGTGAGGGTGTTTTCTCTTCTTACCTTGGGTGTAGTGATTAGATGTGTGATGTTACGGTTGAGAGCCCGAGGGCCGAGAGCCGATTAGGCAAGGCAAAGGAGCAAAGGTTCTTTGTCTTGTCGCCCGTGTCGATGGTGAGATATGATATGTGTATCACGATCGAGATGATCTTTGGGGATATGTTGGGAATGAGTTAAAATGTGAATAATATATTTATTACTTGCTGCTTCGCATGCGCTAAGGATGCAAACCACAGCCAAATACTAGGATCGCCAGATCCCTTATTTTCTATTTTCCACCAAAGCCCATTCGGTCTTTCAACCAAGGCGCATATATCGGGTGGTGTGCAAATTACCCGCCTCCATGAGAAATAAAAGGATTAGGTGGTCTCGTTCCTATGCTCAAGCTTGGATCAGAGGAAGAAGATTGTTTCCGCCAATCTCTATGCCGACTCTGATGGAGCCCGTGAAGGAGGAGCCTTCACTCGCCAACGTTCTACATGTACCCTGAGATCCTGAGTTACGCTTCCGCTAGGTTAATTTTGTATTAGGTGAGTCCCCAGGAGTTGTATTTCTCTGTAATGATGTAATTATACGATGTATGGCTATGATATTGACTGTAAATAATAATGTGATGGAGTGATCTTGTGGGACTTTCACATTATTATTCAATTCTAATATTTTTTCCTTCGTGGAAAATCGGGATGTTACACAATTCTAGTAATTCTAATATCTCTAGTCACATACAAGAGCTATGTGTTTGGCGGTCATAATCGTTATACTTTTATACCGCCAACTTAGCTCTAAACAAGAGGGAAAAGCACACTTATGTCACATAAACCGTTACTACTCACCTAGTCCCACTTGTATTCGAAGAAAATATGTTTTGTAGGCACAAATGTGGAAACAGTGAAAGTACGCTAATAAAGAAGGAAAGCGCATGAGGATCAAGCGTTTTGGACAAGGGAAATGCACATGGACCAAAACCGACGCCAACCAAAGCCAAAGCACCGCCGGGGGGCGAACTCATAGTGGGCCACAAGCCCACCGCGAAGGCAGGCACGGCACCAGCGAAAGCCAAACCTGGGCCGGCCGCCCGTGTCTGGGCGCCCGCCGTGGGGCTGCACTTTCCTCCCGGCGCCTTGTCTTCGTGAGTGTTGACGGTAACCAACGACATATTTTTTCCCGTCAACTTACTACCATAAAGGGAGTAAAATTAAACCTTTTTATACTCATATACATTTATCACTAATAAATTCCACTTGTAGTGTCTTGTATTTTATTTTGCAGATTTATAATAAAAGCAAGTGGAAAATCGACCAAAGTACGCCTTCCCGAAAGCGCATTATTGCAAAATCCAAGCCCAAGAGCAAATCGACCCAAAACATCAAATGGGGCCGAGCAAAGCCCGCCCACAACTTTTCGGGGCAAAGATGACACCGCCAAGACAGCGGGCCGGCCGGAGCCGAGGGGGTGCGCGCACCCGAATGGTGCGCGGCCGCACCTCCCCGGCGGTTTTCGCCCAGCCCTCGGGGAGGCGTTCGTGCACCTTCCAAACGGTTTTTCCCGCCCTTAGTTGGTGGGTTTTGCGCCGTAGGAAGGTTTTCCGTGTCGGTTTTGGTGTATTTTAGCATTTAGGCCCCTCCTCCAAGTGTATAAGTAGGCCCCCTCTCCTCTCTCTCAACACACACACCACTTGGAGTCCAAAGAAACCAAAGAATTTCTCTCTCTCTACCACCTCTACCTCTCTCTCTTCTTCTACTTCTTCCTTCTTCTTCTTTCTTCTTCTTTATTCTTTCTTGGTTAGCACTTGGAGTAGAAGAGCTACAAGGAGGGCTTGTCTCCTAGAAGAAAGTGCTTTGGTAATACATCCACTCTATGGAGCATTCTTCTATTTGCAAGTCTTATATTTATGTTCTTGGCCTAACTTATGAACTAGAGTATAGTTTTGTTCATGTTCTTGTGTTGGTATATGAACTAGCATATAGTTTACATATCATAATCTTGACATGTTCATTACGTGCTTCATCATCGATCATCATATGCCTAACTTGATTAGAGGTGGGATAACGGTTCGTTGTTCCTTCGGGTTTGCTCTTGTTCTAGTCCGTCCATTCGACGAAAGTGGGGATCCCGGGGACAAGAGTAGTGTTTCTAATACGCGGGCATGGTGCCCGGGTATTACGACACCTCGCGAATATGAGGGCATGCCACGGTTGAGGGGGTAGGCGGCTTGGTCGTGACAAGCCTTGACCGTCCTTTGAAATCCCCCACGCTCGATATGTTCTATAGGAGTTCAGAATGCTTCTATTGGGCCGTATGGCACCCGAGTCTCCCTCGTTATCCTAGACCTAACCACGCTTTAGATCAGTTTGCATATGATCCTAACTATTCATTTGTATGGCCATGACTAGATACATTAGAACTACTCCATTAGGTTATTCATTTATTCATTTATTCTTTACCTATTTTCTTTATCCTTTTGTTGGTGGATTCTTAAGTGTATGTCACACTATCCATGAACCATTATTGCTTACCCCCGTTATGAACATTTTGGTCTAAGCAAACACATGTTCCTCTATTCGGATGCCATGCTAATTTATTAATCACATGCCTTCCTTTGGGAAAATATAAATAACGATACCCTCGAATACTTCCGGTGAAATGCTACAATGATAGATCCGTGCGCTTTGGGGATGAATATCTAAGATGGCAAGATCTATCCCATTGACAGTTCCATTTCTGGATCACCGACATGGTGGTTTACTTGGGAATGTCGTGGCGCATTTCGACGCTTTTATTGGGGATGGGTTTTATACCTATTTCCTTTGATTGCGTTAAGAAATGCCAACAAGCATTTAGGGCGCCGTTGCCGGGGAAGGCATTGTGAAAAAAAAAATATAATAAATAGCCGGCTTTGAATATGAACCCGTGGTGCGTGGATACCATTTGCTCATACAGGCTAATCTTTTATGTTTTCTCCCTGTTGTGGATGAAAAACAGATAGTGTATGTCGCTTTTTCCTCCTGCCGAAAAACTTCATCTCCGATCCGAGAGGCACTCCTAAGGAAGAACCGTCTGCGTACCGCTTCTTCTTCAGCCGAACCCCCGGCCGAGATCGACATCCCTGCACCAACCGCAACTCAAGCCATGGCCCGGAAGTCGCTGATTTTCTCAACTCCCCGCCACCAACGCGCTCCACCGGGCCGACGGTGAACGCGGCGACAAAAACTTCGAAGCCGTGACTGGGCGATCACCATGGTGCGGGCGGCCCATTTTTGTGGATCGCCGAGTGAGGACGCAAATGCTCATCTCCAACACTTCCTCGGAGCTATGCGATACTATCGCCATCAAAGATGTCGCAGCGGTGACGCCATCAGTTCGCCTCGCTTTCCCTTCTCCTCGTGGGGAAGGCGAAAACAGTGGTTCTACAAGGACAAGGAAGTCGCCGCACATGGGCCAAGTGCTCCGCGGCATTCCTCGCTAAGTTCTTCCCCATGGGCAAAACCAATGCCCCGAGGGGGAGGATTGCCAATTTCCAGCCAGACATCAATGGAACCCATCCCGAGGCGTGAGAGGGCGTAGGGAATACATTCGGCATGCCCGCACCACGGATGGAGAACTGGCCGGTGCTCCGTAACTTCTACAATGGTCTCACGGCCATATCGGCGGGGCACCTCGACGCCGCCGGCCGGTGGCGATTTCTATCGCCACCATCGATCGTGCAACAGACCCGATTGATAAAATGGTAGCAAATCGAAGCCGGGCGGCGACAGCCCGCCAAAACACAAAAGGCATGCATACCGTGAAGGAGGCGGATATGCTTGCCGCAAAATGGACCTATCGCAAGAGGCCGGAGGAGCGCAGCACGTATGCTACTACCGGGCCCGCGCCCCGCCTCGCCACGACGCTCACATGACCTCGTGAGACGTGTGGTGAGGTTGGCCACTCGGGGATAACTGCCCCGAGACCCGTGAAGAAGCCGCCTTCATCAACAACAAAGAATCGGGTATCGCCAACCGCGGTTAGGCGGAACAACCAGTCCAGCCACCATTCCAAGGCAACCCGGGGGATACAACTCCAACTATAACCCGGGTCGCCCATCACTAAAGGACCTGCATCGGGCCAAACGAAAATTAACAAAAAATATCACCAAAAGATGAGCCACCAAGACAAGATCTTGGAAGGTGTGAATAACAAGCTTGAAGGGTTGACGCCGGGTCCGTGAAGAACCAACCTCGCCAACAACATGATAGAGACACAAATTAGCCCGGATTGCAGCCCAAGTGCCGCTTAACGACTTCGGGAAGGATCCTGTGGCAACCCGAGGTCCCACACGAGTCGGCTTAACATGATATTTCGAGGCTCAAAACCCGCAGAGTCAAGAAGATCCCCGTGGACTTGCCATTCATTGCCAAGAAGGGAGATCTTGGGCGTCCGATCATCACCGTGCCATTGGCCCCCACAATTTTGCTAATGCATTTTGTGACACGAGGCCATATAATGTGATGTCCAAGACCACCTTCAACAAAATCCATGGAGGGACACTTACTCCCGCCAAATTGGCCCTCCAAATGGCGATCAATCATCAAGGCGGCCCGAGGGAATACCGGAGGACATGCCGATTAAGATCCAAGATGAATACATCCCCCCGCAGACTTTGTGGTCTTGGACATGGGCCCAAAGGAGGATGTGTCTCTCCTCCCGGGGAGACCATTTCTTTATACGCCAAGGCCACATCACCGGGGAAGGGCTTCATCGTCTTCCATATCAAGGATAAGGCGGTAAAGTGCCCATTCATTGGGTACAAGCAACAACACACCCGGCAATCATCGCCATCAAGACCGGTGTGAATTGTTGAAGGATCCGCCCGAGACCCCGGAAAGGTACCTCCCGCCAATGAATTGGGGAGAGTCGACAGTGACTATAAAAAAAATGCTCAAAAAGAAAAAAATGGGGTATATCCAAAAAAAAAAAAAAAAAAAATGGGGTATATCCAAAAGAAAAAAAAAAATGGGGTATATTAAAAAAATCTATATATATATATTTATATATTTATGTGTTTCATAAAATATTTTTATTAACAAAATATTTTGGAAAACTAAAATAAAAATCTTTATAAATAAAATAAGTCTTTACATGAAAAATAAAGAAAAATATTTTCTACATAAAAGTATATACAAAAATATTTTTAAAATGATTTTTCTATTTAAAAATAAATTTATATTTGAAAATTTTTGGAGAAAATTCAAAAAGGGAGAAAACGGTCGAACCAGGATTTAGCAGCAAACAACGCCACCTAACTTTTCGTGACCGTTGAGCACTCCCGCCAAAGCTCGACGACAATGCCCTCTCAAGCGAGGGGTGCGCTACAAGACCCAAGGTGCGGCCGCACCGTTTCGGCGCCGTCCCGGCCCTCGCCAACGGCTCCTAGCCGCTTGTGTGGAGTAGCCCTCGGCCGCTGGCTCGGCTATAAATAGCTCGAGCACCGGTGTGAGAGCTCCCACCCCCTCATTTTCACTCTCTCTCACTCTCACACTCTCTCCCGCTTGTTCTACACTCCATTTTCTCCACCAAAAACATTGTGCCGAGCAAGATCACGGGGCGGAAAGTTCATACTTTCAACTAACCCTTGCACACCCGAGGTCTCGCTCAATCGCTTTTGCAAGAGCCATGAAGAAAGCCGGAAGATCTTCGGGTTGAGGCGATCGTCAAGGCATAGCTCACGGCATACAAGCACAAGCTCCGCCCTCAACTTCGACAACCTTGAAGACTCTCCCATGCAAGAAGATGCTGCACCCGTCCGGGAGGAAGAAGCTCAAGCTCCCCGACGACGACGGCCGACGCCGGCACTCGACATCCGTGGAGACCGGAGATGCAAGCATATCTCCTACTCAAGGATCGTGGTGTTCCAAAGACACGCCCGTAATCGACCACGAGCTCCTCGAAGCAATCGGTATGGACAACGAATTTCCCATCCTTTGAGAGCGCCGGGTGGCGGGATATTCCACCTCTTGAGGAGGAAGGTTCTCGCCTCCTAACAATTCAGCTTTTATGCACACTAGTAGAAGACCAGCTAGAATTTCTTTTCGCCTCTTTGGTACACTTTATCATGTTACATGGGCGGACCTAGCTCGTTCGGGTTTTAATTATAGATGTGCAATGAACATAGATGCTTTGCTCCCCCCGCTTTGTTAGACATCACTTTTGGGAGGAGATATCCGGTGCTCATGAGACCGAACTTTTAAACCTCGCCACCACGCATCCAAAGACCCATCACTTAGGTTTATCCACCGCTGGATCTCGTTGACTTTGTTTCCTAGACACGGGTTAGATGGGTGAATGAAATTGAATTAAAATTACTCTATGCCATTGTCCACAAGGAAAAGGTAGCTCCAAAGGGGCGTAGATGTGCGTGAATCTTTGCATAATATCACAAAAGTCGCTGTTCCTATCACCTGCACATCTCTTATCACACGCCTCTTCTTACGCGATTGGAGCTTTGGAAAATCAGCAGATAGAGTACATTTCCACACCTGTGGAATATTGGACCATTGCGCAGCCTTGTGCAGGGGCACTTGGTTAAGATTTTACCATCCGGCGAGCTTGGTCATCTTTTCCCCGGCTATGCAACTATAGTTCGGTTACCTAACCCTACTTACGGGCCAGTATAAATGCCGTACTAACATTTGAGCTCGAGATCGCTGATAGCTTGCGCAGAAAGACACCCCCACTCTTCCGCAAAGATCGGGAGACCTGAGGTCGGATCCTCCCCTCCCATGGCCCCTACTTCACGCCTCAGCCACGCCCACGCCCTACACCGGTGTTCGTGCAAAGATGGCCTCACCCCATGGGGACCCCTGGGGTAATACCCGGTATGATCCTAGGTGGGAGCCGCCGCCCTACACCGGCACCATCCGAGTGGCCCGAAGGAGATACGGAAGCATGGAGGGCCAACGATTTGACTTTGACGACAGCTCTAATGATATGCCCCCCACCGGGCCCAAATTTCCATCCACCAGGGGGTGGAGGTCGTCGGATCCAAATGCAAAGACTCGATGTCCGCACTAGGAACATTGAGCACACACTCAATTCCCATGTGCAAAACACCGCATGCTGGCAGCGAGAACCGGGAACAATGCAGAGTCAGCAGAGATGGACCCAATTGGAGTCCAACATGGCTACTCGCACCGCACGCGAGGAAGCATTCTCGAGGTACCAAGGCTTCGATCCCGATCAATAGGCCTCCGGATAGCTTGGGGAGGACCCCAGGTATCATTGCATTGCATATTTATTTCCATCAATTTTTACTTTATTTTAGCATGTTTAAATTTCAGCAATATTGCATTAAAAAAAAACTAAAACTAAAACTAAAACTAAAAAAATAATCCAAAAATAGAATAAGTAGCTCTTCTTTGTGCCTTAAATGCTTATATATATGAGCTATAAAAATGTTTAGTCTTAGTCCCTTGTTGAAATGATGAATAGTTGCTCGCCTTTATGCTTTGCACGTGCCTAGTTTATAATTCAAGTTCTCTAAAGTTTGGGTTTAGTGGCTAATTCTAAAACTCATCCTGAAAAAAACCTCGATTCATGTGGGTTGCATATGCTCTATCTAGTCTAAGTTGTTGCCAAATATGATATGGTACAAATGAATTTGCTATGACTTCGTCCAAAAGAGAAACTTGACATCCGGGAGTTGATCAAAAGGATGAATGATAAGCACCTCTGTTATAACCGTTCTATCCGGCAGCGGCCGTAAGGCTTTGAGAAAAGCCGGAAAGCCCCGCTCGATGAAAGGTAATAAAGGGTGGGAAAAAGATGTGCCATTTTATTCAAACTCTGGTAGAAAATCTTATTATAACCCCGGCACTTGTAAACGTAATCGGCATAGTAGCAACTCCCGATCAACAACCAAGTACTTATCTCTTTTTGCTCGAGGACGCCAAAAAGGGTAAGCTTGGGGGAGTTTGTTGACGGTAACCAACGACATATTTTTTTCCCCACAACTTACTACCATAAAGGGAGTAAAATTAAACCTTTGTATACTCATATACATTTATCACTAATAAATTCCACTTGTAGTGTCTTGTATTTTATTTTTTGCAGATTTATAATAAAAGCAAGTGGAAAATCGACCAAAGTACGCCTTCCGGAAAGCGCATTATTGTAAAAATCCAAGCCCAAGAGCAAATCAACCCAAAACATCAAATGGGCCGAGCAAAGCCCGCCCCACAACTTTTCGAGGGCAAAAGATCGACACCCCGCCAAGACCCGCCAGGTTAAGCCTGGGGGGTGCGTACAAGACTGGATGGTGCGGCCGCACCCTCCCCGAGGCGATTCGGCCCAAATTCTGGGAGGCGGGTTCGTGCACCTTCCAAACGGGGTTTCCCGCCCTTAGTTGGTCGGTTTGCCCACGAAGGAAGGTTTTCCGTGTCGGTTTTGGTGTATTTTAGCATTTAGGCCCCTCCTCCAAGTGTATAAGTAGGCCCCCTCTCTCCCCTCTCTCAACACACACACCACTGAGTCCAAAGAAACCAGCAATTTCTCTCTCTCTACCACCTCTACCTCTCTCTCTTCTTCTACTTCTTCCTTCTTCTTCTTTCTTCTTCTTTATTCTTTTCTTGGTTAGCACTTGGAGTAGAAGAGCTACAAGGAGGGCTTGTCTCCTAGAAGAAAGTGCTTTGGTAATACATCCACTCTATGGAGCATTCTTCTATTTGCAAGTCTTATATTTATGTTCTTGGCCTAACTTATGAACTAGAGTATAGTTTTGTTCATGTTCTTGTGTTGGTATATGAACTAGCATATAGTTTACATATCAAAATCTTGACATGTTCATTACAGTTCATCATCGATCATTATATGCCTAACTTGATTAGAGGTGGGATAACGGTTCGTTGTTCCTTCGGGTTTGCTCTTGTTCTAGTCCGTCCATTCGACGAGTGGGGATCCCGGGGGACAAGAGTAGTGCTCTAATACGCCGGGCATGGTGCCCGGGTATTACGACACCCGCGAATATGAGGGCATGCCACGGTTGAGGGGGTAGGCGGCTTGGTCGACAAGCCTTGACCATCCTTTGAAATCCCCCACGTTCGTATGTTCTCGTAGGAGTTCGTAAATGCTTCTATTGGGCCGTATGGCACCCGGAGTCTCCCCTCATATCCTAGACCTAACCACGCTTAGATCAGTTTGCATATGATCCTAACTATTCATTTGTATGGCCATGACTAGATACATTAGAACTACTCCATTAGGTTATTCATTTATTCATTTATTCTTTATCTATTTTCTTTATCCTTTTGCTGGTGGATTCTTAAGTGTGTGTCACACTATCCATGAACCATTATTGCTTACCCCTGTTATGAACATTTTGGTCTAAGCAAACACATGTTCCTCTATTCAGATGCCATGCTAATTTATTAATCACATGCCTTCCTTTGGGAAAATATAAATAACGATACCCTGAATACTTCCGGGGTAAATGCTACAATGATAGATCCGTGGCGCTATGATGAATATCTAAGATGGCAAGATCTATCCCGTTGACAGTTCCATTTCGGATCACCGACATGGTGGTTTTACTTGGGAATGTCACGCGGCATTTCGATGCTTTTATTGGGGATGGGTTTTATACCTATTTCCTTTGATTGCGTTAAGAAATGCCAACAAAGGAGCTGTCCCGAATAGGAGAGGCGGTTGCATGCGGTGTTTTTCGGGATGGCGCCAAGAGCTCCCACCAAACTTCCCAAAATTCCCTAGATCAAGGAGAGCCCTCCATTCTCCTTCCGCTTTTCCTATATAAAGAAGGCCACCCCCTCCATTGTAACACACACAAAACACACGAGAGCTTTTCTCTCTTCATTTTCTCTTCTTCCTTTTATTAGTTTAGGAGTTAGGCACAATGTAAGAGATCAAGATCTTCTTGGAGATACTTGGTAAGATCAATATAGTCTTACTTATGTTGATCAATACTTTGCTCTCCAAATTATTCTTGTTCTTATTATCAATAGGTAAATAGAGCACGAATTCATGCGATATGATCTTAACATATGAACTAGTATATAGTTTGCATGTCAAGATCTTGTCAAATAGAACTTTATGTTTAAACATATTATACATACATGAATATACCATGACGAATTCTTCCTTAAGTTAATTCTTAGTTGCTTGTCGGTTTTGCGGGTTCGTTGTCCACCCTTGTGGCGGATGCTCGTAGAGGGCCTCACACGGTGAGTCACCCCTCGATCAACGCTAGAGTAGCGCCATCATAAGCGTAGACGTGGTGTTTATGCTAGAGTCTCGCCTTCGTTTGCCCCATACACGGACGGACGAGGTGGTAGGCGGCAGTGGTGACAGCCTGTCCGCCCTTTGTAATCCCCCCACGCCCCATATGGTGTAGGGTTTTATGCCTGGTACGCTAAGGGGGCCAAAGTGCCTCGGTGCCCGAAGTAAACCAATAGTGATTGAGGTTATCTCGAAGTTAGAATCTCTCGACGGTATAAGGCATGCATGTATAACTGCTATCTTAATAAAGCTATTTAGGATATCCTTCTCCTAGCATATTTTCTTTTTTATCCTTTGAGACCGGTTCAAGTGTGTGTGTCACATTATCCTTTCTCATTATATTTCTATTATGAACCTTAGTCATGCTATCTTGTCCATACTCATGCTAGAGACTTTTATCGTGCCTTCCCATGGGAAAATATAAATGAACGATACCCGAATACTCCCGGTGAAATGCTACGATGATAGATCCGTGCGCTTAAGATTGACCTTGCACATATGAATCCATCTATCATTGGCGTTTCTTGACGTTATCACTTTCGGGATATTATTTATCTTTTTCTGGCGGCGACGCTAAGAAATGTCAACAAGCATTTTTGGCGCCGTTGTCGGGAAGGCGTTGGTTAAAAGGATCTTAAAAAAATGCTGATTATAATATGCATGAGTAATATATAGGCATTGTTCATAATACAATAATCTTAAAATAAAAAAAAATCTTGTTAGTAAAGGAGGGACATGTTTTTAAGTTAGTATACACCGTCGGGTATTCTTGTTGCTTACCATTTTAGGTCAAGAACAAGAAGATGATAGGTCACATGCTGCTTGCAACATGGAGCGACATCAACTAAAAGCTTTAATGCTTTTTGGTGACGGAACACACTCAAAGGAGACCCTGACCCTACACAAAGGCCACGTGTGGGGACAAAGAGGAAAAGTCTTGAGTTCCACACTCACCAAGGTAAAAAAAATGATGTCAGCTTGCCTTATAGAAGAAGACGAGGAGGAGCCTCCACTTCTACACCTTTGCTACCACTAAGGTCAAGGTCCATGTACACTCGTTGTATGCGCTTTGACCTAAGCCTTATGGCTTGCCCGAGGAAGACAATCAAGCTATTGTCACGTAAGTTTTAATGATGGCACATACACACTCGGGTATGCAAAGGTAACATTTCACCAACTCATTTTTGTCTCCATAAAAAGATTTATGTTCATAAAAAATGATGCTAAGGTTAAATGATCTTCCCTAGTCAAATTTGACAAGGCATTGGAAATTGATTAATGAACTCGTGGCTGATATCATGAAACTATTTTATAATGGAGATAAAATAAGGCTAGACTTACATTGCATCTTTATCTTAGCCTTGCATGAGTATGAAAATTATGGTGAATGTCCTCCCTAGAATGATAAGGTATAAATGAAATTTTCAACTAGCTCGATAAATCAAGCCTACTCCCCGCATATGAATCGTAATGTGGTAATCACGAGGAAGGGTAAGTCCCCTCGTTCTCCACCATATCGTAACCATGCAGGAAAAGTCAGAAGGGCACGGGGATACAACCCCGATGTGATGGACTTTGAGCTAGCTTGGGGGAGGACCACAACAAGGTAACATAGATCTTGCATTCTCATCTCTTTTCGTTACCTTAGAAATATAAAAAAAAATTACTATGATCATCTTGTTCACTTGTTTAAATATCTTCACCTCTGTTGGATGAATCTTGTTATTCATGTTTCCTTTCTCTAAATTAGTATGCTTTCGGTTTGGAAGTTTTGGTCATACAATTGATGATCATGCTCTCATAGGCTTGCTAAATTAAGCACGCTGCTTAGGTTAGCTAAGACTACCTTAATCAAATTAGACATGGAGTCGAGTTTGATTATTGAATCAAAAGTTGCTAGTATAGATTTTGGTCGATCATATGGACTGACCCATGCAGAAATTTATCAACTACCCGAGGGTAAGTCCTTGGGATGACAATGGAGATGAAATCTTGTTTAGTGAACCAAAAGAAAACTACAATAGTAAAAAGATAATGATAAACCTTTCAACCCATATATTCTTGTCCTGTTACTTTGATGTCATCCAAAGACAAGCTTGGGGGAGCCCCTAGCGCCGCTCAAGAGAGGCCAAAAACATCACATCAAGCCATGGTGCGCACCAACTAGCGGTACTCCCTACGGAAGGTAAGTCGGTAATAATTTTTAATAACATTTAATGAGTTTTTATTATATTTAAATTAAAAATTTTGTTCTTACATTTAGTTATTCTTTAACCATATTTAATTCCATCTTATCATTATAGTAAACTATATATGTTTACATAAAAAAACTATATATAGCTATACATCCTATATATAACATCTACATAAAACTATTTTTGAAAAAAAAAATCGAGACAAATAAAATACTTTAACTAATAAAATAAACTCTTGCTTTTATCACTAAAAAAATATCTAAATAAAATATATATAAAAATACTTATACATATATTTTTTATTTTTAAATAAAATAAAAACTTGGGAAAATCGAAAATCGGAGTAGCCGCCGAAACCAACCATTGCCCCAATGGTCTACGATCGAGCTCGACCATTGGCGTGAGCCGCCAAAAGCCGGGCGGCATCGGGATCAATGCGGTCCAAATGGACCCCTAGCCCGACCTTACCACTATGGCAAAATTCTCTTTTTTTTCCACCGCTATCGACTCCACGACCAATGTGCTCGCCTGTGTATCGTGGGGGCAACACACTATAAAAACACAATATAGTCGGGAGAGCACTCCACTTCTCACATTCTTACTCTCTCGCTTCGCCTCTCGCTCCAATTCTTGCGCTCTTCAAGCTTTTCCAAACTTTAGTGCAAGAAACCTCTACCAAATTTCAACCACAACCGTCCATAAGCAAAGCTCGCATAATTTTTCTCACTAACGTAACCTTTGCTCGAGTTTGTTCTCTTTTGTCTTGTTTTTCAACATGGACAGGTTCGGGAAAGTTGCTAGCACATTCAAGAAATCCATGGGAGGTGTCTCAAATCACTCCCTTGGAAGGCGAGCATGCACTTCATCGAGCCTAACGGGAGCCCGAAGTGTGAAGAAAGCACACTCGCAAGAGCAAGGACAAGAGGGGATTATGGTCGCCAATAAAGATGCCCCGTACCTCAACTTGGAAGAAGATTGGGAGATGCAAGCGTACAACCTCATAAAATCTTGAGTTCTCACCATGCTTCACCCCCGAGGCCCTTACCAAGTCGGGTATGAATTTAGAATTCCCTCTAATTTGGAAAGTTGTTGGTTGGATGGAAATCGAGCCCCCTGATAAGGGACAGCCCTCGACTTCTTACCATCCAATCTTTATGAACCTTGAAAACTCATAATGAAGGTGCTACTTTTTGATTTTTCTGAGAAAAGAAAAAAAACCTTTGCACCTAGGGAGAACTTGCTAAGATACATAGGCTTAAGTAGTAAGAAATGCTTAAACAAACTTGAACTATTCTCCTAAAGGTTTTAATCTTCATGAATTCGGAGAGAAATTTACGTTAAATACCTACTACAAGAAAAAGTTTTCCCTATTAATACAAACCTCCATCACCATTCTTTGAAGTTTATTCATAAATGGATGGCCAAAACTTTGTGTCCTTGGCAAGGTATTTCGTTATTTTATAAATGCTAAGCTTCAACACCTTTATGCCATGGTACACAAAGTAAAAGCTGCTCTTATAAAAGAAATAGTAAAATGTATGTTGGACAACTTTAAACATACTACTGCTATCTATTGCACATCCCTTATGACACGGATTGCCCGAGGTGTCATTGTGCTAGAGGGACCGGAAGTGATATACATCCGTACCCCACGCATTGAGATCATAGTGCAATCCTTGATACAAGGACATCACCCAAAAATCTTGATCGAATGACAACGAAAACTCATTTATTATATTCGATATACAATTGAGATTCCGCTTCCTAACCCGAATTCTCTTTGTATAAATCCCCATCACTCACCTTTGCTCTGGCTGAGTCAGAGGAAGCACGTAGGAGTTCTGTTTCTCGCAGGTCATCACAAAGGAGTGCAACAGATAAAGCAGGACACACATGGACAACCGTTCGACTCTAAGGGAATGCCACTACCCAATCCATCACGCCATTCCACGGTGGACCCTTTGGCGATCCAGGACCTCAACACACGATCCGAGGCATAAAGATCTGCATAGTACCCGCAAAAATTCACGAACATCAACGAGGCGCTATGGCGGAACCACGAGGCGAGGAAAGAATTTGGAAAAAAAATGATGGGGTAAAAACCCCGACGCATAGGCCTCGAGCTAGCTTGGGGAGGACCCCCACAGAGGTAAGTATGCATTTTCCCAAATTTCCCAATTCATTTATTTTCCTTTACTTAAAAATATATATAAATAAATAAATAAATAAAATATATTAAAAAATATATCATAGAAAATATTCCACTCCTATATGTGACATAGGAATGCTTAAGTTTCTCTAAAATTGAAATGATGAATAGTTGCTTTGTTTATATCTCACTTTGTACCTAGTTTATAACCTTGAATTCCTCGATGTTTAAGTTTGTTGGCTAATATTATCTTATCCTAAAATTTGATGAGTCGTGGGCTGCAAGTACATGATCCTTTTCTAAGTAGTTGCCGGATAAGATATGGTTCAAAAAGATTCTACTACAATTTCGTTCTAAGAGAAACTTGATATCCGGAAACCCAAGACCCCCAAAAAAAAAAAAAAAGATGAGATGAATAATGGACACATGTCCGGGGTGAGTAGAGCCCACATCTCCAAAAAAAAAAGAAAAGAGAGGAAATAATGGACACAAGTCCAGGGGTGAGTAGAACCCACCTCTCCAAAAAGAGAGAAACCATACTCTCTCAAAAGTATTCAAAAAATATATATATTTATATAAAATAAAATAAATCCGGATAGATGGTTGATCAAAAGAATGAATGATTAGTGTTTCTATAAAACCGTTCTATCTTGCAACCACCCAAGAATTTGGACAAATGTTATAAGCCCCATATGATTCGAGTAATAAGGATAGATAAAAATGCCAACTTATTTAAACAATGAGTGAACACTTTGTTATAAACATGGTACATCTTGATTTATATCGGCATTGAAGCAATTCCCGATCAACAACCAAAACACTTAGCTATTTGCTCGGGGACGAGCAAAGGTTAAGCAGGGGGATTTGTTGGCGGTCATAATCGTATACTTTATACCGCCAACTTAGCTCTAAATAAGAGGGAAAAGCACACTTATGTCACATAAACCGTTACTACTCACCTAGTCCCACTTGTATTCGAAGAAAATATGTTTTGCGTGGCACAAATGTGGAAACAGTGAAAGTACGCCGAATAAAGAAGGAAAGCGCACATGAGGACTGCGTTTTGGACAAGGGAAATGCACATGGACCAAAACCGACGCGAACCAGGCCAAAGCACCGCCGGGACGGACGCAACTCATAGTGGGCCACAAGCCCACCGCTAAGGCGCGGCACCGAGCGCGAAGCCAAACTTTGGGCCAGCCGCCCCCCGTGCGCGGCGCCCGTCGTGGGACCGCTCCGTTCCCGCCGCGCCTTGTCTCGTGAGTCTGTCCCGAATAGGAGAGGCGGTTGCATGCGGTGTTTTTCAGGATGGCGCCAAGAGCTCCCGCCAAACTTCCCAAAATTCCCTAGATCAAGGAGAGCCCTCCATTCTCCTTCCGCTTTTCCTATATAAAGAAGGCCACCCCTCCATTGTAACACACACAAAACACACGAGAGCTTTTCTCTCTTCATTTTTCTCTTCTTCCTTTCATTAGTTAGGAGTTAGGCACAATGTAAGAGATCAAGATCTTCTTGGAGATACTTGGTAAGATCAATATAGTCTTACTTATGTTGATCAATACTTTGCTCTCCAAATTATTCTTGTTCTTATTATCAATAGCTAAATAGAGCACGATTCATGCGATATGATCTTAACATATGAACTAGTATATAGTTTGCATGTCAAGATCTTGTCAAATAGAACTTTATGTTTAAACGTATTATACATACATGAATATACCATTGTTGACATTTCTTAGCACAATCAAAGGAAACAGGTATAAAACCCATCCCAATAACAGCGCCCGAAATGCGCCGTGACATTCCCAAATAAAACCACCATGTCGGTGATCCGAAAGGGGTTGTCAACGGGATAGATCTTGCCATCTTAGATATTTCATCCGCAAGCGCCGCGGATCTATCATTGTAGCATTTCACCCTAAGTATTCGGGGGTATCGTTATTTATATTTTCCCAAAGGAAGGCATGTGATTATTAGCATGGCATCTCGAATAGAGGAACATGTGTTTGCTTAAACCAAATTGTTCATAACGGGGGTAAGCAATAACGGTTTATGGATAGTGTGACACACACTTTAGAATCCACCAAAGAAAAGGATAAAGAAAATAGATAAAGAATAAATGAATAACCTAATGGAGTAATTCTAATGTATCTAGTCATGGCCATACAAATGAATAGTTAGGATCATATGCAAACCGATTTGATCGTGGTTAGGTCTAGGATACCGGGAGACCCCACCAGGAAGTCCGCTTCCCACCAAGGCATTTACGAACTCCTACAAAGACATACGAACGTGGGGGGATTTCAAGGGGCGGTCAAGGCTTGTCACGACCAAGCCGCCTACCCCCTCAACCGTGGCAAGCACTCATATTCGCAGGTGTCGTAATACCCGGGCACCATGCCCGCATATCGAAAGCACTACTCTTGTCCCCCAGGGATCCCCACTCGTCGAATGGACGGACTAGAACAAGAGCAAACCCCGAAGGAACAAATGAACCGATATCCCACCTCTAATCAAGTTAGGCATATGATGATCGATGATGAACCGAGATGAACTTGTCAAGATTATGATATGTAAACTATATGCTAGTTCATATACCAACACAAGAACATGAACAAGACTATACTCTAGTTCATAAGTTAGGCCGAGAACATAGATATAAGACTTGCAAATAGAAGAATGCTCCATGGAAAGATGTATTACCAAGGCACTTTCTTCTAGGAGACAAGCCCTCCTTGTAGCTCTTCTACTCCAAGTGCTAACCAAGAACTAGGAAAGAAGAAGAAAGAAGAAGTAGAAGAAGAGAGAGAGGTAGAGGTGGTAGAGAGAGGAAGATTGCTGGTTTCTTTGGACTCCAAGTGGTGTGTGTTGAGAGAGGGAGGAGAGGGGGACAACTTATACACTTGGAGGAGGGGCCTAAATGCTAATTTACACCAAAACCGACACAGTAAACCTTCCTAATCTGAGCAAACCATCCATCCCATGGCGGGAATCCCCATTTGGCGGGTGCACGAACCGCCTCCCCGGTCCGGGCCGAAACCGCCTCGGGGAGGGTGCGGCCGCACTGGGTGGTGCGCGCCAAGACCCCGGCTCGGCCGCCCGGTGTTGGCGGTCATTATCGAGTATATTATACCGCCAACCTTTATCCAATTCACGAGAAAGGAGCAAACTTATGTTACATATACCTTTACTTCTAACCTAGTTCCACTTGTATTCGTAGAAATTATGTTTTGTAGGTATAAGAGTGGAAACAGTACAAAGTCGCCAAATAAATTAGAAAGCGTATTGAATAAAAGACGCCAAGGAGTAGATCAATCAAGAGGACCAAACCCTCACGCACAATTTGGCCCATGCACCATCATAGGCCCAACATTTGAAGGACAAAAAAGCGCGCAAGGGGGAGAAGGCCGGGGCCGGGAGGCCTAGCCTAGGGGCCTGGCCGGCGCGAAGGCGGCGGCGCAAAATTTTCGCCAAAAATTTGCCGCCCTTTCTCTGGCGGTTTGGTCCGGTCTTCACGCCAGCGGTTGCATGCGGTGCAAAGTTTCGTTCCCGCCAAGAAGACCTCGAAGCAAGGAGAGCCCTCCATTCACTCCTCCTCTCCACTATATAAAGAGAGGCACCCCCTCACTTGTAACACACACCATTCTACATTGTGAGCATCACTTCCACATTTTATATCAAGTAGTAGTGTCCCTCTAGGTGGCTCTCACCTAGTTGTATACTTAGAAAAGAGGAAGAGAGTGAGAGGACAAGAGAAGAGGAGAAGCCGGGTTTGTCGGTTTCGCCTCAACTTTTGTACCTCTACGGAGCCGACTCAATTTGAGTAACGTCCAGGTTATCTTGTGGTATTTCCAAGTTTATTATTTGACTTAATTCAGTATTGCTTTATTTTACTTACTGGAACTCCGCTCGACCGAGTGCTCTAGTCCAGGATCCGGGCTAGTTTAGTAATCATTAGCATAGACGTGGTGTCTAGGCTAGTGTATTACCCGAAGTTTTTGCCAAACCTACGGAATAGTTTTGGTAGCCCCGGGGTGACAGACTCCGATCAGGGCCTTTGTAGTCCACCACGCACGCATAAAGTTGGTGTTTTCGTAGAGCTTTTGGCGGCTGACCCGATTACCATTTCCCAGTCTCTTCGAGAATCGGAAAGGTTCCGCTGCTCCGAAGTAAGTAAGGTCTAGTAAGCCTGAACCTTGGTATTTAGTAATCTTGGGAAAACCTTAGAGAACCCCTCTCTACCTACAAAAATATTATTCTTTCTTATCTCTTGGACATACTTGATCCTTTCTAGTTCACTTCTCGCTTCCCGTGGAAATCGATACCTCGAATACTCCGGGTGAAAGCTACAACGGTACTTTCCGTCAAACGCTTTGCGGATTTATCCGTGTGCGTTAAAAAATACCAACAAGCTTTATGGCGCCGTTGCTCGAACGATAGCTGTTCTAGGATCGAACCAAGTCATCCCATGTATCTTTTTATTTTACCACCATTTTTATGCACCTTACCACCACCATCACCACAACCACATGGACTCAACGCCTATCTATAAACATTCGGCTCCAAAGGGCGATTCGCTGGAGCCTCCACCATCATCCCATCCGATTCTTACAAATGGCTTTGAAATTAAGCCCCGCTTTCATAGCCATGGTTCGACCAACCCTTCTCTGGGCACGATAATGAAAATCCATATAGCCACCTTCGGAATTCGAGCACCTGTGTTCTTGCCTCATTTTATCCGGCATGACACAGAGACCATTAAATGGAAATCTGTTTCCATTCTCCCTTTTTGGGAAGAGCGAAACAATGGTATGCTCATACCGTAGGAGGTGTTCACGTAAACCGGGCTGAACTTCGAGACAAATTTTGTCTTGCTTTCTTCCCCGATTCCCGAAGTCGCTGCCCTTCGAATAGAAATTCTCGATTTAAACAAAAAGAGAAGGAGACTCTAGGAGCATCCCGGGCCAGGTTACTAAGTCTTATAAATACAGGCCTAGACCTTTCTTTGCCAGACCAAGTCATTCTTTGCCACTTCTATCTTGGTCTTAGCAAGGAGGATGCTCTCCAACTTGACCTCTCTTCTAGAGGCTCGTTTGTGCATAAATCCATTAGTGAGGGGAAAGCCATTCTAGAAAAAAATCTTAGAAAACACCCCATACACTGGTATATATGACGAGTTTCGGAAGATCCAATAGAGTCAAGCCCCACCAACAAAAGGAGGCACTTACAACCGAATTTGAAGTTCCTTCAAATTCTTCTCATAATTTGGTTGTCGAGGAACCTCCCCGTTAAGGGAACATGCAATCACACTTCTTGGGATGATGAATCCCATCCTTATGCATGTCCCTTTGAATTCGAGGATGACCATTTCCTTGATGATGATTTTTGGAATGCTTTAGAAATTCCCAGATTAGAATCATCATATACCTTGAATTCCTATATGAGACATCAAGAACACTCACAACACATAGAGGGTGAACCAATTCATATAGGAGACATTTTTACACCTTCTCCCCCTATGCCCACACACGATGTCTCATCAGAATTCATTCCTCATCATCACTGGGGTGAGCATGAGACAGATCTCACTTAATAATAATTTCGATCCATATTTTGCGGATAACTTGATCTGTCATGAAAAAGAAAGTGCTCCCCACAAATAGGATATTTCATCAACGAACATGGAAGTTACATTCTAAATGTCCCATCCATTCCATGCTCATGTGAAAAATCTCCCAAGTCGATCCATAACTCAGCCATCTTCACCATGATCTACAACCCTTTCTCGCTCTCTGTTCATAAAAATTTTGAAAGGGTTATTGTAGATGCTTTTGTCTACCATAAATTTTGCAAATTTCGTGGTATCTCGGCATGAGTTTACAGGACGACACTCAAAGGTTGGTGTTGGAGGGGAAACCACTTCACCAACATTGGTTTCAAATTTAAAAGGTTTCCCAAGGACGAGCTTTCGTCTTTAAACAAAGCACTTCCTGAGATAACCCGTCCCTTATGTGATTGTTCTTTTTCAAAAAAAAAAAAAAACTCATTTCTTTTTACCTCTGCCTTAATCTCTATTTCTTGTTATAAAAAAGCACTTTTCCTATTAATAAAAAGCAAGAACATGTTATCAAGCTAGTATACACCTTCGGGTATTCTTGTTGCTAACCATTTCAGGTGGAGACAAAGAAGAACGAAGAAGCATACAATGCTTGAGGACATGAGGCTACATCAACAACAAACTTTGATGCTCATGGGTGATGGAACATACTCAAGCAAAGGAGGCGGAACGGAGATGGCAGGAGCATCGAGGCACGCTTACGCTTTTGGCGCCACATGGGGTACTACCCCCCTAACCCATAGGCCATCAGCTAGCTTGGGGGAGGACCCCCACGGAGGTAAGTACCTACCTCCCCTATCATTTTATTTTATCTCTTAGTTTTTCATTTTCATTTCCTTTAAAAAAAATGAAAAGAACAAAAATATGATTCCACTCCAATATGTAGTATAAGGATGCTTAATTTCTCTGAAGTTGAAATGATGAATAGTTGCTCTGTCTATAGTTCAATTTGCACCTAGTTCATAACATTGTATTCCCCAATGTTTAAGTTTATTGGCTTAACTTGTCTTGTCCTAAAACTTAATGATTTGTGGGTATGCAAACACATGATTCTTCTCTAAGCTATTGCCGGATATGATATGGTAAAAATAGAATCTACTATGATTTTGTTCTAAGAGAGATTCATCATTCGGGGAATAATTTCCAAAATTTCTTAATGATCAAAATTCTCATGATAGCCTATGTGAGACACCTGTCATACGCTTTTGATCAAGATTCACATTCACATTGCTAAAAAATAGGTTATGGGCTAAGCTAGAAAAAAAATGAACGTGTGTCCGGAAAAATAAAACAATGGGTACTTCGATACCCGCCTCTAAAAAAAAAAAGAAGAGAGAGAAGAATAATGGACAAGTGTCCGAGGGCGAGTAGAGCCCACTTCTCTAAAAAGAAATAAGAGCTAGCCCATACCTTATCAAAAAGAAATAAAATTTCACTTGCACATCTTGATCAAGGCTTATGACTTGTTTCTCCTTATGGTTTGCACACCGAGATGATTTAAGGAATCATTACGAAAATCTCCGCATGAATGATCAATCAAAGAATGAATGACTAGTGTTTCTATGAAAACCGTTCTATCTTGCAATAACCCAAGAGTTGGGAGAATGTTATAAGCCCCATATGATTTAAGTAAACAAGGATAGATAAAAAATGCCAATTTATTTAAACAACGGAAGAATACTTTATTATGAGCATGGTACATTTTGACATATATCGGCATTGTAGCAACTCCCGATCAACAACCAAACACTTAGCTATTTGCTCGACGAGCAAAGGTTAAGCTTAGGGGAACTTGTTGGCGGTCATTATCGAAAGTATATTAAACCGCCAACCTTTATCCAATTCATGAGAAAGGAGGAAAACTTATGTTACATATACCTTTACTTCCAACCTAGTTCCACTTGTATTCGTAGAAATTATGTTTTGCAGGTATAAGAGTGGAAACAGTACAAAAAGTCACCAAATAAATTAGAAAGCGTATTGAATAAAAAGACGCCAAGGGGTAGATCAATCAAGAGGACCAAACCCTCACAAGACAATTTGGCCCATGCACCATCATAGGGCCAACATTTGAAGGACAAAACGCCAAGGAGAGAAGGCCGGGGCGGGAAGGCCAAAATTTGCCGCCCTTTCTCTGGCGGTTTGGTCCGCCCTCTTCTGGCGGTTTGGTCCGGGTCTTCGGTTGCATGCGGTGCAAAGTTTCATTCCCGCCAAGAAGACCTCGAAGCAAGGAGAGCCCTCCATTCACTCCTCCTCTCCACTATATAAAGAGAGGCACCCCCTCACTTGTAACACACACCATTCTACATTGTGAGCATCACTTCCACATTTTATATCAAGTAGTAGTGTCCCTCTAGGTGGCTCTCACCTAGTTGTATACTTAGAAAAGAGGAAGAGAGTGAGAGGAGAAGAGAAGAGGAGAAGCTAGGTTTATCGGTTTTAAGCCTCAACTTTTTGTACCTCTACGGAGCCGACTCAATTTGAGTAACGTCCGGGTTATCTTGTGGTATTTCCAAGTTTATTATTTGACTTAATTCAATATTGCTTTATTTTTACTTACTTGGAACTCCGCTCGACCGAAAGTGCTCTAGTCCAAGATCCTGGCTAGTTTAGTAATCATTAGCATAGGCGTGGTGTCTAGGCTAGTGTATTACCCGAAGTTTGCCCAAACCTACGGAATAGTTGTGGTAGCCCCGGGGGTGGCAGCTCCGATCAGGGCCTTTGTAGTCCACCATGTACGGGTTGGTGTTTTCGTAGAGCTTTTGGCGGCCTGACCCGATTACCGTTTCCCGTCTCTTCGAGAATCGGAAAGGTTCCGCTGCTCAAAGCAAGTAAGGTATAGTAAGCCCTGAACCTTGGTATTTAGTAATCTTGGGAAAACCTTAGAGAACCCCTCTCTACCTACAAAAATATTATTCTTTCTTATCTCTTGGGCGTGCTTGATCTTTTTCTAGTTCACTTCTCGTTCCCGTGGAAATCAATACCACGAATACTCGGGGTGAAAGCTACAACGGTACTTTCCGTGCGCTTGCGGATTTATCTGTGTGCGTTAAAAAATACCAACACCTGGGTCTTGGTGGGGTGTCGTCCTTCGACTTGAAAAGTTATGGGCCGGGCTTGGCGCGGCCCAATTTTGATGTTTCGGGTCGATTTGCTCCACGGGCTTGTGTTTTGCAATAATGCGCTTTCCTGATGGCGTACTTTGGTCAATTTTCCACTTGCTTTTATTATAAATCTGCAAAATAAAATACTAGACACTACAAGTGGAATTTTATTAGTGATAAATGCATATGAGTATAAAAGGTATAGTTTTACTCCCTTTATGGTAGTAAGTTGACGGGAAAAATATGTCGTTGGTTACCGTCAACAACCATGACGAATTCTTCCTTAAGTTAATTCTTAGTTGCTTGTCGGTTTGCGGGTTCGTCGTCCACCCTTGTGGCGGATGCTCGCAGCGAGGGGCCTCACCGCGATTGAGTCACCCCGATCAACGCTAGAGTAGCAGTCATAGCGTAGACGTGGTGTTTATGCTAGAGTCTGCCTTCGTTTGCCCCATACACGGACGGACAAGGTGGTAGGCGGTAGGTGGTGACAGCCCCGTCCGGCCCTTGTAATCCCCCATGTCCCGTATGGTGTAGGGTTTTATGCCGGTATCGCTTGGCAGACCAGGTGTGCTCCGGTGCTCGATGTAAACCAATAGTGATTGAGGTTATCTCGAGTTAGAATCTCTGACGGTATAAGGCATGCATGTATAACTGCTATCTTAATAAAGCTATTTAGGATATCCTTCTCCTAGCATGTTTTCTTTTTATCCTTTGAGACTGGTTCAAGTGGGTGTGTCACATTATCCTTTACTGTTATATTTCTATTATGAACCTTAGTCATGCTATCTAGTCCATACTCATGCTAGAGACTTTTACCGTGCCTTCCCATGGGAAAATATAAATGAACGATACCCGAATACTCCCGGGTGAAATGCTACAATGATAGATCCGTGCGCTTGCGGATTGACCTTTGCACATATGAATCCATCTATCATTGGCGTTTCTTGACGTTGTCACTCAGGATATTATTTATCTTTTGTGCTGACGCTAAGAAATGTCAACACTATGTCACTATGTTACTCCTAGGTGAGCAAGATATACAAACTATTTCTAACTCTAGGAGCTAAACAAGTATGATAAGCTAAGTAAAGCGGGGATGAGCTAGAATACAATACCACCGAGAAGAGAAGAGGTTGAAGCCACTCACCAATGTCAATAAGAAATCTCCAACGAGCAAATCACACTTGACATGATGATTTTCCCCGAGGTTCACGTGTTTGCCGGCATGCTAGTCCCCATTGTGGCGATACACCCACTTGATGATTCGCAAGCAAATGGCCGGTGCCAAATCCCTTGGAGGGAGCTTGCAAGAATCACTCACAACATGGGGATCCACAAGCCACGAGCCATCCACTAACGATGCCTTTCGCGAATCTCCCGTGGGGAAGGCTCGAGAACCCCCTCACAAATCCATCGGTGTGGCCTCGAACAATCTCCGATCGAGCTCAACACCACCACCAACTCCAAGCTGCTAGGGAACCAAGCAAATTCCTAAGAGAAACAAGAATCCCGTAGCTCCTCCAAAGAACAAGTGCCTCTAGATGCAATCAACTAGCAATATGCACTTGAATCTCACTCAATCTCACCAAAGATCAAAGTTAGGCAAGAGAGATGAGTGGAGGGGAGTTGTCACAGCTCAAGAGTGTGTTAGAATGTTCAAAATGTGCAAGAGATCCCTCCCATGGCCGGCCACACAAGTATATATAGACCCCATTCAAAAATAGAGCCGTTGGGGCAAAAGTCGTCATTCTGCGTGTGCGCGCGGACGCGCCCGGCTAGCGCGCTGGCGCGCCCGCCCTTATTCAACCGCGCGCCTGGCGGCCAAGCTGTTGGGGTGCGGGCGCATGACCGCCGGATGTGCGGGCGCAGTGTCGGCGCGAGCCCTACGTGTAGTTCCCTCTGGACTGCGCCCAGGCGCTCACCGGGCGCGCTAGGCGTTGCCACCGGGCGCCGAGCCGCCGCACAGCTGTCGGCCGCTGTCCAACGCCGGACACGGGGTTGCTGACCACGGCGTCGATCGCTCGGCCCCCATGCATGCCAGGCGCTGAACCAGCCCAGCCATGTGCCGTGCACGTTGCTCCACGCACCAAACACGCGAGCCAGCGCTAGGCGCCAACTCCGCCGGCGTCCGCTGCCGTCTTCAACCACGAGATGTCGTCGATCTTCATCGCCTTTGCTTCGTTCCAAGTTTTCCCACTTGCCTCAAGTTGCCAACACGTCAAAGTACGTCTCGATAGCATGTGTGTTAGCATTTTGAAAACGTTTGTCAAGTGCGAAGTTAGTGCTCTCGATTCTAAATGCATATGCAAATCAACGTGAATATAGAGGCACTTCTAATGCGGATTAGCCATGGATTCCCCTCTTGATAGTCGGCTATCTATCCAAAGCATGATCACACTCTCTATAGTGTCTTGATCACCAAAAGCAAAACCCTATCAAGTTATACCTTTGCCTTGATCTCCGGGTCTTTGCCTTTCCACCAAGTGAGCTTGATGATCCACCATGTCCATCATCATCGTCCATGTCCATGATCATGTAGCTCCACATCATCTATGCAGAAAAGGGGAAGGATAGTCCTTCCCTTACGGCTGAGGAGGAAAACTCAGTTTTCCAACTCCACTACTCAAAAACTCTTGGAACAAAATCATACAAGTCTCATGGGCGTGGATACATGGCGAAATATCCAACACGACAAACTCTAATGAAACAAAGAGAAGAAGATGCAGCCCGTGCTACATTGGATGCCCAAGAAGAAAGAATGCAAAGCACCAAGAAGAGGTTCAAGAACTAAAAGAACAACTTGCAAATGAAGTTTCTGCAAGGGGAAAGAGATAAGGAAGAAAGTAAGAAACAAATGGATGAAATGAGGGGCGAATTCCATCAGCTTTTGAAACAAAACCCCCTTTGAAACATGTTTCAACCTGCTGTTTTAGCCATGTATTCCTCTAATTTCCCTTGCCTTACATCCCCTACAGGCTATGTCCGGAACCATGAACCCCACACACCCCACAACACACCCCACACGGGTTTCAAATGGACCTACTTGACCAGAACTTAATCACACCACAACGCTTAGAGGCTGATGCTGTCATGTAATTCTATTGTAGAGCCCGATCCCCACACATGCTTCCAAATGAAATGCATTTTGTTTACACCAAAGTTTCTTTGTGGCGCATCTATTGAACCACAAAGCGTGATGACTGTAGAAAAGGAAGTTGATCCACCTCGAGAGAATAAATGCAAAGAGTACTTCAGCTAGAAATATTTTTGGAAAAGGTAATGCTTTTCTTTGGATCAAAGATGAATTTTGTTACTTCCGATCGGCTATTGAGGACTCGTAATCGAAAAAGAATCAACAGTATGAATAATGTTTGATTTGAATCCTCAACTTGATCTGCACGTGATGTTTACCATGTCATAGCTAGATTTTTGCCTATGCCTTGTGTTGTGTATGCCCTCCAAAGAAAGAAACAAGTGATGTTTACCATGTCTATTTAATAAACTTTGCCATTCCAATTTCTTTACTCGACTACGGTTGTGTTGAATGTGCTTGCAATTGTTTGATCTCAATTGCTCTTGTTCTATGATTGCTAATTACTCCATGAATTTAATCATATATGTTTTCATGAAATGCAGAGAATCTTAGACATCCAAAACAATTAGAGAAACCTTCTACGACTAAATGGTGATGACCGCACCAACAAGAATGACAAGTTATTCTGAGAGATGCTTATTTGTGATGGTGTAGCTAAAGGGCGATGGAGGAACCAAATAACACATATTAAGATCAATTTATTATATGCTAAACAATATTGTGAACTTAGTTAAATATGGTGTCTTTATTTTGTTAGTTGTGGTCATGTTCTTTTAAGCCGAATTGTGGTCATTTTGTGTTACTTTGGTTTGAGACAAAATTTAAATTAATGAATGTATCGGTTATTATATGTGATGTGCATGCTATGGAAATAATTTAAAAACTGCTATTCAAATGCCCTCGTTGCGATAGAATAATAGGCAACCATTGATTTTGGTTGCAATATGCATTATTATTGACCAACTTTATGCGTTGCATTACCATATCATCTATTGCCACCAACAATTGTTTGTTGCAATTGCCCTCTATTACCGCGAACACAAATTAGCAAATTTCCATATATTACCTCGAAGACTAGTTTGTTGCATTACCATATGATCTATTGCCACCAACAATTGTTGGTTGCATGTGCCCTCTATTACCACCAACACGAATTTGTTGCAACTTCCATATATTACCTCGAAGACTAGTTCGTTGCATTACCATATTATCTATTGACACCAACAATTGTTTGTTGCAAGTTCCCTCTATTACCACCAACACGAATTTGTTGCAACTTTCACATATTACCTCGAAAACTAGTTCGTTGCATTACCATATGATCTATTGCCACGTAGTTTTGGCGTGGCAATACTTTTCTATTGCAACACATTCTTTCGTTGTAATATTTTTTCTATTGCAACACATTCGTTCGTCGCAATAGAAACTTAGGCAACCAATCCATTCGTTGCAATATTGGTTCTTGCAACCAAGTATTGGTTGCATTATGCTTTTTTGTTAGTTGCAATATTTGTTCTTGCAACCAAGTATTGGTTGTATTAGTCTTTTTTTGTTCGTTGCAATGCCAGATCTGTTGCAACGCCACATCTTAAGTGGTTGCCTGAGGCTATTGTGACGTTCCAACTACAACCATCTGTCAACCACCAGACTTAGATGCAATTGATACCAGCTGCAACCAAAATAGCCATATTGCAACCAAATATAGGCGTTGGGCAAGGGTCGATTCCTAGTAGTGATGCTATCCTATCTCATAAGCACACTTAGAGCAGAGGATTAGCATAATAGGGTGTTATCAATTGTCAAAACCAAACATAAGATTTCATAGATACAGATGTTTCCTTTTCATTTTGTATTTTTTCCACTAACCATGCAGCAAACACCCTGGGAGATTGTACAAAAGAAGACAACTACATTAGACACATTCTCAAGACAAGGGAAGATTTCAGATTTGGCTACAAGACCAAGAAGGAACAAGAATATCAGAAGCCAACCAAGCTAGCAATAACATTCCACACTATACAATCAGAGGAAGAGCACAGTTGATAGCTGTTGACAATAGTTATCGTCCCACTTTTTTTAGTATGAATAAATAGAATATATGAGAACAAGAACAATAGAAGATAGGGTTTATACTAATAATTTCCACAAGTTTTGTATACATTTGGTTTTACAGGAAAACTCTGGAAAACAGCAGAATAATAGAGAGAAAAAGACAAGAAATAGAGAAACCGAAGCAAAGGACCAAATCAGGGTGATTAGTATAAATCCTAGTTCTTTAGATTAGTTCTAGTTCTAGAGAGATTAGCTACATAGTAGTAGATTAGAAGGAGATCCAAGTCTAGGAAGACTTGAGCTTCAGATTCTATCAAGGTGTTCATAGGTACATTGTTATATCCTTTGATATATTACTCATGTTCATCTATGACATTGTTCTTTATCTTATTTATATTGTCTATTGCATTGTTTATTGTTTGCTTTAATATGTCTAGTAGAGTTAGATGTTTATTATGGATTGCATGCTTAGGATTGTATAGCCCTTATCTTGTAACGTGCAAGGTAGGTGTTATAACTTATGTAGGCGTGGTGCTTATATATGTTATATCTGCAAATGCCCTCTATATGCTGAGATGTGGGGTAGATCGTAGGGGTGACAGCCTTATTGAGTCCTCTGTAGTCCTCCCTCAGTATATAGTTAACGGTACGTCGTGTGTCGCGAAGAAGGTGAAGGTCTCATTATTAAATCCTTCCTAGTTGATGACCCTTGAGTATGATATGAAGTAGTAGTTACTAACTATGATAGCTAGATGTTTGCACTAATTAGAGTTTAGCAATAGCATGTGATGATAGTTACTCATTAGTAAGTTTTCCTTATATTACCCCATGTGTGTTCTTAGACTAGAATAATCTATTGAACCTTATCATTTCATGATGGCTTGATCCCTGCATTTATCATTTATCTTTATTAGCATTTATCATATATATCTTTATCTTTATTTATCATTTTATGTGACATTAACCCTGTTGTTGAGTAAGGAGTATTTATTATTGGTTATAGATATTATTCCATACATAAGGATGTTATTAGTGCTATGCTATTAGATGCCTTCCCTGTGGATTCGATACTCTTACTCTTTAAAGTGCTACAATGGTATTTATTATGTTGTCCACTTGCAGAGCCCTATTCTTATATTCTTATCTTATCTTATTCCTGCCTATTCTTATCCTTTTATACCATGATATACTCTCTAGTTGCACAGATAGACTGACAACCTATCTTACTAGAAGTATGGGTTTCGTTGGACTAGTTTACAGTGGCTTAGTAATTCTTATAATACCAAAGACCGCTTGGGGTCATTGCTTTTATAGTGTTTGTCATTTTGGCGCCGTTGCTATATTTGTGATGTCGTTAAGTAGTGTCAACAAGCATTTTTGGCACCGTTGCCGGGGAAGGTTTTTTAAACTTAGGTAGCACTAGAATAGCTCATACGCATGGAATTAGTTCAACCAATAATCCTCTACTCACAACAGCTTCACCCCTTTGTTTTGTTTATTTTTGATCATTTTATTTCAGGTTAATGTATACAAATTGCTAATCTTTCAGACAATTTTCTCAGTGATCCTGAAAAGTTATTAAAAAAAAGCAAAGAGAAAAGCTCAGAAAAGCACAAAAAGAAAGTCCAGAAGAACAACACTCCAAGAGAAGCTTAGCATCTAACTTTGAAGCTATGGCTAACAAGAGTCTCAGGCGAGTTCTCTCGCTTTCGACCACCACCAACATCCGCACTAGACCCATGGTCGATGTTGGAGAGAATGGCTTCGAGCTCAAGCCTGCACTCATCACAATGGTGCAAGCTAGTTAGTTTTGTGGGAAGGCACATGAAGATGCAAGTGCCCATTTGGAACACTTTCTTGAGATCTGCAGCACCTTCACCATCAAGGGAGTGACACGTGATGCCACTCTGCTTTGCCTTTTCCCATTCTCGCTGCTTGGAAAGGCCAAGCAGTGGTTCTATGCCAACAAGGCTAAACACACTACTTGGGACCGCTGTTCAACCGAGTTTCTCGCCAAGTTCTTTCCAACTGGCGAGACCAATGCCTTGCGTGGGAAGATTTCAAGTTTTCAGCAACAACACGATGAGTCGTTCCCTGAGGCTTGGGAATGCTTTTAAGACCTGATTGCAGAATGTCCTCATCATGGGATGGAGGACTGGCTTTTGATGCAGACCTTCTATCACGGGCTAACCATTAGCACCCGTGAGACAATGGACACTGCAGTTGGAGGAGCATTCTTAGCTCTTACTCTTGCCAATGCTACTACACTCGTTGAGAAGATGGCATCCAACCAAGGTTGGAATGAAGAGCGCACTTCCACTCGTAAGAGAGGAGGAGTCCGTCAGCTTAAGGAGGTGGACATGATATCAGCAAAGCTTGATTTGCTGATGAAGAAGCTGGAGAACCAAGATCATGAGAAGAGAGAGGTCATGCACATCAATGACGCCCTCATGACTTGTGAAGAATGCGGAAGCTTTGGACATTCATGGAAGAACTATCCAGAACTCATTGAGGATATCAACTACATCAATAACAACAACAACTATCGTCCTCAACAACCTCAAGGGTGGAATCAGCAACAGAGGACTACTCAGGTAACTACCAAGGTAATTACCAAGGTAATAATTTCAATCAGCCTCCTTTGAGAGAAATCCTTGCTGGTCAGTCTAGACTTATTGAGCAGATCAATAAGACGGTAGTAGCCAATGATAAAACCTTAGACACCATCAGTACCATGCTAGACACCTTCTCCACTACCATGAAGAACCAGCATAGTTTTAATAAGATGCTAGAATCACAGCTTGCTCAGCTAGCCTCTGCTGTTCCCCCACTAGAGACACATATGATCCCAGGCCAGCCAAAAGAGCTAGAGTCTGCAAATCTTGTCGATATTTTTAATGCAGGTCGCTACTATAGTGATTCTTGAGGACAAGGGTGGAAAGATGACTCCTTGCCCCTCAAGAAAGGAGATTCAGGTAGATTGGCCATCACTATTTAGATTTGGGCCGCACACCTTCAACAATGTTCTCTACGACCACGGATCTAGCATTAACGTAATGCCCAAGGTAATTTATGATAAGATCCATGGTGCTCCTTTATTATATACAACCACGTGCTTGCAGCTTACAGATCAATCACTCGTCTACCCCAAGGGAATTCTTGAAGACATCTATCTATGAGTTGGCAACTCATATGTGTTAGCAGACTTCATCGTCCTCGAGACCAGAGGAGATGAGAGGTCAACCATCATATTGGGCCAACCATTCTTGAGCACGGCCAAGGCAATCATTTACGCTGCCCAGGCCAAGATCTGTTTCAACATCAAGGGGAGAAGGGAGACCTTCCATTTCAAGAACAAGATGCATGAGTCCCCTGCTCACCCTCAGTATGGCTATGAGTATAAGGAGCCTACCAAGATGAACAACAACAGGAGAAGGAACAAGAAGAAGCAGCCACAACATGTGAATATGATCAATGCAATTGGCTTAGAATGGGACTACGCTGCTACTTCACCATATGTTCCAAAGATGGTAGATCCAGGTAACCCTGAAATCGACATTTCAATTAATCAGCTAACCTTCACGAATACCATCTGTGATACAGGGTCCGGAGTCAACATTATGCCTAAGGTAATTTATGAATTTATATATGGTAAACAACGCCTGTACGAAACCTATACACAGTTGCAGATGGCAGATCAAACTTACATGAAGCCAGAAGGCATAGCCAGAGATGTACCAGTCAAAGTTCATGACCACTATGTGAACACAGACTTCATCGTCCTAGCCATGGAGGACGAGGACATCAATGCACCCATAGTGCTGGGAAGACCGTTCCTAAGCACTACATGTGCCATCATCTACATGAGGACTGGGGAGATCCACTTCTAATTCCCTACAGAAAAGGTACGCTGTCATTTCAAAAATTATACTAACTATGAATAGCCGATGAAATCTCATAACAGAAGGAGACGTAGCGCTCGCCGCAATGGATACACCCCAATGTCGTAAGAAGACTGGGAAGCCTATGAGGCAGAGACAACAAGGACTCAAATGGGATGGGAAGATTGGACAGAAAGAGTACATGATGAAGAAGAAGTTAAGGAGAAGGTACGGGAAGAGGTAACTCCCCCTGCACCTAAATCACCAATCAAGAAGGTGTGGAAGAAGAAAGAAAGCGCACCTCCAGAACCAGAGACATCTTCTCCTTCTACTTCCGAGGTAACTTGATCAGAACCCTCAGTACAACCCTACGTGCCAACTGACGTACCATGGGAGGATTAAACTCCTACGTACCCGAGGTAAGTACACAAGTATCCCTTACTTTAAGTTTTGCATATTTATTTTACTTGCATATATAATTTTTTTCTTGGAATATAATGAAGTAAACATGCTAGTTATTGTAATGGCATTAGAAAAGAAAATAAATATGTCTTTATTGCATTTGTTTCATGCATGCTTAAGCCCCATGTGATTAATCCTGTGGCATGAACACCCACAGGAATATTTGTTGTGGCGGCATAAAAAAATTTAAAGTTTGCATTTGTTCTTATCTTTCTTGCATGAATGCTTAATCAATTCCACTAGCTGTGTTGTCTATTTGAGTTTCATAGGATTTAAAGCAACAATGAGCCACAACGGAAAGGAGACGATCGACCACTCGACAAAGCATCAATTCAACGATCGTCATCATCAATGCTCCATCAAGAAGGACAACATCGCCTCCATTCTTCTACCTCACGTCAGCACCTACACAAAAATCTAGCTTGGGGAGAGCACCCCCGGTTATCGAGATAAGTATCCCTTTACTTACCATTTATTTTATTTTTTGCTTGCTTTTAAAAAGTCATAAAAAGATGCATAAGTTTTAAATCAAATAAAGAGTTTGTCTTAGATATATATATATATATATATATATATATATATATGCTTGTTTTTAAGGTGTGGTTAATAAGTGTTTGTTAGAATAAAAGGTTTGCTTTGGAAATGATGAATAGTTGCTCTACTCTAATTCTTTTTAGTACCTTATTTTTAACTTGAAATTTCTCCGATGTTTTGGATATATTTATCCTGCTTTCAAATTTGCTCTATATCTGACTTGTGGGTAGCATACACTTGATCAAAAGTCTAGGTAATTGGGGATATGATATGAGAGGGTCCGAGCCACTGTTTATCTTGTCCTTTGTGAAACTATATCCGAGATTGCTTTTGAAAATTTAAAATCTTTCATGTTGAGCTCTTGTTTGGCAGAGTGTTAAATTCCTACCAAAGCCATATTTATGATATTTAGATTAGGAAAACATTCCAGTTACATATGTTGTTTGCTTTGGATTGAGTAGTTCAACCTTTGCCGATACCCTGTGAGAGTTCAGTCATGAAAAGACAAGTTTCTATCCACCCACATTCCACACATATCCATTTGTATTTTTCCTACAATGGGGATGGTCACAACACCATTCTTTTTCCATATCCACTTATATATGTTTCATTCCTACATTGGGAATAAACCCTCCATCAAACTATAGGAAGCCAATATTTATTTACTCCATATATATCTTTGTTGTTATCTCTCAAAAAGTTTATGGAAAGAGATATAGGTTGCTGCTAAAAAAAGAAAAGAGAGTAAAAAAGGACAAGTGTCCACAATAAAACAATGGGTACTTAGATGCCCGCCTCTCTGAAAGAAAAAGAAAGAAAAAGAAAGAAAAAAAGAAAAAAGCAAGCAGCCCAAGTTTATCTCAAATTTCCAAGTTTCAAAAGAGAGATTTGTTCATACCTTCTAAGAAGTAAAAGTAGAATTAGTTTTAGCCACCAAATATACACCTATCCATCATATTTTCCATACACATGCTATCTTTGTCTTGACTGGCTGAACTCTCTATGGATCCATTGTTTAAACTATAATATATCCTTTGCAAATATGCAATATTATTTAAGAGTGCCACTCCTATAAGCTCCACATAAACCATACTTAGAAAGAGAGTGAGTAAAAGAGAGATGAGAGAAAGCTTAATATACTCAGCCTTGTTCTACATAAATACTACATATTCAAGAGAGAAGGCATACCATTATTAATGCCTAGTGAGGATCCATAAATACCACATATTGAAAGATTGAAAGTGCCATTCAATTCAGAGCTGAGTTTTATTGTAAAATTTATGAAAACTCCGGAATATTAGTGATCGAAGACTTCAGACATAGTGCTTGACTTGATTGTTCTGTCTTTCAATTACTTAAGACCCAAGTGAGAGTAAAAGCACCATAGTTTGGTAATATGGGTAAGTTTAAAGTCAGAATTAGTTTATCCGATCGGGAGTAGAGTTTCTTTTTATAGGCATGTGTACTCTATAAGAATGAAAGTATTGTAGCAACTCCTGACCCCCATGTTCACCATATCGCTTCAATAATGCCATAACCACACCTCGCCTCGCCATTCGAGCCACTTCCTTCTTCAACACACCACACCGCCAGTCAAAGCCAATCAAGCTTCCCAGACAAGCTTCACCCCGACACCCCACAAATGTGGATACCGAACTACCTTTACTACCAACCAAGCTCCTAGAACAACTTCGCCATCAAGCCTCAGCCCTTGCAAAGGAAGACATAGTCTACACCACAAAGAGCAAAGATTCCCTGACACAGTGAAGCCAGAAGCATGAATGCTACCTTACTAACGCCCATTAAGGATCAGTTGGACCACCACATGGAAGCCCTACAGGAGACCTAAGAGTGAAATTTTCTAAGTGGGGTAGCAATATAAGAAAGAATAAAAGGAGTGACATGCATAGAAAATCTGAATCATCACAAGAAGCTCTCAAGAACCAGGATATTCAGCAATTTGAAAAGACATCGGAGACCGAAATTTTCTAAGTGGGGTAGCCTATATGTAGAGTTGGAATTATTTCAAGACCTATGTGACCGAGGATTTTGGATGGAATAATGCAAGTATAGGGTACAAGCAGTTGGAGCAAAGAACGGATTCAACCAACAATTATCAAGTTACAAGACTTTCCTATGACAACAAGAAGATTGAAGACTCCTGTGGAATAGCACTGTAAGAAATCGTAACTCCAGCTCCCTCTAAATTCTTTTCTCTCCCTTTAGACCTTTCTTTAGGTTTCTCTCCGTAGTTTACCTGAATCTCGGGGATGAGATTCTTCTAAGTGGGGTAGATCTGTAACACCCGTGTTCTTGCATCATTTTAAAAACCACTAAAAATTTGAACTTTTTAAAATTATCAACTAAAACTTGATTTATTTTCTGCACAACCAAAATATCCGTTTTTGAAAACCTTGCATCAAAATTCACCATGTAGATTTATCTAGGATATATGTTTGAATGCTTGCTTGCATGTGTGTTGCTCTAGAATTTATTATGGCATCGAATAATAATTCCTTGTCATCGCCCACCGAATATTCCCCTTGACCCCCTCCTTGATTTTACCAACCACCACATCTCCAACAATTCATAAAACCCCCAAAATCCCAATCCTCGCAAATTGTGCTTAGTTTATTTACTACTCTGGGAAATAAAGAAACCATCTCTTATATTTATATACAAATCATATATGGATACATACAATATAGATACATATATACGTGAGTGTATTCCAATATATGTATATAAACTAGAAAAATGGCGCGGCGTTGCCGCGCCTTGGAATGTGCCAGTGGATTAGCCATACATTATTGGTCTGGTGTACGGTGTACCTTATTTTGTTTCTCGCCGATGTTAATTTATTTTTTTATGTGGGTGACAGTTATAAAACCAATTTTTTTGCCTAATGCTTCTGGATAGAAGTGCAGCATTTGAGTGATGTAAAGTGCCCAGTTACTGTTGTTTGATTGTGCTAAAAAAAATACTATAACAGGATGCCGCCCAAAAAAAATAAAGGTCCTATGATGCAACCATTGTTTCATAGGGTATTATTACCTATCACAGCTTATCAACTCTTGCTGTGACATATAAATACAACTTTGGTATAGAATTAACATACTTCACTTGGAATTAGTGGAGCTAACAATTATTTTCATATTATGAAACCAGTGGTAAAAGCAATACATAAAACACTAAAATTACACGAGAGTATGGCAAGGATGTCATCTTTTGTGTAATGCTCGCAATTTCGATCTATCTAAGGATTTTCAGTTATAGCATGTTCATACCATAATGCCGTCTCACAGCTTTGGATGAGCAGGCTCGACACAATAAAGTATGTCATGTCCTCTCAAGTTCTGCGTTTGGTGTTGTATCCCGTAGGTTCCCCTACACTCTTCATTGTCAATAATAATAAATAACAGACCTAAACTGGAAATGAGCTGCATATAAACGCAAAATAAAAAATAAATCATGGATGAGCATCTTTTCGAAGAAATGCACATTGCAAAATATGGCACACTTTGTACAATGATGGAATTGCTATAATCAGAAATTTAGACTACCACTAAGGGAGGCTTCAATCCGAATGAGAAATTAGGAAGATAGAAAAGGAATATTCCAGGCTGGTAGTACCTTTACCTTCATTGGCTTCTTGGAGTATATACAGAAACATATTTAAGTGAAAGATAACGGAAATTCTGTGATTTACTTTTGTCGTCGTTTTTAGCATGGTAGTGTAGGAAGCCAATAAACTCTGTAAATATTACGTTTGCTTTCAACTTTATAAAACGACAGAATACCTGCCATATTTGCTCACAAAAATTTGATAGAAGTAATGCCATTCTCGGATAAAGAGTGCTATATAAGAGGCACAGTACAACGGCTTCCAGCAGTACATTTTATCCATGAACAGGTTTCTATAGTTTGGATAGTACCTGTGAGGCTATGGCACCCTCTTGGAGGTAACCTCTTATGTAAGCCATGGCCTTTGCATGTTTCTGAATCTCTATGAGATCTCCCGAGTTCAGACCAGTAAACAATCTAATTGTTGGGTCTGTGTCAAACATTTATTTATCAAGATTTACTTATCTAAGCAACTGAAATGACAATGGCTAGAGAACGTTAACATCAATATAATTGATTGAAATGGTAATGAACTATATAATTGATTGAAATGACAGTAGCATGGATTCAGACTCAGTAGACGATGATAGTGGCATGGACGTAGATGGCAATCAAGTGCTGTCACGACAATGGTCTATTGGCACAGTAGGTGACTAACAGAAACAGAATAGCAGTCATATGTCTGCACATATTTTTCAGGTTTAAACTGAATAATCACCTCATAGAGGCATAGCATCGAACACTTGCTGTGCATATGAGCTTACAATAGACAGAGGTGGGTAGCACGAGACGTACCTCCCAGTGTAACTCGCTCAGCTGCTCGTCCGCATCGCAGCCCCAAAGCAGAGACCTGCTCATCCCCATCCCACAGCCCCAAAGCAGAGACCTGCTCGTCCGCTGCTGGCCTGGGGCAGGCCTGGGCATGAGCAGACACAGCCGCGCGAGGTCGGCTGGCCGCATGGGCTTCAGTCTTCAGGACCGCCGCCGGGCGCAGCTCGGCGTGGAGCCCTGGCGGCCTGCGTCCGTGTCGGCGTGCAGCGTAGCCCTGCCGGGCGCGCTGGAGAGACCGGTCGAGGAGAGGCGCAGCACAGCGCTAGCGGGCGCGTCTTTGCCGGTGCTCGGCTGCGTCTCCGGTTGAAGCGACCTCGCCGCGTCCGGATGGCCAGGACCGGGCGGCCAGTCCCCCGCGCCCGCACCCCCTTTATCCTGGAGCCGCCGGCGCCGCCGGCCTCCACCCGCGCCGGGAGGAGGGGAGGTGTGGAGTCGTCGCGAGCGGCTCATCCTCTGACCGAGGCCCGGCACCACCAGCGCGCGCGCCGACGACGCCCTACGTCGGTGGCTGTCCGCGCCGGCGCCGCCATGCCGGGGCGGGGGGGGAGGGGTCGTCCGCCACACCCGCCCGCTCGGTGGCCGTCCGGGCGGCGCGTCTGTCGTCGCCGTCACCCCGCCCGCTCCGGCCTATCCGTGCACCGCCGCCTCGAAGAGCAGCCTCTTCCCGCGCCGCCGCGTGGGAGACAGGGGAGAGAGAGGAAGAGTAGAGAGGGAGAGAGGACTGAAGAGCGATTTCAATAAAGTTGGAGGTCTTTTTGCAAATGGCCAAGCGTGCCGCCCGCTCGGCCGCTTCATACCGCCCGACGGACGGCCGAATTGAGGCCGTTCACGCGCCCGATCGGACGGCCGGAATTGAGGCGACGTGGCGCTCCCCTGGCCGAAAACGGACCCAACTTTCGCTTTTAGAAGATAATATACGAGAGCATGGCCACATATATATGCACACCTAAATATTTATACAAGTACTAGTAGAGGGTCCTCGCAAGATTCGCGCGGGTTAGTAATCTTTGATGTATAAGATAGGGAACAACAAAATAAATTACACGTTGATGTTCTTATATGCTGACACAATTTGGGAGACAAAATGCATGCATTACATCAGATATGGAAGCATTTAAATGAGGATAAAAATAGGCAGTCTTCAGAAGCATGATGAAATGATGAAGCTGGGTGCAAGAATTTGGCTGACTCAAACTCTCCATCCTCAAAGTCCAGGGAAGATCCAATCTGCAAAGCAAAAGGGAAAATGCCACTTCATCATCCTACATGGCTACAAATCTTCTACTCATATAAATAAAATTCCAAATCAAGGTAACATCAAGTCATGCTTACATAATCTAAAATCATCCCATCGCTATTGCTAATGATGATCCTATGATAGTTACTGTCGGAGAAAAAAAAATGTGGTCCCCATCTTCATCAATTGACACGCATGCTGCAGCACATTTTATAACTTCTGGATGGCAAAACCAAATATACAGTATTTCACATATCTTCACCTGGCGAGTCAGCGTATGGACCTATAATGAATGAAGTGATTATCAGATCAATTTAATTAAGAATTAAGAATTTATGAAAGTGAAATTTAAGGTGCATGGACAGGCCAGACTAAAAGATTCTGTGGTTGGACATCCGTGTGCCAATATTTCAGCCATTGTGTATATATATAGGCTAAATCTTGAAAACTATGTATAAACTAAAGACAGGTTACCAAAGCAGGGTAGTTTAATTTAAATTATCAACTGTATCTCACATTGGCATTCCATCGAATATTTGGTATGCAACTTTTTAAGATTCGTTGGCATCTGGCACAAATATAAGATGCCATGCTCATGTCAAAGTAGGAGACAGGAATTGTAGAGGTTGTCAATTTTAGCAAACATCAAAAAGGAAAAGTCTGTGAATTAACTAACATTTACCGGCGTGACGCGGTGATGGGTGCGGAGGAACCGGGCTGCGGGGAGAGATGTGGAGACGGGCGACTGAGGCGCAGCGGCAGTGGCGGTTACGGTAGAGGAGAGGGCGAAGGCAGTAGATGTTTCCAGAGCTGGACAGACGCGTGGGCGGTGGTGATGAAGCACAGGTGAACCCGACGGCTGATGCTGGGTACTGTTGTGGGCACAGGGATCTGAGTCTTGATCGGAACATGGCTGGTTGCACGTCTTTCATAGGTAAGTATAGATGCGTGTGTGTCTATATTCCCACCCGAAGCAGGCCGGCCCAGTAGGTCAATTTGGCCCAACGTACACAGCAGTGGCAGCAACACAGCCCAACCTGGCTCCCCTTCTCCCCTCTATGACGAAGCGGCCCCACCTGTCAACACTCTCTCCCACCTTCAGAGGCACAGGGACACGGGATATTTTTCCCCTCAACCGTATAGCAATGTCAACGCCGAGACTGTAGAGGACGACCATGGCACAGCGGCTCAGCTGACCCACGCCACCGCGTCGCCTCCGCGTCCGGCATCGATGGAGCCGCTCCCTGTGACCATTAATGGCGCCACCGTCGAGTCCCATCAAACCAATGAGGTGCCAGCTCGCACCCCGCTGCCTTGCCTCGCCGCGTCGCGTCATCTCAGCCGGAGGTCCACGATCTCGCTGTATCAGGTCGCCGAGGCCACTGCTTGGAGCTGACCCCGCTGAACTGGCCACGCCACGTCCCGTCGGTGTCGCGCTGGAGCTCTGCCGGAGCTGGCGGAACATATCTCCATTGCCGGAGATATTTCACCGCCGGGAGCCGCCCTACCCTCGCCTATAAATAGGGCGCCAAGGCCACCGGGAGAGCTCGCCTCGGGAGCTCGGAGTAGTGGAAGAACGGAGGGGCGAAACTTGCGCGGATACTGTGACCTTGCTTCGCCTCGCTTTGCTCTCTGCCTCTACTGCTGAAGCCCGGGGTGACGCTGAGCTCGCCGGAACGCCGAGTCCGCCCGGGTGAACGCCGCCGCGCGCGCGTTCGCGTACACCGGAGACGAAGCAGCCGCCGACGAGCCGGAACGCCGCCACGCCAACGTCGTGCCCACGACGTGCCGCCTCGCAGCTCGCCACCGCTTTCCCCGCCGCGCTCGCCCCCACCACGCCAAGCCACCGAAGCACACCGCAGCCGCCCTCAATCCACCACCACTAGCAGCTCACCTCGCCGCAACCCACTGCTCGCCAGCCACTAGCCGCCGCTCACCACCGCGCCCAGCCGCCGTCGCGCCGCGCACAGCAGCCGCCCCTGCCAAGCCACCAACCTGCCACCGCCCCACCGTCTGGTTCGCGAGCACGACACCACCACGCCGCGCTCACCGCAGCTGCCGCCGGCACGACGCCGAAGAGCACCACCGTACCCTGCGCCTCCACCTCCCTCGCCCTGCTCCGCTCCCGTAATCTCTCTCTGTGTGTCCGTGCGATTTGGGATGAGAACGGGAACGATGGGCAAGGCAACAACCTTATCCCTTCCCAGCGGGACCCATGCGGGACCCATGTATCATGGATAGCACCCACCCCCTCTTCCGTAAAAATAGGCGTGGTCTACATGGACCCAAGAGGATGAAAGGGGCACAAGGGTCCGATCGATGCAGAGGAAAACTCGCAAACATGTCGGCAAAAGTGCCTCTGGGGATGACTGCATTTTCACTACTATGTATGACCCCGCGCGTCAGTCCAAGACTAAAATGCTACGCGTACCCGGACAAGTGCACACGGAGGAGTGGAAAACTATTTTTCAATATGCCCAAGAGATACAGAAAAAATCCCAAAAAAATTGTAAATAAACTAGGGAGAGGTACACTCCAGAACCTGGATGGGGGCTTTTACATCCCAGTTCCAACAATTCTAAATTCCAGAAATAATTTCCAAGTTTATATTCCACGCCAGCGTGGAGTAATGAATCCTTTATAAACTTTGGTTGAAATCACCCTAACTCCAAATCACTCCATTCCCACTTCGCAATGTCCCTTCGTTGTTGACGATTTGTCAACCTCAAAGCAATGAATTGATACCCGAGTTCAAAAAAAAAAAAAAAAAAGGGGCAAATCATATCCTGTTTATCCATACCCTTGTTCCATTATTTGATGCCTATTTAAATTCTAGTAGTTGGCTTTTTTTTATATTTAATTAAATAAACTAGGTACACCTCGAACCTACCCAAGTTTTACATCCCAGTTCCCAACAATTTAAATTCCAGAAATAATTTCCAAGTTTATATTCCACGCGTTAAATCCTTTTATAAACTTTGGAAATCACCCTAAAATCACCCTAGTTTAACCCCCTTTATTGCTAACCATCGCCTTATGGCATCGTATATTATTAGCAACAAGATATGTATGCATGTACAACCTCACATACATGAATAAATTGTGGGCAAGTTGGATATACATAACAAGGTTTTCGGAAGTGAGTATTAGATTTTGTCCATATCTTGTTGCTGCTAAAATTTCATAGCTAGATGGTTTACAAATGACAACTGTTTTGGTGGTGAGTGTTTGATATGTATATTAGATATAAAAATCACATATTGAAATATATAAATATATATTCGTATATACCTATACATGAATACTATATCTACACATGGCTAACCCCTTATATGTATATTAGATATAAAAGCTATTGAAATATATAAATATAATGATATATATGTGTCCCATGGCTAACCATAACACATACCGTGTATCCCATAACACATTTACACACATAAATATACCCGCTATCCAAGTGTATGTCTATGTGTGGCTAACCCTAGATTAGGTCTCTCACCCTGCTAACCCTAGGCACGTACATATGCATGTGCGTATGTGTCGCTAACCCTATGCGGACTTATAGGAAACTGACCACGTCATGTCCTTCAGGTTCACATGATAGTGAACATTAGTGATGTGGCTTGGTTCTCCATCAGGCAACCGCACCGCGCTAACCCAGCCCGTAGAAACCACCTAGATGGATGGATTCTGTCTATCCTGTCATATTTCAAATTAACGTAATAATGATAGGAATAGATAGCAATCTACCCATCCACCCCTAGAGCTAACCCATGCAGGAACGTTGTTCGCTTTGGTCGTCATGCTTGTGTTTCATGTTTGTCAACACCGAGACCACCCGACGGATCAAGGAGCATCGCTACACCAAGCCACAGGAGCCAAGAGCACCAGGACTAAGAACATTGGATATACTTGTCAGCGGATAGAGGCAAGTCCTTTCCCCCCTAACCTGACCTAATCTGAGTAATAACTTATAATCTTACAAGAGTTATGATCAAGGCATGTTGTTCTAAGTGAACATGAAATGATGATATTGTCTCGTGGGCTATGTGCGCGAGCTGATTTATAAGCTAAGTGCTGGAGTCTTCATGGGCTATGTGCGTGAGACTTCGTTGATGCTATGTGCATGAGTATATTGCCGAGATTGTGATCATGATATAATAATGTTTACTTATGAATTATGATTTAATGACTAAAATGAACCTAACCAACCAAAGAGGTGGGTAGTGTTAGTCTACATGGAGGTGGGCTAACACGTTTTGAGAATCGAGTAGGGATTCCTGCGGAGAGATACTTGTCTCATAAGGACCAGTTCATAGACCATCTACCTAGTGAGATATTACGTACAGCCACACGTCGGTATGGGACGACTGGATCTCACACCCCGTTGGGTTGAAGTATATTGTATACCTAGGAGGCTGGTGGTAGGCAGAAGGTCTATCGGGAGCTGACACGGATGCTAAATGATCTTCCAGGGTCGAGTTGGCATGGATGCTAAGTGATCTTCCACGTAAAACATTTGGCGCATTGTTTATATCGTATACAACTTATTGATTTTGCGGATGCTAAGTGATCTTCCGCGTGCGGATGCTAAGTGATCTTTCGCGTTGGGATGCTAAGTGATCTTCCCATTGGGGTGCTAAGTGATCTCCCCGTTCCAACCCCCGAGAAGCCTTCGGTAGAAAATATACTAAAACCCAAGGTGACGGCCCAAGCGGGTACGGGGTGTCGTTAGGCCTATTGAAGCCATGACGATGGCAGAGACTACGCCTATCGTGTGGGGAAATTTATACAACCTCTACAGAGTTACTCAAATCTATTCGAATAGCCACGTCCTCGTAATGAGTAGATGCTAGGCTGGATCATCTATGATTAGATACACACACTTAAGATAGTCTGGTATGTAATTTGTTAACTTGAGCTTGGTTAATTAATATCTAATCCGGGAACTAGTGAGAGTAGTTAAGCTCTACTAGGGCCCAACCCCTAATGGTAACCCTTCACCCTTTCAGTTGGGACTTGCTGAGTACGAAAGTACTCACCCCTCTATTTCTATTTTCTTAGAATTCTAGCTGCAGGAGTGTATCCAAGGATCTAGCTATGAAGGACTACACAAGGATGGAACTACAAGGAGGACATCCGAAGATGGAGTCGAAGGAGCTGCAAGAAGATGCTACGATCGAGTTATAGAAACGTTCCATAGGAAGAAGTCCAGGGTTTGTCCGCACTCCAAGCTTGCTTGTAGGAATGGAGCCCTGTTATAGGTGCTGCGTAGGATCTCTGATAGGTTTATGATGAACGACCTATGTCCCAAGTCATGTAAACCTGAACCTTGTATCATGTTTTTTTCTCAATAGCCATAAAGGTATAGTTTTTGATATCAAACCTATGCTTAATTGGCCATATTTGTGTGTGATCCCGATGCAAATACGCATGATTAAGGATCCTAAAAAATGAGGGTGTGACATCCTCGAATTCAATGGGGAACTCTGAAGGATGAATTATTCTATCCTTCGGTGTTTGTAGTTCGGGCGAGGTTTCAGCAAGCGAACCTAAGGATGGTAAAGCTATGGATTCAGCTGATGAGGGCTTCTCAAAGCTTGGCATGCCCTTGTTTTGGTGGGGTTTTGTTTTTATGACAGGAGAAGCATGCTTCTCTAGGTTGTGATTAAGGATCTTCCTTTGTTCCGTCGTAGTTTTATGTGTAAACGACCCTCCGGCGGTCATGTCAAGGCATAGGGCAGCATCAATGTCAAGACCCAAACAAAAAGATGTAAAAGCATACTATCGGGTAATGACAAGTCTGGGCTAGCATGTATTAGCTTTGAAAACCTAGCCCAGGCTGCACCTATTGACTCCTTCTCGTTCTGCTCGAAATCGAGGATTGCCCTTTGGTAGGGTGTTCATGGGGAAGAATGCAAAGGCAAAAATTGTCTCTAAGCTCTTTCCAATCCCCATTCGCACTTCCTACAGCATTAGTGAACCATTGTTCCACCTCCCCTATGAGGGAGAACGGAAACAATTTACACTTGAGAATTTCTTGTGTCATGCCCGGAACGCACAGGCATGAACATATCTCCTCGAAAACTTGTAGGTGGCTAAAAGGATTTTCGTTAACAAACCCTGAGAAGGGTTGTGTCCACACATAGGCTTTTAAGCCTGGGTGAAGTTCATCGCCGGATGAAAGTTTTGATTTTGAAAAAATGGTGGCTCTGTGAACTCCCCCTTTGAAGCAGAAAGGTTTGAGTTTGTAGTTGGCTTCATGGAGTAAAAAAATATAAAAATAAAGGATAAAAGAAAAAAGGAATATAAGGACAAACTTGGTTCGAAGAAGATAGCAACCGTTCCCCGGCAATGGTGCTAGAAAGCTTGTTGGTATTTCTTAGCGTAAGCAGATAAGTCCGCAAGCTCATGGAATTACCGTTGTAGCCTTCACTCGGAAGTATTTAGGGTATCGTATTTCCACAAGGAATGGAGGTATTCTCTTCTAGCTAATTCGTCCAAGGACAACACAAGGGTAGAGATGGAAAAGTAGAGATGGATTCCTATAGCACTTATGTCTTAAAGGATAGTGATACTCTACTTCTACTTGCTCACTTCGGGCACCGGATTGCACCTGATCTGCCAGGTGATGCCGGCCTCCAGCTCTACTCCGTAACCGAACGTGGAGGAGTACAAGGGACGGACAGGGCTGTCACCACCTACCGCCTACCTCACTACCATGGGCTACAAGGCAAACGAAGATAGCCTATAGCCAAGACACCACGTCTACGCTATCGACTACTACTCTAGCGTTGTACAGGAACATCCATCTTTATCAGGAGTCCTCTACTAGAGCATCCGCCATGGGGACAGACGATGAACCCACAAACAAGTAAAGGTAAAGCTCAACTAAACAATGTAAAGCCTAATGAACAATAGACATAAAAGACTATGAATCACGAACACTTACTTTGCCAAGATCCCATTAAGGCACCAAGTAGTTGCTCGTAGAGGTACAAGCTCGGGGAGACACCGACAAGTCTGGCACTTCCCCGCTCTCTCCCTCACATCTCTCCACTACTCAACTCTATAGCTATCTAGGGTCCGATCGGGCTCATTTGGGGGTCCGGCGGACCCGTGTCGGCTCCGCTCGGGCACCGCCTTTCTCTGGCGGGCGGGTGGGCTGGCCAAGACCCCAGACCCGATGGGGGAATGTTGATATTTCTTAACATCATTACTAGAAATAGATATAAAACCTATTCCCAGTAATGGTGCCCGAAATGCTTGTTGGCATTTCGTAGCACAATCGCTAAGAATAAATAATATCCTTAGTGACTACGTTAAGAAACATCGATGATAGATGGATTCGTATGTTTGTAACAGTCAATCCGCAAGCACACGGATCTATCATTGTAGCATTTCACCCGGTGGTATTCGGTATCGTGATTTATATTTTCCCAAAGGAAGGCAGGTTTGTGTAAAGTCTAGCATAATGATGACGACGACCCACAATGTATTTATGAATAACCATTAGTCAAGTGCAGGGGTAAGTAAATGATATTCAGGATAGTGACAACACATTTAAAGCTACTACACCACTAAGGGGAGGATAAGGATAAAAGGAAAATCTACAATGAGCCGGTAATTCTAATATTGCTCATGGTCAAACTCTAGTGACATATGTAGAGCATGAATCATAATGGAATTAAGATCATATGATGTGGAGATGGCCGCAGCTGGTATGCTAGCCGATAGACACTTTCAGAACTCCAACTCAACATCCGAACGTGGAGGAGTACAATGGGTGGAACAGGGCTGTCACCACCAGCCCCCTACCTCACTATCGTGGAATGCCGACATTTCTGATGGTTACTATAAACCTGGACACCACATCCATGTGTATAGATAACTACCTTAATCCCCTTGGGACTCTGACCCTACGGATCGACAAGCAAGGATAAAGGTAAACCCGAAGGTACACCAAACCATCATAATCTACATAATCCAATCAATCTCCATTGAATCTACATATGAACGGTTAATGCTATAATTAGTCATGTTAATCTTCCTAACATGTTAACTATATTCTAGTTCACATATTATAAAGATAACATGAGGATAACTATACTCTAGTTCGAACGCATTGCAATATGAATATAAGGACTTGAATAAAGAAAAGGACCTCCATAGTAAATTACCAAAAGATCCTTCCAAGGAGACAAGCCCTCCTTGAAGCTCACCAATGCTCAAAACTACAACTACAACTATAGAATTGCAAGTGAGTGATAGTGCTCAAGGTGTGTGTGTTGTGTGTAAAGGAGGGGGTGTACCCCTCTATTTATACAAGCGGAAACGGTGCTTTTGGCGGGAGAATTGGCGCCAACTCCGAAAAGCCCCGCATGCAACCGCCTCTACTCCTCCGGGGACGGGTCCGCAGACAAGGCGCGGCGGCATCGGAGGCAGGCCCGCGGCGGTCACCGTGCTGTGGCATTCGGCCCAGGTTTGGCCCGCCTCATGTCGTGCCTTTGCAGGTGGGCTTGTGGCCCACTCTAGGTCACGTCCTCGGGGTGCTTTGGCCCGGTTCGCATCGGTTTTGGCCTGGTGGCATTCCCCTTGTCAAAGCCGCAGCGTCGGCGCGCTTTTTGTCTTTATTTGGCATACTTTCACCCGTTTTCACATTTGTGCCGCAAAACATGTTTTCTTCGAATACAAGTGGAACTAGGTAAGTAGTAACGGTTTATGTGACATAAGTGCGCTTTTCCCTCTTATTTAAAGCTAAGTTGGCGGTATAAAGTATATGATTTTGACCGCCAACAACTCCCCTAAGCTTAACCTTTGCTCATCCCGAGCAAATAGCTAAGTGTTTTGGTTGTTGATCAAGAGTTGCTTCAATGCCGATATAAATCAAAGTGTACCATGTTTATAACAAAGTATTCACTCATTGTTTAAATAAGTTGGTATTTTTATCTATCCTGTATTACTTGAATCATATGGGGCTTATGACATTTCTCCATATTCTTGGGAAGTTGCGAGGATAGAACGGTTTTATAGATCTACCATTTATTTATTCTTTTGATCGACTATCCATCTGGGATTTTATTTTATTTTGCTATATGTATATATATACACATTTTTTTTGAATACTTTTGAGAAAGTATGGTTTCTCTCTCTTTTTTCTCTTTTTTTTTTTTTTTTGGGGGGGGCTCTACTCGCCTGGACTTGTGTCCTTTATTTCCTCCCTTTTTGGAGATGTGGGCTCTACTCGCCATCGGACACTTGTCCATTTTTCATCTTTTTTTTTAGATTCAGGTTCCCGGATGTCAAGTTTCTCTAAGAACAAAGTTATAGTAGAATCTTTTGTACCATATCATATCGCAACAACTTAGAAAAGGATCATGTACTTGCAACCCACATTTTATCAAGTTTTTAGGACAAGATAATATTAGCCAACAAACTTAAATATTAAGAAATTCTAAGTTATAAACTAGGTGCAAGCTGATTCATAAACAGAGCAACTATTCATCATTTCAACTTAAGCGAGATCTACACAACTTTAAGTCACAAATGGAATATTTTTGTTGTTTTTAGCATTTTGCATTTTTTTTTGAATAAAAATAAAGTGGAAATGACTTGGGAAAATAAAGGCTTACCTTTGGGGGGGTCCCCCAAGCTAGCTCGGCTAATGCGTTAGGGTCAAACCCCATGGAGCCGCGAGAACACTCTCTCCGGTCAAAGGCGTGGTGCTGCTCCTCCCATTCACGGATCTTTGATGAATTCCTCGCGATGCTCCCGGCAAAATGATCCAGTAGTCCGCACATATTTGTGAAGCGTATTGCAATTTCATTAGTGCAAACCTCTATGCCGTGGACGCGCGTGTACCGAGGTCCCGATCGCCCGGGGGTCCACCGTGGATCAGTGGTGAAAGTGGTGGAGGCATCCCGCCGGACTCGGGATGATATCTCGTGCGTGTCCCTCCATGCCGAACCGCCCGCCTGCCTAGATGTGGGGGTCCGCCCATAGCCACTGTAACCTGTGCGTGCACCTGGTTCGGGCGTAGCCATGAAGAACCCAGGTGTAGATGGTGGCACAAACCTAGCTGCAAAACCAGGTGTAGGAGTCTGCATAAAGCCAGGTGCAAAGCCCGGGTGTATGTGCCGGTGCAGCAAAAGTGTGTATCTCGTGAGGTTCCTGCTTCATCCCTTGCTACCCTTCTGGATGACCTGCGAGATACGGAACTTCTGCGTGCTTCGTCGGAGAGGATCCGAATGAAGGTAAGTGATTGGGACTTATACAAAGAGTATTCCAAGTTAGGGAGCGGAATCTCAATTGTATAACCCGAAAAATAATATAGATAACCTTCTCGCGATCATTTGCATCAAGCTTAATGTGATGCCCTTGTATCAAAGATTGCACTGTGATTTCCATGCGTGGGGTAGGGATGTAGAGAACATCCTGTCCCTCTAGCACATCGAGGCCACTGGCAATCCATGTCACAAGGGAAGTGCAATAGACAGTGGTGGAAAGTTTGAAAGTTTCTAGCATCCACCCAATTATTTCTTTAACAGGAGCAATTTTAATTCGATGTACTATGGCAAAAAGACATTTCATTTCAGCATCATGAATGCGACGGGGATCCTACCTAGGGAACAACATGATGGACATACATTTATGCATAAATCTCAGAGATGGGTGTTGGGTGTTTGCATTGACAGCATTAAACCTAGCATCTGAGCAATCTAAATCAGAAATTTGCATAAAGAAAGCATCACGATTGTACCCAGGAAGAGATGCATCTAGGTTGATGGAACATTTCTTTGCATTAAAACCTAGGTATCCAGCAATTTGTTTCCATGTGCAATAATAAGGGGTTTGGAAAAGACGGAAAGAAATACCCTCATCATGAACTTTTAAAGTGCACAGGAACTGGATAGTAAGCAGTCTAGAACCTAGATCATCAAGAGGATCTATCTTTGACCAACCAACGGCTCTCCACATGAGAGGAAATTCAGAATCCATACCTAGTTTTTCAAGAGCTTCCTGGGAGAAGCATGGCGTGTGGGCGAAGTGTCCATCTTTCAGGAGATAGTACGCTTGCATCTCCCGCCCTTCTTCCAGGTGGAGGTATGGAGCGTCGGCTTTGGCGATCGTCGTGTGCGCATGGTTTTGTGGAGGAGCGTCATCTTCATGCATCGGGCTCTCGTTGGCTTCAGCGTGGCATGAGCTTGAGTCTTGAGAGAGCCTGGAGCTCCTCCTCAGAGCCTTGTTGTATGCTCCAGCAATCTTGCTCCCTATTCTACTCATGTTGACAAACAACGAAACAAGAACAAGAACTCGAACAAGGGTGATGTTAGCTAGAAAATTCTTACGAGCTCTTGATCTTGGACAAGTTATGGCTGTTGTTTGGAAGAGGTTTCTTATACTAGGGCTTTGCACAAGCTCTTGAGAGGCAAGAAGGAATGGAGAGATGGAATGGGAGAGTGAGAATGAGAGGGGTGAAGAACTCTCTCGGCCACCTCGAATATTTATAGAGGAAAACACCCACGACACATGGGCAAGGGCAATGGCTAGAATTGACAGGAATCGGGGGACAACGGGCCGCGCTTCCCAGGGGCTGTCGCCCCATGCGCGGCGACCGGCGCCCGGTGGGCCCCCTCTCACCACCCAACTTTGGCAGGTCGTAGCAACGGCCGTGTTTTTCCCGCGATCGTTGGTGCTTCGGTCGGGTTCGACCGTTGGCTCCAGCTTTTTAATTTCCCAAGTTTCATTTTGATTTTTTCTAAAATGTGAAAATTATTTTGAAGTATGTTTTATGTATTTTTTATTCATGGCAAATAAATTGGGTACTAAAAGAAGAATTTATTTTATGAATTGGGAAATTTTATTTATAAATTTGTATAACTATATTTATTTTTAGATTATAATTAGGAAAAGATAAATTAAGAACTATAGGGGATAAATAAAGACTATGGAATTTTTAAGCAACTTAATTTTTAAAGGAAAGTTAAAAATATTAGAAGGAAGATAAATAGATTTAATTTATTACCGACTTACCTCTGGGGGTTCTCACCTGAAGGACATGTTGGAAGTTTGAAGAAAGCAGGGTTATGTTGAATATCTTCCGCCTTGACTCCTAGAATTTCTTCTAGTGTGATCTCACTGTCCTTCTTGATAGGTGTTTGCTTTACTCGCCAGATCTTCTTGGTGGTCTTTGGTGGCGAGGGTGTCGGTGTTGGTTGTTCCTTCTTCTTCCACACCTTTTTGGTAGAAGTGGCTCCTGGTTTCTTTTCAGAGCTCTTTTTGTTAGGAACAACTTTTTCTTTTACACTGTCTTTCTTGGGAGCCACCTTTTTCTTTGGCTCCGGCTTTTGTTTCTTTAGGGTCCTAGTTAGTTGAGGGAGGCTCATGAACTTTTCAGGATTTATCACTATTTCCCTCAACTCTTGGGTGTTTGATCCGTACTTGATGCGGATCATGGAACATTGCTCTCGAGTCTTCTTGGGGCGGGTTTTAGGCCTCCTTTCCCTAATTGGGTTGATAGCACTCGGTATCCGTTGAAATGGCACCATACTTGTCTCATCGGGAAGTTGGAACTTGATCTTTCCCGGTTCCCAACAGATATGGTGGCATTTGCTGTGTTAAGGAACGGTCTTCCCAAGAGTAGTGGCATGACGTCACTTTCCCCCATGTCCAAGACAACAAAATCTGTGGGGATGTAGCTGTTCTGCACCCGTACTAGGATGTCTTCGCTATGCCTTCGCTATCTTGATGGATTGGTCCGCCATCCGAGTTGCAAATTTGATGGGGGTGAGTGGCGAACATCTTAATGCTTCACTTGTCTTCTTAGACATGATGTTGACGCTTGCCCCCAAGTCACAAGGAGGCCTTCTCAAAGGTGTGTGGTCCGATCGAACAGTGATTGTTGGATGCCCGGGATCTCGCATTCTTTGCGACGAATGGTGACTCTACAAAAACATTTGGGTAGGTCCGACTCAGGTTTACCAATCCTCGTTGTCACCATGTTAACCATCTCAACAAAGGGTTCGGCTTCCGCCATATCCTCTTTTGAGTTGGATGAGATAGCAGATGACATTTGAGATAATTTAGTTTCAATCATTTTATTAAAACTAGATTGATTCTGAATAGCAAGAGACAAACTTTCAAGCTTTGAACTAATGGATTCTAACATTTTATCATTGTAGGAGATTTTCTTGTTTAGAGATTCATTAATCTTGGCTTGACCAAGAACTAAATCTTTCAAGGAGGGTTGGTTCGATTGGTAATTGGAATTATAATTATAATTAAAACTATTACCTCCTTGTGGGCATCTTTGGTTGTTCCACCCATTGTTGTTATTACCCGGATGGTACCCGCGTTCTTGATGAAGGCAAGTTCTTCATGAGTTTTCGGGCGTTTGTTGCTGAATATCCGACCTCTCCACGGACTTCACAAGTCATTAGTGCTTCTGGAGGAGGTAAGGTGTTGCTCATGGCTTCCTTCTCGGCAGCTCTATCTCCCAATCTTTTCAAAGAACAGTCCATCTTTGCGACGAGCATGTTTGTCTCCTTGACGGTGTGCATGCCTCTTTTTGTTGGGGCTATGTCGTCTCCCCATCCTTGATTCTCGATCATCTTCTCGATGAGTGCTTCAGCTTTCTTGATGGTGAGGGACAGAAATGCCCCTCCAGCAGTAGCATCAATATGGCCCTTACACATGGGTGTAAGACCATTGTAGAAGTTCTAAAGTACTAGCCATGTCTCCATGCCGTGGTGTGGGCAGGCAAGGATGTATTCTTGCAGCCTTTCCCATGCCTCCGGAATGGGCTCATTGGGGTTCTACTGGAAGTTGGAGATTCTCGCCCGTAGGGCATTGGTTTTGCCCATTGGGAAGAAACGTGTGAGGAACGCCGTGGAGCACTTGCTCCATGTGCTGACTTGAGCTTTGCCTTTATAGAACCACTGCTTTGCCTTCCCCACTAGAGAGAAGGGAAACAAGCGGAGCTTGATTGCATCAGGCTCGACGTCCTTGATGACGATGGTGTCACACAGCTCTAGGAAGTTTTGAAGGTGCGCATTGGCATCCTCACTTGGCAATCCACAGAATGGATTGGCCTATACCATCGTGACGGGGCCAGTGCGGATCTCAAAGTTCTTGTCTCCCACGTTGACTTGAGGTCCAGTGGGCACATTGCCCACTGTAGGGACAGAGTAGTCGCAGAGTGACTTGGCCATGAGTGTTGGTGAAGATGGTACTGGGATGATGGGTTCAACCTTCGGTGGAGTAGCGATAGGTGTAACGGCACGGGACCATTTCTTTCTGATCAATGCCTCTGGATTGTTAACAAAGTTATTTGGTAGGTTGCGACCAATCATATACTATCCCTGTTTTCATCCACAACAGGAAGAAAACAAAAGAGTTAGCTAGCAAAAGACTAGGGCTATCATTCATACATGTGGTTATAATCATCATATGCTAGCTTTATTTTTCTTTTTATAAACCATGCCTTCCCCGGCAACGGCACCAGAAATGCTTGTTGATATTTCTTAACATCATTACTAGAAATAGATATAAAACCTATTCCCAGTAATGGTGCTTGAAATGCTTGTTGGCATTTCGTAGCGCAATCGCTAAGAATAAATAATATCCTTAGTGACTACATTAAGAAACATCAGTGATAGATGGATTCATATGTTTGCGATAGTCAATCCGCAAGTGCACGGATCTATCATTGTAGCATTTCACCCGGTGGTATTCGGGTATCGTGATTTATATTTTCCCAAAGGAAGGCAGGTTTGTGTAAAGTCTAGCATAATGATGACGATGACCCAACAATGTTTTTATGAATAACCATTAGTCAAGTGCAGGGCTAAGTAAATGATATTCAGGATAGTGACAACACACTTAAAGCTACTACACCACTAAGGGGAGGATAAGGATAAAAGGAAAATCTACAATGAGCCGGTAATTCTAATATTGCTCATGGTCAAACTCTAGTGACATATGTAGAGCATGAATCATAATGGAATTAAGATCATATGATGTGGAGATGCCCGCAGCTGGTATGCCACCGATAGACACTTTCTCGTAACTCCAACTCAACATCCGAACGTGGAGGAGTACAATGGGCGAACGGGTTGTCACCACCAGCCCCTACCTCACTATCGTGGAATGCCAACATTTCGATGGTTACTATAAACCCGACACCACATCCATGTGTATAGATAACTACCTTAATCCCCCTGGGACTCTGACCCTACGGATCGACAAGCAAGGATAAAGGTAAACCCGAAGGTACACCAAACCATCATAATCTAGATAATCCGATCAATCTCAATTGAATCTACATATGAACGGTTAATGCTATAATTAGTCATGTTAATCTTCCTAACATGTTAACTATATTCTAGTTCACATATTATAAAGATAACATGAGGATAACTATACTCTAGTTCGAACACATTGCAATATGAATATAAGGACTTGAATAAAGAAAGGACCTCCATAGTAAATTACCAAAAGATCCTTCCAAGGAGACAAGCCCTCCTTGAAGCTCAGCTGTGCTCAAAACTACAACTACAACTATAGAATTGCAAGTGAGTGATAGTGCTCAAGGTGTGTGTGTTGTGTGTGTAAAGGAGGGGTGTACCCCTCTATTTATACAAGCGGAAAATCCGCTTTTGGCGGAGAATTGGCGCCAACTCCGAAAAGCCCCGCATGCAACCGCCTACTCCTCCGGGGGACGGGTCCGCACAAGGCGCGGTGGCATCGGAGGCGTGTGCCCGCTGGCGGCCGCCGAAGGTGTTCGCCCAGTTTGGCCCGCCTCACATCGTGCCTTTGCAGGTGGGCTTGTGGCCCACTCTAGGTCACGTCCCTGGGGTGCTTTGGCCCCGTTTCGCACGGTTTTGGCCCGGTGGCATTCCCTTGTCAAAGCCGCCAGCGTCGGCGCGCTTTTTGTCTTTATTTGGCATACTTTCACCGTTTTCACATTTGTGCTCGCAAAACATGTTTTCTTCGAATACAAGTGGAACTAGGTAAGTAGTAACGGTTTATGTGACATAAGTGCGCTTTTTCCCTCTTATTTAAAGCTAAGTTGGCGGTATAAAGTATATGATTTTGACCGCTAACAGGGAACGGTCCAATTATTCTCTAAGTCGGCCTTCTTGTCCTCCCTTGGCCAAAGCGCAATTCTATGGTGCGCTTTCCATCTTACTTTGGCGTATTTCCACTTATTTTCTTGTTTGAACCTCGCAAAAACATATTTTCTTGGAATACAAGTGGAACTGATTAGTTTTAAGCCCTATTCTAGAGTTTGGTAATCATTTTTATCTTATTTCATAAAGATATTGGCGGTATGAATGTGTGTTAAGGACCACCAACACGGATATCTTATCTTTTTATTGTGTGCATTTAATTTATACCAACAGGGGCCAATGTTGACCGATTGGATAATGTCAACTCTCTAAGGCTAAATAAATAAGATATATGATCTCAAGAGAATGAGAATACTAGAAGATAGGGTTTATACTAACAATTTCCATGAGTTGTGTGAATTTCTATTCTCTCGCATGATTAAACCGGAAAAAATACCAAGAGAGAGCTACATACGAATAAATATTGCGAAGCACAAGGGCTAGTCTACAAATGAGGGATCTAGAAGATACCAGAAGACACTCCGCATAGGCCTGGGCCCACCTCTAACATGGGGAGGCTGACCGACCGACATGTGGGGCTGGCCGGCCTGTCACCTAGCCTCCACGTGTCCTCCTTCTGGAAGCTTCTTTCACCGACTCCCTAGATTGCATCTAAGCCATTCAGCAAGGTCGGTTTGATCCAAGGGCTATGATTCATCCCTCAAGGCTATATAAGAAAGGGCAGACCCCCTTGGAAACCCAAAGTCATAATTCATAAGAAGAATTTTAGAGATCAAGACATCCAGAGCCATAAACCCTAGTTCTTTAGAGTAGTTCTAGTTCTAGAGCAATTTGCTAATTAGTAGTAGATTAGAAGGAGATCAAGTCTAGAAAGGCTTGGACTTCAGATCTGTCTGGAGCATTCTCTAGGTATAATACTCTTTTTTCATATTCTTGTTTATTATGGTATTCTAATTATGTTTTGTTCTCTCATACTTAAAGTTGCTCATGACATTGCTCTTTATCATTAATATATTCATAGTTGCAATGCTTATTGATTACTTTAATATGTCTAGTAGAGTTAGTAATTTGTTATGGATGTCATACTTAGGTTTGTATAGTGCTTATCTTATAACATGTGGGATAAGTGGTATAGCTTATGTAAGCATGGTGCTTAGATGTGTTATATCTACAAATGTCATCTATATACCAAGACGTGTGGTAGATCATAGGGGTGACAACCTTATTAAGTCCTTTGTAGTCCTCCCTCTACATATAGAAAATGATAGAACTTGGTCGCGATGGAGGGGAAGATCTTTAGTATTGAAACCTCCTTAGTTGATATTCCTTAAGTATGATATGAATTAATAATGCTAACAATGATAGCGAGATGTTTGCACTAATTAGAGTAAACTATAACTTGTAGTTATAATTACACATAAGTCTTCCTTGTACTATGCCTATGCTTTTTCTTAGACTTGAATACTCTATTGAATATGTTATTATCATTATGATGCTTGATCAAATGCTTATCATTATATATATTTATATATTTATCTTTTTATCTTGTGACTTACCCCTATTATTTGAGTAGAGATTATTCATTATTGGTTCATGATTATTTCATTAGTACAAAGGAATATCAATAAGATGCATTCCAGTTACAACTAGACCTTCCTAGTGGTATAAATATATATCGATAACCTGGTAGTACTCTAGGTAAAATGCTACAATTGATATAATTATCTCATCCGCTTGCAGAACCTTTGTTATTTATTAGATTATTTCATATTTATATTTATATTATTTCGCCTAGTCCATAGAATCATGTTCATACCATTATATGTTTCTAGTTATATGATTAGGGATGACAACCTATTTCACAACTAGAGATATAGGTAATTTAATTATGACTAGTTTATCGCTGGCAAAGTAATTTTAATACCAATGCCGCTTTGGCGCCGTTGTTATTTAGTGATTGCGCTAAGCAGTGTCAACAGCCAAAGCAGACTTGCTGTCTACCTTTAGCTCCACCACATCCACCTTTCTGCCCAGTAGCTCCCCTCGGCGTTCTCTAGACAGCCATAGTGCTTTTGTAGCCGTAGAGGAGGCTGCTATATACTCTGCCTTGCAACTCGACAGTGCCACCACCTTTTGCTTGATCGACTGCAAGCTGACCAAGCAATCACCCAGGAAGAACACGGTCCCACTGGAGCTCTTGCTTGTATCGATATCACCAGCGAGGTCGCTGTTACAGTAGCCGATAAAACGCGCCGTGCTGGGAGCCCTCTTGTAGTGGAGACCACAGTCCAGGGTCCCAGCCATGTAGCGAAGAACGTGCTTGACGGCCTACAAGTGTTCCATCATGGCCGTTCCATGAATTGACTCACATACCTGACGGCGAATGCCAAGTCCTACCGGGTATGCACGAGGTACCAGAGGCTGCCGACCAGCCACCGGTAGTTTGTGGAGTCCACCTCCTCCGTCGAACTCTCACGACTAAGCCAAAGCTTCTCCATCGGCATGTGGGTGGGGTTGCAGCCGACCATCTCGTCGAGCTCGAGAATCCGCTTGGCATAGTGAGCTTGACGGAGGGTGATGCCATTGGCATCCTAGTACACCTCGACACCGAGGTAGAAGCTGAGGAGGCTGAGGCTGCTCATCTCGAATGTCTGCTTCATCGCCGCTTTGAACTTCTGCACCTCCCCTTGATCGGTGCCGGTGATGATGAGGTCATCGATGTAGATGCTGACCAGCAGAACAATGTGCCCACTGCCCCGCTGATACACCCCCACCTCATGCGCACTCTGCTGGAAGCCCATCTGCTTTAGTGTGGCGTCCAGCTTCATGTTCTCGGCGTACGGTGCCTACCTCAGCTCGTAGAGCGCCTTACACAAATGGTACACCTTGCCTTCCTCTCTAGCAACAGTGAAGCCAGCCGGCTGCCTCACGTAGACCTCCGCCTTGAGGTCACCATTAAGAAACGTGGACTTCACATCCATGTGGTGTACTCCATCTGCACTACTAGCACGAACGCGTTGTCGTAGTCAATGCCTTCCTGGTAGATGAAGCCCCGCGCCACTAGCCTCACCTTGTGCTTGGTGACTGCACCCTTCTCGTCCTTCTTTAACTTGAAGATCAACTTCAAGGAGATCAGGCAGTGGCCAGTTGGCAAGTCGATGAGCTCCCATGTCTAGTTCTTCTCCATGGACTCGAGCTCCTGCTGCATCATCGTGAGCCATGCCAGGTCGCGCTGCGCCTCAGCATATGCGGTCGGCTCACCAGCATGAGTCAGGTGCAGCTGTGCGAACAGCCACGATGTCTCCTCTAGAGGGGTCCCACCACCGATGATGCTTGACATCGTGCAGAACCAAAGAGGCTCGCTATCATAGAAGGCATCTAGATGGTCCTCATCATCCTCCAGGGCCATAGCCACCTTGATCGGGGCATGGTCGATGAGCGATGGCGTTGTAGAGGTTGAAGATGTAGATCCAGAGTTTGACAACCCTGGGGTAGAGGTTGGTGACCATAGAGAAGAGGTCGGTGACCCTTGCGTAGTGTTCAGAGAGGTCGGCAATCCTAGGGAAGAGGTCGGTGACCCTTGCACGGTGTTCAGAGAGGTCAGCAAAGCAACTTGGAGCAGAGGAGTCAAGTTGGCTATCACCGTAGAGCTGCCAGGCTCCCCCATAGCTGGTGAGTGTGGCTAGAAAGAGGTCGGTGTCGAAGATAGTGAGGTCCCGACCACCGGTAGAGATGCACCCTATGCACCCCGACCACTTGCCGACCACTTAAAGTCGATAGTGAACTCCGCCGCTAATGATGTAGCATGGTCGGTGCTCTTGCTCTAGTCCCAGCCATGCGTCTCATCGAAGACGATGTCCCACAACATGAGCATGTGCTGGGACTTGCGGTCATAGAGACGGTAGGCCTTGGCGCCTTCCGAGTGTCCAATGAAGACTCCTGGTCGGCTACGATCATCAAGCTTCCATACCTGGTTCAACTCCTTGGCGAAGCAGATGTAGCTGAAGACTCGAAGATGCACCATCGCCAGTGCTCATCTATGCCACACCTTGTATGGGGTCTTGCCCTGCAAGCTCTTAGTCGGTGATCGATTCAGCAGACGAACAGCTATCACCATCGCCTCACCCCAGTACTTGGCCGACATGCCCCTATGCTTCATCATGCCCCGAGCCATGGCCACCATGGTCTGGTTCCTCTGCTCTACTACCCAATTCTGCTACGGTGAGTAGGGTGTGGGTAGTGATACGTGATGCCGTCGTCGGAGCAGTAGTCGGCGAACTCCATGGCGGTGAACTCCCGACCTTTGTCGGTGCAGAGCATGTGGAGCTTTCAACCACTCATCTTCTCTGCTACAACTTGGATATTCCTGATGGTGCCTGTAGTAGCTGATTTGGTCATCAGAAGGGCCCCCACATGTACTGCATGGGGTCATCAACCAGTAGTAGGAAGTAGCGTCTGCCGCCAGGAGTCATCGGCATCACTGGCCCGTAGATATCACCATGCACTAGCTCGAGCAGATCTTGTGTGTAGTCGCCTTTAGCACAAAAATTCTAAAAATAGCTGACTGAGTATGTCGTCGTTAGTATAGGAATCATGTTATCTTCAGATCTTTATCAGAAGGTTGGTTCTGTTATTTCTCTGGATTTGCCATGAGTTTATGCCGATAAAATTATTCTAAGAAGTTTGATTCGCATTGGATTGATCGACGGGTATTCATGAAGATGATTTATAAAGGAAAAATAACGTAAAGAGATAGAACCAAAACATAATTCTTTATTGATAAGAAAGGGACGGAGCCCATTACACAAAGATTACATTTTCCTAATCTACAATGCTGTTGTAAAAATGCCTTCAGTGCCCGTAAGTCGCCTGATCCTTTGAGCGCCGGGGCCCGGTGGGCTGTCCTCTTCGAAACTCACCGATCACCAAGAAGTTGCGCCGATCGACGACCGAACCGCCGCGCCCGGACCCGAAAAGGAGCAAAGATTGAATAAATTGATTGCTACAGAGGATAAATATCATAGGAGAGAATCGCCAACAAAAACTTACGGTTATCGTTTCTCCACGAAGAAGTCTTGGGCCCTCTGGAACTGGTCCAGATCTTCTCCCCGTCCCTCCGATCTTGAGGGTCTCCCCGGTGCGCCCTTCTCCGCCTTGAGCGCCTCCCCGGCCGCCCGAGCCGACGGCTGGGCCGGTTCGGCGATTTCAAAGAAGACTGTACTTGAGGGTTTTTTCAAGAAGGAAGAGAAAGTCGATTCGCACAATATAGAGAAGAATCAAGAACAAAGTCAAAGTCAAGGTCAAGGTGAACTTACTCCAATGCCGGCTTCTTGGAGGGATAGGGGTTTGCCGACCCAGCGGAGCGCTTGCTGCCTGAGCCTGCCATTTGATCTTGAGCTTGAAGAAGGGGAAAAGAGAAGTTGAAAAAATATGGAAGATCCGGATGACCGATACCAGCAGAGGAATGCGCCTATATTTATATACGTAAAGGAGATCAAAGGGCGCAAATTTGGGTAATCAGAGAAAAGATCTAAATGAGAAATTGATTCGCACCTACCTTGAAATATCTTGGGAAGCGAAGCGATCGGGTTGCCGATTCACATAGGTGGGAGATTTCAGCGGTGCGAGTCCCGAGAACCAATTAAGGCAATCGAATGACACAAGAGGGAAGTCTCCGTAAAAGCCGCCTAAATGGGCCTTGGTGATATTAGCCCATTAAAAGGTTCGATTCAGGATTTGCAAAGGAAGTCGGTAGATATGGTCAATTTTGGAGCAAAAGGTATTTTTACCCCAAAATTGAGGGGGCATGTGTTAACACCAAAATTTGGTAAAGCCCTGATGACGGATGGGCCAAAGGTACGCAGACGGTTCGGCAAGGAACCATTCGGCAAGAAGCTTGTGATCGGTGGCGCTGTAGCATTCAGAGGCCACCGCTATTCGGGCCAAGTCGTGAGTCCGGGAAAATTCGAAAGCATGGTTCCAAGGAGTGATTCGCAAGCTTAAGGACATCAAGACAAGTCGTTCAGGGAGAACCCGTGTCACGCACGACTTCAACGACTCGAGAAGACTTGGAGAATAATTTATCTTAGCTAGATCTTTTCGTTATTGTAATCGTAGTGGGCTAAGACTCGTGTCAAGTCCGTGGTATAAATATAAGACCCATGGCAACCGTAATAAAAACATCCAATCAATACAACAACAAACCGGCCCGCGCCACCCCTTTCGAGTCCGGGGCCGTGTCGCCGATCTATCAAGAGAGGATACATCGACCGCCGACCTCCGTAGTACCCCAAGAACCTTACATTATGTTCTAGTATCGTCGCGGCGATTTAGATCGTGATGTAAGTAGTCTTGTTACCATGCTTAGTATCGTCGCGGTGGATTTAGGCTATGGAACAGGGAGGGTTCTTTGTTAGATCATGAGTCGTGGTGGCAGGCTAAGGTCTAGCTTGGAGCTAGTTATCGGTTTCATTAGATTTGGCAAATCTAGTGAATTCATTAAGTTACCACGTGGTGCATGCTTTTTACTTATTTATTTTATTATGATTGCACACACTTTTGCCCAATTTAGATTGATAGGGCTCGACTTTATCTTTTGTTGGATCTAGTTGTCATCAATGCTTTCAATATTTATCTTATTTTGTCATTAGATCTATTTGTTTATCATAGCCGAGCTTAGATCAATCTAAGTTGTTACATGTTGTGGGTTTGTACACGTTTTTTGTCATGAGTCGTGTGCGGCAGGCTAAGGTTTTGCGTGTGAGTTCCTTCTTCATGGACCCCGATTGACACTTGTTATCATATAAATTTATTAATCAAATAAACATGAGAAAGGGGTATAAATCATAATAACAACCTAGAATAGGGGGGTCACTAACATATTTTCATTAGCTTGTTGTAAAGTGTATCAATTGCGGGGACTAAACAGGGAAAACAAGGGTTTAGGATGGTTAGTCGCACGACTCACGCGAACGTAATAGGAATCCAACTCCGAGAGAAAACTCTAGAAGGCTCGACTATGTGTAATTGAACGAGACTTAGCAACCAAGAAACCATCATCTAGAAGACTACTTATAGATCTATTTAGATGTATGGGTGCCGTTAGCTTATCATGGGCCGATTGTAATCATGGGGCCGATTGGCCTCCCCTTCGGTCACGTGGTTTAGATCCGTAAGCTTCCTCAACCGACTCTAAGACGCAATTAATCCACCCGGTTTAATGTCGGTTTGATCCGAGGGTGTCGGTATGATCCCGAGATGTATCTAGGTCAAACCCCGGCACCTCCTCCTCAGCTATTATATTTAGACCCCTAGACCCCCCTTTCGTATCATCTAGTTCATAATCAAGTTCATCAATAGAGCTTCAAGATCCAAGTCATCAATCCCACTTGTTCAAACACCGCTTTAGGAAGAGTAGCAATCAAGATTAGATCTAGTAGGAAGGGAGAAATCCGCTCCCGACCGTCTGAGGCCCGGCTCAAGATCAGCCCTTTCATAGCTATAGTTCTTCATTGTAAGTAGTCTTCAAGTTCCGCATGCGTTCTTAATATGAATATCTTGATCATGTTTATATTCGAGATTATTTGTTCTAGTATTTACTTTGATTACATGTTTAGCATAGTTGAATTACTTTTATGTTCATGCATGGATTCGTATAGCGCAACATCCATCAATATTATGGGTGAGTGGTAGAGACGATGTAATCGTGGTGATTAGATCTTATTTACCTAAAGACACATTGCCCTATGTGCCGGGCCGTGTGGTAGATCGATGGTGACAAACCATTGAGTCCTTTGCAATCCATCCCCGTATGTAGGCCTAGCGGATGATATTATTCGGTTGTTCTAAGTTTCGCCTTAGTCTTCACGGATTCTTGGACCTCATGTTTGGATTTAATTAGTCTTTCTTCGATGATTGTTAGATGTATTGCACTAATCAAGTAGATCCTAACTTATAGTTTAGAGTTACATATTGGAGTTTCTAATGCTAGCTAGCCTATGAATTGCTATCGTCCCACTGTTGACACTTTCCAAGATGCACACCGATATGACTTGGTTGAATCTATTTATTAGAACTTTTATCATTATCTTTACTATGAACCTTGATCCCCTCGCTCTTAAGTAATTGATAAATTTAATACTTAAGTTTTGCATACTAGAGATGATTAAGATGTTTAGTACACACATGCATAGTTAATTCATGATAATAGACTTCTTTCCCCGTGGTAGAATATAAATTCAATACCCGGTTCTTACTCCTTTGTTAAAAATGCTACAATGGTATATTCATATTAATGCTTTTGCTTGACCAAGTTTGATACCCGCTTATAATTGTTTATTTACTTATTGAGAAGTTTATCAAAGCATAGTACCCTTGATATGTTATTCTTTGCATATTAGTAGTTTAACTATAGGGATGACAACCTTTTAGATATGCTATGAAAATAATGAATAAATTTTCTTTTTAGTTTTATCTCCAACATCTCGATATTTATTTTTGACGCCATTGCTAGTGATAGGTTTATATCTTTGCTTTCTAGTTAGTGACGTTTGAAATACCAATGAATGGTTCGATTTTTAAAAGCTTGTCGGATACGGTTATGCATCTACAAGATAGCTTGCATGTGTAAGTTTACCTATTGTTAGAGTCTAGTCTGCAAGTTTGATCATCAAATTTTTAGCTTGTTGTAGTGTATCATGCGACATTGCTTGCCATGACGAAAAGGGTTTAGGATGGTTATTGTCACAACTAATAGGAATAGATCCCCTGAATTACCTTAGACTAAGCTTACATGTGTAATTTTCAAGATTTATGCATATATGCTTCAACGATAATGAGTACTTATAGATCTATTTAGATGTATGTGTGCTTTTAGCTTATCATGGTTAGATTGTATCATGCGGTGGATTGATCTAGTCCCTAAGTGGTTTAGATTTAAAAGCAAGTCGAATACATGCGGTGGATTAGCTTGCAAGGGTTTTAAGCTTGACGGGTTTAGGAAGACTAGACGTGTTGATAAACACTAGTTGGGTGAAACCTATGCATGTGTTATTTAGATTAGATTTATATTTATGATTTACCGCTTTTATGTATCATGTTGTCAACTAATTCGATCCATGCAATAGAGCTTTATGATATCATATCTTGATGATCGAAAAGTTTTGTTCAAACATGTCTTTTATGTTCATTCGGCAACCAATTGCTTTACGCAAATGTACATGCTTTGAATGTACTCATAAACCTCTTTTGCCACTAGCTTTCATAGCTATATGTCATTAAAAATGGCTTCAAAGTCGTAATACCAACTTTCTTGGTCACACCGGGCATGTTCCGGATCTCACGGACATCTCCTTGTCAATTTACGTGTCAAATTGAATTTCACGCACCGGCTCAAGACACTTTTAGTTTTCCAAAGCTAGCTAATTCGGCTTGTTAGTGTGTGAGGCAATAAGAGGCACTTTTTTGTGTCAACATTATATTCAATATATTTTTTCATCCGAGGTTATTTAGTGGTTCGTTTGACCAAGTTTGACCAAGTCAAAATTTTGAATTTAAAAATAAAGACACATTGCCACTACTTTTTGGAGCCCTAGATGGTCTCAAATTGAAAAGTCACGAATATCAACTATGTTTAACTTTTCAAGATCTATACTCTATATATTGGACATTTTTGGATTTGATAGATTTTGAACCACTCAAATTTTGAATTTCAAAAAATTTTGAAATTTTTCAGTTTTCAAACCCTAAATGGTTTTGAATTTAAAAGTTGTGAATACCAACTCTAATCACCTCATCAAGATCTACAATTTATATTTAGGTCATTTTTTGCATTTGACAAAGTGTTGATAAACATTCTTTTACATACTGACACATCTCTCACATAGTTTCATAAACTATATGTGAGATCCATGATTTTGTGACTATTGTTTACTAACACTTTCTCAAAATCAAAAATCACCTAAATAACTATTGTAGATCTTGATGACTTCTAACAACTTTGTATTAATTTTTTTCATCTCGAGGTCATTTAGTGCTTCGCTTGACCAAGTTTGACCTAGTCAAATTTTTAAATTTAAAAATAAAGACACATTGGCACTACTTTTTGGCACCCTAGATTGTCTCAAATTGAAAAGTTTTGAATATAAATTTTGTGTAACTTTTCAAGATCTACACTCTATATATTGGCCTTTTTTTGATTTGATAGATTTTGAACCACTCAAATTTTAAATTTCAAAAATTTTTAGTGAATTTTTTAGTTTTTAAAACCTTAAATGGTTTTGAATTTAAAAGTTATGAATACCAACTATTATTAGATCATCAAGATCTACAATTTATATTCAGGATATTTTATCATTCGAGCTTACTTAGTGCTTCGTTTGACCAAGTTTGACTAAGTCAAATTTTTAAATTTGAAAATAAAGACACCTTGCCACTACTTTTTGGAGCCCTACATTGTCACAAATTGAAACATCATGAATACCAACTTTGTTTAGCTTTTCAAGATCTACACTCTATATATTGGATATTTTTTTGGATTCGAGAGATTTTGAACCACTCAAATTTTGAATTTCAAAAAATTTTCGAATTTTCGCTTTTCCGAACCCTAAATGGTTTCAAATTTAAAAGTCATGAATACCAACTCTAATCACCTCATCAAGATCTACAATTTATATTTAGGATATTTTTACATTTGATAAAGTGTTGATAAACAATCTTCATACTTGACACATCTCTCATATAGTTTCATAAATTATATGTGAGATCCATGATTTTATGACTGTTGTTTACTAATATTTTATCAAAATAAAAATCACCTAAATAACTATTGTAGATCTTGATGAGTTTTAACAACCTTGTATTCAAAAGTTTTTCATCCGAGGTCATTTAGTGCTTCGCTTGACCAAGTTTGACCGAAAGTCAAATTTTTGAATTTGAAATAATAAAGACACCTTTGCCACTACTTTTGGAGACCCGATGGTCACAAATTGAAAAGTCACGAATACCAACTTTGTGTAACTTTTCAAGATTTACACTCTATGGATAGGACATTTTTGGATTCGATAGATTTTGAACCACTCAAATTTTGAATTTCAAAAATTTTCGCGATTTTTTAGTTTTCCGTACCATAATGGTTTCTGAATTTAAAAGTCATGAATATCAACTATCATCGATCATCAAGATCTATAATTTATATTCAGGATATTTTTTCATCCGAGGTCATTTAGTGCTCCGCTTGACCAAGTTTGACCAAGTCAAATTTTTAAATTTAAAAATAAAGACACTTTGCCACTACTTTTTGGAGCCCTAGATGGTCGCAAAATTGAAAAGTCACAAATACCAACTTTTTTAGCTTTTCAAGATATACACTCTATGGTAGAATATAAATTCAATACCGGTTCTTACTCCCGGTTAAAATGCTACAATGGTATATTCATATCCTCGTGCGCTTTTATGATACCCGCTTATAATTGTTTATTTACTTATTGAGAAGTTTATTAAGGCATAGTACGAATATTTTATTCTTTGCATATTAGTAGTTTAACTATAGGGATGACAACCTTTTCGGATATGCTATGAACTGCAATGAATTATTTCTTTTAGTTTTATCCAAGCAACATCTCGATATTTATTTTTGACGCCATTGCTAGTGATAGGTTTATATCTGTTTTTCTAGTTAGTGACGTTAGAAATACCAACAAGCATTTTTGGCGCCGTTGCTTGAAAGAAAGTCTTTAGCCAAATAAAATACAAATATAGGAATAACTTGCATACATCTCTCTCACGCATTGTAAAGTATTAAATTTATCACTAATTGCTTAAAACAGTTTACCCTTGTTCTTTCCACTTTTATCTATTTGAAATGCGGGGTAATATATGAATAGGAATCTTCCCGAAAACTTCGTTTCCGATCCGTAAAAATTATTGAAGCAGTGCAAGATCCAAGTTGAAGTCTCAGCCACGATCGCTTGCCTTGGAAGACTCCTCCACTGCGCGAAGCTTAACACCCGTGTTCAAGTAATGGCGAACAAGACCCTCCGTGAGTACTCTTGACCGACCGACGGCCAACATCCGCGACCGGGCCGACAAATGAGGTGGGAGACAAAGCTTTTGAGCTCAAGCCCGCACTCATCAACATGGTACAAGCTAGCCAATTTCGTGGAAAAGCCCATGAAGATGCCAATGCTCACCTACAAAACTTCCTAGAGATCTCATGGCACCTTCACTATCAAAGATGTCTCAAGTGATGCAATCCTACTTCGCTCGCTCCCATTCTCACTCTTGGGATGAGCGGCAAAGGGTTCTACGCCAACAAAGACAAACTCACTACTTGGACACTTTGCTCTCTTGCCTTCCCCGCAAAGTTCTTCCCTATAGGCAAAACCAACGCCTTTACGGGGAAAATCTCTAGCTTCCAAAGAAGAACACGACGAATCCGTTCGAGGCGTGGGAGCGCCCAAGACTACATCACTGAATGCCCACACCATGGAATGGAGAACCGGCTACTCATGCAGACCTTCTACCACGGGCTCAACAACAACACCCGTGAGACCATGGACGCCGCCTGCCGGAGGTGCTTTCCCCGTCCCCTTACACCGAGCCAAGCTACCGACCTTGTGGAGAAGATGGCATCAAACCAAGCTTGGAATGAGGACCGTCAACCCCGCAAGAGAGAGAGGGAATGCACCAAATGAAAGAGGTAGACATGCTATCTCGCCAAAATGGACCTAATCATGAAGAAGCTCAAGCTCCCGAGAAGAAGGAAGTCATGCAACTCTTCGATTCTCGCATGACATGTGAAGAATGTGGCAACATCGACACTCGGGCAGCCACCGCCCCGAAATGAAGAGGACGTGAACTACATCAACAACAACAACAACAACCAAAGATCGCCCCCGAATCAAGGATGGAATCAACAGAGACCCAACTACCAAGGTAACTACTCAGGTAACTATCAAGGTAATAACTCTTTTAATAATTTCCCGCCTTTAAGAGAGTTAGTACAAAACCAAGGTAGACTCATGGATAATCTGTCTAAGAAGTTAGCTTCCAACGATAAAATGCTAGAAACCATTAGTGCTAAAATGGAAAGCTTTTCTTCTCGCAATAAAGAACCAAAGATAGCTTTAATAAAATGATAGAATCTCGCTTATCTCAGCCGGCTTTATTCGCTCCTATGCCTAACCTAGGTAAGATTCTGGGCCAGCCGGAAGAATTAGAATCTGCAAATCTTGTCGATGTCTACTATGCAGGTATTCAGACCAAGGGTGCACAAGAAGGACCTAAATGGACTGACTGGGGTATGCCCGCCAAGAAGGGAGATCCAGGGAGACCAGTCATCACCATCGAGATCGGCGACCGCACCTACGACGCACTCTGCGACTTTGGCTCAAGTGTCAACATCATGCCTAAGGTAAACCTTGAGCCAGGTTCAGATTTATTATATACAACCATGTGCCCGCAACTTGCGCACCGGGCCGCTATGCTACCCCGAGGGGATCCTGGAAGACGTTTGTCTTTACGTCGGTAAACTCTACGTGGCCACCGACTTCGTGGTCTTGGATACGGGCAAAGGTAAAAACGCCCCGATCATTCTGGGACGCCCGTTCCTTGCGACCACCAAGGCCATCATCTACGCCGACACCGCGAAGATCGTCTTCACCGTCAACAAACAGAGGGAGAGATTCAACTGCAAACACAAGACCCTAGCTCCCCCTGTTCCATCAGTACCACTACCGTACCTTAAGTACACGCACCACCAGCCGCCGAGGAGAGGACAAGAAGAAGAAGCAAGAACAAGAAGAACCGTCAACCTCGACCACACATGGAGCAAGTCTTGATGATCAATCAAGTTGCAACATGAACGCAAAACTCGACACACTCCACCACCACTAGAGAAGCTAGACGACCACGAGTTCCATCAATCCACTCCATCAATCAATCGAACTTCCAAAGAAGTTGTCCGTGACACGGGATCGGGCATCAACTTAATGTCAAAGGTAACGTATCAATTAATATATGGTAATCCGCCTTTGTGTTCCACCTATGTAATGCCGCAGATGGCGGATCAATCACACCGATTCCCTAAGGTATTGCACCGAAACGCCCCCGTCAAAATCAAAGACTCGCTATGTCCTCACCGACTTTTTAGTCATGGATATGGGAGAAGAACAAGATCCTCCCATAGTACTTGGAAGACCGTTCCTAAACACTACAAGAGCCATCATCTACATCAGGACGGGCGAGATCCACTTCCAGTTTCAAGGTAAAAAGATACGCTGTTTCTTCAATACTTACACTAACAATGAACACCACCAAGAAAGACCAAGGGCTAGAGGCGTCTCCCCGAGATTACAACGAAAAGCTGTACTCAAAGATGGAGGACATTAAGAGGATGGAGAAGGACATCAAAGAAAAGTACACTCAGCTCCTACCCATCTTGAACTCGGACCGACCACACCGTAGAAAGGTCTCCACCAAAGAAACAAACATGGAAAAAGAGAGAAGCTGCACCCACCAAGAAGAGCAACAAGAGTACGGAGACCCCAGTAGCGCCGGCATCATCAACTGAACAATCGACTTCCACGGCTACTTCGCCTACACCGCCATTGAGATCCTTGAAGGACCCCTACCAGGTACAACATTTTAAACGAGGGCCCATAGACGACTCTACGCCATGGGAGTAAGTGCTCTAAACTCTCGCCGAGAGGTAACTTCGGTATTTATCTCGCATATTTAATTTTCTCGCAAAGCATATTTCAATTAGCATATTTCCTTTAGCATAATTACTCTTTCTAAATCTGCATTTGAGAAAATCATAAAATATGTTTGCTGCATTTGCATCAGTATCCTAAAGCCCCATGCAAGCACTCCTTGCTTTGTGGTGGCATAAAAATAAATACAAAAATATTGCACTCATATGTTTTTGCATTAGCATCCCTATTGCATAGAAAATTCTAAAAATATGTGGACACATGAAGGTCCACACCTTTTTATATAAAAAATCCAAAAAGAAGTGAGCACATGAAGGCTCACAATAACATCCTAGAATTTGTTCCTTCGGTATGTGTGAAATTAATATTAACAGGGGAGAACATTAAAGGAGACCAGGAAAGAGGAGCAAGCTCCAAGGATGAACAAAGGACTACTTCAAGATCAAGCTTGGGGAGAGCACCCCGCTTTACCACGATAAGTATTATTATCTTATGTCTTAAATATTAGCTAGTTATATATTTGCTTAGAGTTAATGAGTCTTAAATAAAAAATCTTAGTGTTAAAGAGTCAAATAAATGCTAGATCTTTGCTAGATTGCTTTCTTTTTAATTATGATCTTGATGATATATGCTAAGGAAATGATGAATAGTTGCTCCGCCTTAATTCCTCTAAAAAGTACTTACACTTTGGACTTAGATTCTCCCGAAATTTTAAATGCTTAATTTTGCTCTAAACCCAACACCTGTGGGAAGCACATGCTTAATCTGAGTCTTAGCAATAAAGGATAAAGATACATGAAAAGTTGAGCTGCTGTTTATCATATTCCTAGAGATACTTGATTCCTGGTTTTTTATCTTTGAAAATTATAAAATATTACATGATGAGTTCCTTAGCTATGACCCTTAAGAGTTTCGCATCAAGATCATCCCACTTCACTAAATACGCCGCTTCTAACCCTAAGTACGCATCCCCATACTCCATCACCGCTAGCCATAATTATAAAAATAAACTCTTGCAATTTTTGGATATGTCTCTCTCGTGTCTATGCTAAAAAAAGAGGTCGGGCTACATTCGAAAAAAAAAAAAAGAAAAAAGAGAAAAAAAAAATAAATATTTAGAGAGAAAAAAGTGAGACGAGAGAGGGAGAGTAATGGACAAAAGTCATACTAGGCGAGAAGGGCCTACCTCCCTAAATATATTTAGAGATGAATAATGGACACGTGTCCGAGGGTGAGTAGGGCCCACATCTCTAAGGAGAGAGAAAAATGGACACAAGTCCTAAAGCCCACCTCTCCAAGAATGGATAGCCCAGTCTTAGCAATTTTTAGAAAGAGAGATATAGTCCAAAATGCTTGAGAAGAAAAAAATACTAAAAGGCTAAAGGCTATCTACTACCTTTCATCCTCATCCACTTCACCACTATCATCCCACTATGTATGTTCCCTACATGTGTAACTCCACTACATACCATCTACTTAAGAGGGTCATACATAGGAATCTCTGAGTTTCTTTTGAAAAAATATTGCAAAACCCCAGGATGATAGTTGATCAAAGAACTTGAGACATGGTACTTAACTTGATTGTTTTATCTTGCTTATGATTCATGAAAAGGCTACGCCCCATGGTAAAATGGTATGAGAGAGCAATCTGGTTAAGAGGAGAATTTATTTCGATAAACACACATTTCCGAGGTATGAAAGCGTAGTAGCAACTCCTCGATCCTACTATAGCATAAAACTTTGCTAAGGGACTAGCAAAGGGTAAGCTTGGGGAGTTTGTTGACACTTGTTATCATATAAATTTATCAAATAAACATGAGAAAGGGGTATAAATCATAATAACAACCTAGAATAGGGGGTCACTAACATATTTTCATCAGTTTTGGTAAAGTTGTGAATTGCAGGGGACTAAACAGAAAAACACCGTAATTGCGGAGCCGTGGCGACTACGCATAAACGTAACGCAATCCAACTCCGAGAGAAAACTCTAGAAGGCTCGACTAATCCCGACGTGAACGAGACTTAGCAACCAAGAAACCATCATCTAGAAGACTCCGTAAGACACGACGGATTACGGGCACCGGGTGGGTTAGGCCCCGGGCCGATCGGCCCAATAATGGGGCCGATCGGCCTCCCCCTTCGCCACGCCAGCCCCGCCTCCGAAGCTTCCTCAACCGACTCTAAGACGCAATCTAATCCACCCGCTTTAATGTCGGTTTGATCCGAGGGTGTCGGTATGATCCCGAGATGTATCTAGGTCAAACCCCGGCACCTCCTCCGGGGCTATATAAGGAGACCCCCTAGACCCCCCTTTCAGATCATCTAGTTCATAATCAAGTTCATCAACGCTTCAAGATCCAAGTCATCAATCCCACGCTCTAGAAACACCGCTTTAGGAAGAGTAGCAATCAAGATTAGATCTAGTAGGAAGGGAGAAATCCGCTCCTCGACCGTCGGAGGCCGGCTCAAGATCGGCCTCGTTCTTGTAAGTTCTTTATTGTAAGTAGTCTTCAAGTTCCGCACACGTTCTTAATATGAATATCTTGATCATGTTTATATTCGAGATTATTTGTTCTAGTATTTACTTTGATTACATGTTTAGCATAGTTGAATTACTTTTTATGTTCATGCATGGATTCGTATAGCGCTCATCCATCAATATTATGGGTGAGTGGTAGAGACGATGTAATCGTGGTGATTAGATCTTATTTACTCGCGTTTGCACCCTATGTGCCGGGTCGTGTGGTAGATCGTGGTGGTGACAAAGACCATTGAGTCCTTTTGCAATCCATCCCCCGTATGTAGGCCTAGCGGATGATATTATTCGGGTTGTTCTAAGTTTCGGCCTTAGTCTTCACGGATTCTCGTCCTCATGTTTGGATTTAATTAGTCTTTCTTCGATGATTGTTAGATGTATTGCACTAATCAAGTAGATCCTAACTTATAGTTTAGAGTTACATATTGGAGTTTCTAATGCTAGCTAGCCTATGAATTGCTATCGTCCAATGTTGACACTTTCCAAGATGCACACACGGATATGACTTGGTTGAATCTATTTATTAGAACTTTTATCATTATCTTTACTATGAACCTTGATCCCTGTCTTAAGTAATTGATAAATTTAATACTTAAGCTTTGCATACGAGAGATGATTAAGATGTTTAGTACACACATGCATAGTTAATTCATGATAATAGACTTCTTTCCCCTCGTGGTAGAATATAAATTCAATACACGGTTCTTACTCCCGGTTAAAATGCTACAATGGTATATTCATATCTCAATAAACTATGGATACCCAGTTATAATTGTTTATTTACTTATTGAGAAGTTTATCAAAGCATAGTACGAATATGTTATTCTTTGCATATTAGTAGTTTAACTATAGGGATGACAACCTTTTTAGATATGCTATGAACTGCAATGAATAAATTTTCTTTTAGTTTTATCTGAAGCAACATCTGATATTTATTTTTGACGCCATTGCTAGTGATAGGTTTATATCTGTTTCTAGTTAGTGACGTTAGAAATACCAACAGACCCCGATTCGGAAAGCTTGCTGGATACGGTTATGCATCTACGTGTAGCTTGCATGTGTAAGTTTACCTATTGTTAGAGTCTAGTCTGGCAAGCCGTATCATGCGGTGGATTAGCTTGTTGTAGTGTATCATGCGGTGGATTGCTGTTATGACGAAAAGGGTTTAGGATGGTTAGTCGTGCGGCGGACTAATAGGAATAGATCCCTGTCTTTACCTTAGACTAAGCTTACATGTGTAATTTACTGTTTATGCATATATGCTTCAACGAGTAATGAGTACTTATAGATCTATTTAGATGTATGTGTGCTTTTAGCTTATCATGGTTAGATTGTATCATGCGGTGGATTGATCTAGTCGTGGGAAGTGGTTTAGATCTGTAGCAAGTCGTATCATGCGGTGGATTAGCTTGCAAGGGTTTAAGCTTGACGGGTTTAGGAAGACTAGACGTGCGGCAGACTAGTTGGGTGAAACCTATGCATGTGTTATTTAGATTAGATTTATATTTATGATTTACCTGCTTTATGTATCATGTTGTCAACTAATTCGATCCATGCAATAGAGCTTTATGATATCATATCTTGATGATCGACTTTACTTGTTCAAACATGTCTTTTATGTTCATTCGGCAACTGTTATTGCTTTACGTCTTTGTACATGCTTACCGAATGTACTCATAAACCTCCGCCGACAGACGATAGCTTTCATAGCTATATGTCATTAAAAGTGGCTTCAAAGCCGTACATGCGAACTGTCTTGGTCACACCGTGGCATGTTCCGTATCTCACGTTTATCTCCTTGTCAATTTACGTGTCAAATTGATCGCACGCACCGCTCAAGACACTCAGGCAAATCGAGTAAAGCTAGCTAATTCGGCTTGTTAGTGTGTGAGGCACAAGAGGCACTTTTTGTGTCAACATTATATTCAATATATTTTTTCATCCGAGGTTATTTAGTGGTTCGTTTGACCAAGTTTGACCAAGTCAAAATTTTGAATTTAAAAATAAAGACACATTGCCACTACTTTTTGGAGCCCTAGATGGTCTCAAATTGAAAAGTCACGAATATCAACTATGTTTAACTTTTCAAGATCTATACTCTATATATTGGACATTTTTGGATTTGATAGATTTTGAACCACTCGAATTTTGAATTTCAAAAATTTTTCGAAATTTTCTGTTTTCCGAACCCTAAATGGTTTCGAATTTAAAAGTTGTGAATACCAACTCTAATCACCTCATCAAGATCTACAATTTATATTTAGGTCATTTTTGCATTTGACAAAGTGTTGATAAACATTCTTTACAAATTTGGACACATCTCTCACATAGTTTCATAAACTATATGTGAGATCCATGATTTTGTGACTATTGTTTACTAACACTTTCTCAAAATCAAAAAATCACCTAAATAACTATTGTAGATCTTGATGACTTCTAACAACTTTGTATTAATTTTTTTCATCTCGAGGTCATTTAGTGCTTCGTTTGACCAAGTTTGACCTAGTCAAATTTTTAAATTTAAAAATAAAGACACATTGGCACTACTTTTTGGCACCCTAGATTGTCTCAAATTGAAAAGTTTTGAATATAAATTTTGTGTAACTTTTCAAGATCTACACTCTATATATTGGCCTTTTTTGGATTTGATAGATTTTGAACCACTCAAATTTTAAATTTCAAAAATTTTTTAGTGAATTTTTTAGTTTTTAAAACCTTAAATGGTTTTGAATTTAAAAGTTATGAATACCAACTATTATTAGATCATCAAGATCTACAATTTATATTCAGGATATTTTATCATTCGAGCTTACTTAGTGTTTCGTTTGACCAAGTTTGACTAAGTCAAATTTTTAAATTTGAAAATAAAGACACCTTGCCACTACTTTTTGGAGCCCTACATTGTCACAAATTGAAACATCATGAATACCAACTTTGTTTAGCTTTTCAAGATCTACACTCTATATATTGGATATTTTTGGATTCGAGAGATTTTGAACCACTCAAATTTTGAATTTCAAAAATTTTCGATGTGAATTTTCAGTTTTCCTAACCCTAAATGGTTTCGAATTTAAAAGTCATGAATACCAACTCTAATCACCTCATCAAGATCTACAATTTATATTTAGGATATTTTTACATTTGATAAAGTGTTGATAAACAATCTTCACAAATGGACACATCTCTCATATAGTTTCATAAATTATATGTGAGATCCATGATTTTATGACTGTTGTTTACTAATATTTTATCAAAATAAAAAAATCACCTAAATAACTATTGTAGATCTTGATGAGTTTTAACAACCTTGTATTCAAAAGTTTTTCATCCGAGGTCATTTAGTGCTTCGTTTGACCAAGTTTGACCGAGTCAAATTTTTGAATTTGAAATAATAAAGACACCTTGCCACTACTTTTTGGAGACCCAGATGGTCACAAATTGAAAAGTCACGAATACCAACTTTGTGTAACTTTTCAAGATTTACACTCTATGGATAGGACATTTTTGGATTCGATAGATTTTGAACCACTCAAATTTTGAATTTCAAAAAATTTTCGTTGATTTTTTTAGTTTTCCGTACCATAATGGTTTCGAATTTAAAAGTCATGAATATCAACTATCATCAGATCATCAAGATCTATAATTTATATTCAGGATATTTTTTCATCCGAGGTCATTTAGTGCTCCGCTTGACCAAGTTTGACCAAGTCAAATTTTTAAATTTAAAAATAAAGACACTTTGCCACTACTTTTTGGAGCCCTAGATGGTCGCAAATTGAAAAGTCACAAATACCAACTTTTTTAGCTTTTCAAGATATACACTCTATATATTGGATATTTTTGGATTCGACAGATTTTGAACCACTCAAATTTTGAATTTCACAAATTTTCGATGATTTTTTCAGTTTTTCAAACCCTAAATGGTTTTGAATTTAAAAGTCATGAATATCAACTGTTATCAGATCATCAAGATCTACAATTTATATTCAGGACATTTTTTTATCTGAGGTAATTTAGTGCTTTGTTTGACCAAGTCAAATTTTTGAATTTGAAAATAAAGACACCTTGCCACTACTTTTTGAAAACCTAGATGGTCGCAAAATCGAAAAGTTACAAACACCAACTTTGTGTAACTTTTCAAGATCTACACTCTATGTATAGGACATTTTTGGATTCGACAGATTTTGAACCACTCAAATTTTGAATTTCAAAATTTTTTAGTGATTTTTTCAGTTTTCCGAACCTCATGAATGCCAACTATCATCAGATCATCAATATCTACAATTTATATTCAGGACATTTTTTCATCCGAAGTCATTTAGTGCTTCGTTTGATCAAGTTTGACCAAGTCAAATTTTTGAATTTGAAAATAAAGACACCGTGCCACTACTTTTTGGAGCCCTAGATGGTGGCAAATTGAAAAGTCATGAATACCAACTTTATTTAGCTTTTCAAGATCTACACTCTATATATTGGATATTTTTGGATTCGACAGATTTTTGAACCACTTAAATTTTGAATTTTAAAAATTTTCGATGATTTTTTTTTTCAAACTTTTCCGAACCCTAAATTGTTTTGAATTTGAATGTCATGAATACCAACGGTCATCGATCATCAAGATCTACAATTTATATTTAGGATATTTTTTCATCCGAGGTTATTTAGTGCTTCGTTTGACCAAGTTTGACGAAGTCAAATTTTTAAATTTGAAAATAAAGACACCTTGCCACTACTTTTTGAGCCCTAGATGGTCGCAAATTAAAAAGTCACAAATACCAACTTTGTTTAGCTGTTCAAGATCTACACTCTATATATTGGCCTTTTTGGATTTGACAGATTTTGAACCACTCAAATTTTGAATTTCAAAAATTTTTAGTGATTTTTTATTTTTCTGAACCCTAAATTGTTTCAAATTTAAAAGTCGTGAATACCAACTGTCATCAGATCATCAAGATCTACAATTTATATTGAAAACATTTTTTTAGATCCGAGGTCATTTAATGCTTCGTTTGACCAAGTTTGACCAAGTCAAATTTTTAAATTTGAAAATAAAGACACCTTGCCACTACTTTTTGGAGACCTAGATGGTCGCAAATTGAAAAGTCATGAATACCAACTTTGTTTAGCTTTTCAAGATCTACACTCTATATATTGAATATTTTTGGATTCGATAGATTTTGAACCACTCAAATTTTGAGCACACATACATGCATAAAGGTAGTCTCACACATACATAAAGGTAGTCTCACTCTTACATGAATAAAGTTTTACTGACACACACGTTCAACAACTAGCTAGCTCGCCATGACGACTTTCCCCTTGACACCTTTTCGCCCCATGGCAATGTCTTTGGGTATGTTCTTTTCAACGACAATCGATCTTACGTGGAAAGTTTGTGAATAGTCAGTATTTCAAAGATAACTATTGTACTCATCAACATCGTCCACACCATCAACTCCGATAATCGCGCTGTTTCCTAGGGACAACCACATGCTTTGTCTTCTTCTTTGGTTGTTCATGATTGATCGGGTCGTAAATAGAAAACTTGTGCGACATCTAAAACGACGACCCAGGGGTCATCTCGGTAGCTTACATTGCTGAGGTCAACGGTTGTCAACCCGATCTTGTTCAGTTGGTGTTCTTTCATCCACCGGCATCGGAACACGGCCACTGTTGATAGTAGTTATTGTCTACTTTTATATACATGAAATGATATTAAACCTGGGATGAATGCTATTAATATTTTATTATTACTAATGATTTCCATGAGTTTTGGTGCACACTCGCTTTTGCAGAGAACTCCTGGAAACAAATAAAAAAGAGCTGAAAAGAGAGAAAATAGAAAAACGGAAGAAAAGGACCAAACCAGGACGATTAGTAGAAATTCCAAGGGTCTAAAAGACAAGAGAAGACAGCTCGCGAAGGCCGGGGCCTACATGCGGAGATGTAGGGCCGGGCGGCACCCACAATGGGGCCGCGTGGCAACCCCCTGTGGATCCACGTGTCCTGCTTCTGGAACCTTCCTACAACCGACCTATGGAGTAGATCTCGACCGTCCAATAAAGTCGGTTTGATCCAAGGGCTGAGATTCATCCTATGGGGCTATAAAAGAAAGGGCAGGGCTCCCCCCTGAAACCCTAATTCATAATTCTACTTCAGAGTTAGAATTCATAGGTTAGGTTTAGATAGAAGTCGAGATCCACATGATAGATTAGCTACTACGGATCTTGATTAGCAATCGAGCTTATTAGAAATAGAGAGATTAGTGAGGAGTGCTTCGGAGGAGTTCCGGTCTGTCGGATCTTCTCTCTTGTATTCTCGAGGGATCATTCTCTTTGCGAGAGGAGAAGTGTATTCAGAGATATTCGGAGTTCGACTTCATATTTAAAGTAAGTTTTCGGTCTATTTATTCTTTAAGTTTGCAACTCTTGTTTGAGTACTTTAATCTTGGTTGCTCTTGATTAGAGGGATAGTTTCTAGTTTATGCGTGGTGTTTAGACTAGAGTTATCTGTGAATGCCCCTCTCTTGGTTTGAAATCAGTGGTAGTATCATAAAGGTGACTTTTATAGCTTTATTGAATCCTCTGTAGTCCACTTCCTCCCAAGGAGTAATGGTAGACTTTGTCTGTCTTTAGTTTATTGAATCCTTTGTAGTCCACTTCCTCCCAAGGAGTAACGGTAGACTTTGTCTGTCTTTAGTAGAGTAATTTTGCCTTACTTTATTAAAGATTAGCGTCCACGATAGAATAAGTAAATTGTGATTTACCGGGGTTAGAATTAGAAAACCAGTATTGTCTCCTAGTTTAGCTAGTTTCTTAAGTGCTCTTGATTGTGAAATTGGATTGGGTAAACACTAGTTATATTCACCTACTGTTCCTTTGGGTTCGATATTTAAAACCGGGAGTTTATCTTTTGGTGAAGTGCTATAACGTATTTCTATCTGTGCGCTTGCGGATATCTTATCTTTATTGTGTGCATATAATTAATACCAATAGCCACCTGCGTGCCCATTCCATAGTCAAGTTCCCATATTTCTTCAATGATGCCAAAGTAATTGATCCTTTGTCCCTTTTTGTTGATGGCTTCTATTCGAACCCCACTGTTTTGGTTCCCACATTTACTATCCTTCACGTAGGTATAGTATGTGTACCCATTGATGTCATAAGCTTGCCACATTGTGACTTGTTTCGATAGCCCTGATGCTAACTTGTTCATGGTAATATCATCCATGGTTTCCCCAGTCAGTATTTTTTTGTCCCTCAACCATGAAGTTAATTGTTGCTTGTGTTGTTTTGTGACCCACTCATCTGAGCGGCCATTCCTCTCCTCCATAATGATAGCCAAGTGTTCATCAACGTACGGTCGCATAAGTGCTGAACTCTAGAACACACTATAATGCGCCTGACTCACTTGTTTGTAGTCTTGGTCAATGAACACTTTTCTCCTGTTGATGCTTTTCCCAGCCGACCTACCCTTGTGATGTGAATCGCGTTTACCAATCTCTCTCTGTACTTTTAGATACTCTTGACAGCACTTGACAACTTCTTCAGTATTGTAACCCTCTATCATGGAGCCCTCTGGGTATGCTCGATTATGCACGAATCAGGTTAGAACCGACATGAGTCGCTCGATGCACCACATTTCATGCAAGTAGCAAGGGCCCAGTGCCTCTATCTGATGAACCATGTGAAGCATGAGATGTGGCATTATATCAAAATAAGCAGGAGGCATACATATCTCTAGCTGGTTTTGGGTCTCCACCATGAACTCATGTAGTTCATGAAGCTCTTTTCTGTCAATCGTCTTCTAGGATATCTTCGAAAAGAAGTAGCACATGCGGGTGATGGCCATTTTCAAGAATTCTGGCTTTATAACCCTAATTACAATAGGTAGGAACACCATCAACATTACATGACAATTGTGAGCCTTGCAGTGTGTTATTGACAGGTCCTTCATGGACACTACTTCTTGACGTTCGCTAAAAACCCAGTCAGAACTTTGACCGCCTTTAGGTAAGTGCATATAGCCCTCCTCTCTTCTGGGGTCAAGTTGAAGTTAGCTGCGGGCAGAGTGTATTTTCCATTATCCTCAAGTACTGGGTGAAGCTCGGGCTTCACCTTTAGTTGCACCATGTCTTTCCATGATTTCAGACCATCCTTTGACTTGGCCATGTCCATCAAGAGACCCATGGTACTCTCAAAGACATTCTTCTTCAAGTGCATAGCATTAATTGCATGGGGAACCTCAAACTCTGGCCAATATTCCAGATACTGAAAGAAGATCGATTGTTTCTTGAAAGGTACGCCTTCGATAGGAAGTGTACTTCTATCTCTGTTTGTCCCATCTAGATTCTTCTTTCCATAGACATTGTGTAAGTTTTTCACCATTTCGAACACATATTGTCCATTATGACGTCTCTCCGGAGGGGGGGTTCAGTCTCTAGAGTGTTGTCGAACCAGTTTTTGTACATCTTGCTTCGGTACTTGTGAGTTGTCTTTAAGTGGCGTCGATTCCCCAAGTAAACTACCTTTTTGGATGCATTTAGATACACCCATATAGTACCATCCAAGCAGACTACGCATCCAGTCTTCCCTTTGATCTGTCCAGACAAAGCAAACAACGCGGGATAGTCATTGATAGAAACAAAGATTACGGCTCGACATATGAACTCCTCCTTTCGGAATGCATCATACATTAGCAACCCTTTCTTCCATAGATTCTCGAATTCTTGCAACACAGGTTCGATAAACACGTCAATGTCAATGCCTGGTTGTTTCGGACCTGAAATGAGAATAGTAAGGAAAAGGTACTTTCTCATCTGGAAGAGGTACGTTGGGATGTTGTACATGGTCAAGATCACTGGCCAAGTGCTGTGGTCGCTCATCCTCTCATTGAAGGGATTCACTCCATCAGTGCTCAATCCAAACCGTACATTCCTTGGGTCTTCTGCGAAGTCTTTGTGCTTCCCATCAGCCAGGTGTGCAATCTTATCATCATCTATCTTGCGCTCATATTGCCACCATGTCATGAGTGCGGCTTCTTTGGCATTCAGGAAGATTCGCCTCAAACGGTCGGTCACTGGCAGGTACCACATTACCAAGGCAGGAATTCTTCTCTGCTTTGGATCAATGCCTAATGGAGTGTCATTTTGGAGATGAGAATCCTGTACCGGCTTTTTTCCACCCTTCTTCCTCTTGTTCCCTATGGAGGCTTCGTCCCCATTGTATAGATTGTTGTTCTTGTACCGACTGGCCCCGCACCTAGGACATTTATGTAGATCCTTGAATGTATCATCACGAAAAAGGATACAATGGTTCGGGCATGCATGGATCTTTTCAAACACTCATTGTTAATGGACTTATAACCTTTTTCGATTGGTAGGTATTGGTAGGTACTGAGTTTGGCTGTGGTAGCAACCATGACAGGAGATGCAACAGATTATTGAAACTACAATCTGACCAGCTGTAGTTAGCCTTCAAGATGAGTAGCTCAAGCACAAAACGTAGCAGTGTCCAGTGTGTTGGACAACCCTTTTCAACACTATACACAGTTTCCTTCAATGCTGCGCTCACCCTCTCTAGGTTTTCTAGACCTTTCATGCTCTTCCCTAATATTTCTGGTCCAAGGGCATTAAGCATTTCGTCCAAATAATCACCGTCATCTTCATCCCCGACACGTGCTCCGGCATCATTTTCAATGCCACCTTTGTCCCTACCATCCCTGACACATTTTCCGTCATCATTATCAATGACATCTATGTCCATACCAAACCAACCATCACCATCTTGTAGTTCACTGTCAGGCTCGGGGTTCCTTCCTGGTTCAAGCTCTTCTGAATACTGGGACAAGCGCCCTAGGGTTTCGAGGTCATCTCCTAGATCATCGAAGTCGACGTCACCAACAACATTTTCACCATGATGAATCCAGATTGTGCAACCCTTAACAAATCCTCGTGTAATCAAATGTGATCTGATGTTCTCCAGTCTCTCCATGCTATCTCGTTCTTGCAATCGCGACGCGGACATATAATTGAATCCCGTGTCAATGTCTTCGCATGATTCTCAGCTTCTTCAATAAATTTATCCAGCTCTTCACGAAAACCTACCTTCCACCTTAATGTGCCATACATCCAAGCCTCCCTGTACTCCACCCTTTAGGACAACAATTAAAGAAAATACATCAAAGGACTAATTAATCGGATATATAAATGCATGTACATGGCAAACCCTAAATGGTTACAACAAAGAAAGTCATTAATATCAAAGTTGTGGCACACACTAATAGAATAACATTTTAGAAAATTTTAGAAAAAAAATCATAGCATTTGGACATCATATGAGAGAGAAAAACTTATTACAAATTTGCACTATGAATTAAAAAAACACATGTTCATCAACCATGAACACATGAACCCTAGCTATTTTATCAGTCCACTAAAATCATGTAAGAGAGACTAAAAAATGAGTCTAGTCCAACACTCTCACTAATCTACCCTAGTACCTCCAAACCTAAACTCCAATTTGCTCCATACAAAGCTCAAGCACCATAAAAGAGAGAGAAAAATAAAATTTAAATTTCTCCCTAACCAACCATTAAAACTTGAATTAAAGGGTAGGAATAGCATTTTCTTACCTTTTAGAAGCTCCCCACCAAAGGATTTGAGTTCAAAACCTTCCCCACTAGTAGAGCAATTTTTGGGAGGAGCCCAAGGCCTCCCAACCTTTTTTTGCGAGTTTGAGTGAGTGTCCCGAGGTGGAATTAGGTGGCTGGTTCGATTTTAAGCTATAGACCACTGTAGGGGCGGTTTTTATCACAAGCCGCCCTGATGTCGCCACAGCAGGGGGCGGTTCACCTCCAGCCGCCCCTGATGGTGGTCACATTAGGGGCGATCGGATACCGAGCCGCCCGCGCTAATAGTAGGGCGGCTCGTAACACCGGCCGCCCCTACTGTGACCACATCAGGGGCGGCTGGTCTCTAGCAGGCCCTGGCGGCCACTGTAGGGGCGCCTGATAATACCAACCGCCCCTAATCAAAATACCTGGCGTTCCCATAGTAAGTGTTTGTAGTAGTGATTGAGAAGGAGATTGCCAAAGCATCATGAATAGCGTCTGCAGGCACACGGCGCACGGGTGTACATTTGAACTCCCGGCGCACCCCGCCTCACCACGCCCGGTGACGGCGGTCCCGACCGGGCCGCGACATCGCCAGCAGCGGCACCCCGCCCACCACGCACCCCGACGCAGCCTCGCCTCACCCAGTGGTTGGCTCCCACGCCCTAGCGCCGGCGAGTGGTAGAGGCCGCATCCTCCATGGGCGTGATGGCATCGCCCGCCTCATCCTCGGCCGAGCGCGGCCGCAGTAGCCATCGCCACAAGCGCTTGGATCTAGGGTTTTGAGCCCACACGTGGGGTAGAGAATTGCCGGTGTGGGTGAGAGGAGCCACGCCAGCGCACGTGAGGGATAGGGTCACGCCTGGGGGAGAGGACGAGCCCCACGTGGTAATAGGGTCGTATCCGTGGGGGCCTGGGGGCAAGATCGAGAAGCAGTGGTGGCGTCGGTGCAATTGGAGAGTCACGCGCGGGGTGGCCGGGATGAGTGATGGGATCAGATCCAAATAACACAGGACTTTGGATTTGAGTAAGAGAAAGGAGAGGCTAGCAGAGTGGATCTAGTGCATTCGTTTCAAAAGGTGCACTATTTCTAGGTGCAGTTTTTTCTGGTGCATCAAGGAGATGTCATGACTGCGGGGGTGATTGGTTGGTGTAGCTATAGGAAAGTTTTATACTGGTGCTTTTTATATTGGTAGAGAAGAGACTATTCGGCATGAATATCAATTGCCCTCCCGAGACTCTTGTTGCACACTTATTCGTTGGTAAGATTAATAACCAATAAATTTCATCGGCCTTGAAAGGAAACTAATTAAAATGATGAAGTCATCAGAGATATTTATGATCACTCAAGCAAGGAAAAAGAGGTTAAAAAACCGGCGGGCAAGAAAAGAGGAACTCCATATTCATGTGAAACTAATCAGTTGGACGAGTCCAATTAAAACCTGAAAAAATAATGATAATTGACAGATGACCACCAAAGACAAAGAGTTATCTGCTTGCACACAGCGCGCGCAGAATTGTATGCCAAAGCATGATGGCGAGGTGGCTACAACTCCTTGGAATATATGCTTAGGTTGGTGCTAGGTTCAATCAATTGGCAGACACGCTACTGGGTTCCACCTTTCATTTGGTATATATGTCCTTTTCTTTATCCTTCTATAGTTTTTATGCCCCTTTTTCTAATTGGCATATATGCGGACCCAAATTATTATACGTCCCTTTCAATTTATCCTTCTACTAGCAAAACATGCCCGTGAGTTGCACCGGTGCAAGCAATTTATTTTCCGTACTTTCGTGCTAACAGCAAACGTGTCCATATGTCTCAACAGGACATACTATTGTTTGGTCATCTAAAGCTACCTATCTTTCGGTCTGTTCCCTTAAACTTATCAGCCCGGCTTATCAACCATAATGGCTGACTTATCAGCCGCAGAAACCATGCCCTTTGTTTAATTTTAACTGGACCAATCTTAGTTCAATTAAAGTATTAACCTCACATGAGACTATTATATTCCAGCTATTGTGAGGCTGATAAATATGAAAAGCAAACTATCTGCAACATGCGGAGTCACAACACGTATAAACTTGGGCTCCATCGGTGAGGTATGACACTGTATTGTGTATATCGTAAACATATATAATAAGAAACAAAAGTATATATGACATAATGATAATTCAATTTTCGAAACGCAGGAATTGATACCACAGGTAATTTTTGGAAAATAAAGGAGTAAAGGAAAAAATTAGTGTCACATTAATTAACAAAAATATGTTAAAATGTTGGGGAATACTCTCGCGTCTCGGCCAAAAAAAAAAAATGTATGTCACTTACACGTGGGGTCCATGGTCCATGAACTAAGCTTCTCTACCTGCTGCACCACCGTCCATCTGCGTACGGCTCTCAGGTTCTCAGCGTCCCATTATCGTCATTCAGCTCCATGTTGTCACAGCTCCAAACTCGTGGCGAGAGGAGTCCGAACCTCTCTGCCAAAGGAAGAGCTTTTAGCAAGATTGAGATCTGAACGATCCCTTCTAGGGCTATGAATCGGCTATTTGTCGACTCCGCCTCTGGCATCTGGGTCGCCGATCCGGCTGCTGCTCCTGTGCTCTGCGACTCTCTTCCCTCTCCCTTCCTATGCTCTACTCCATGGAGGACTGCGCCAACGTCATGAAGCCGGGAGCTCATCTCCACTGCAAGCTTGCCACCCCGCCACCTCGCCATACATCCGGATCCGTGACCGCGCTGATCTCGGCCACTACGTCGACATCCCGACGTTTGTGTCCCGTGCCGCGCGTACACCGCCTAACAGCCGAGCTCCAACCCCCGATCTTCACGCCTACCTGGAACCTCACAGTCGTCCCCGCGGATGCCACAACTCCAAACACCTGCCGCGACGACTTCGGTTGTGCCCACAACGCCACGCCATCTTCCTCATGCCAGACCGAGCTCCGCCGCTTTCCTTCCCTCGGCGACATGACAAGCCAAATCCCTGTCGTCCACGATCTCGTTGCGCCCTCTGCCTCCATCTCGTCTCGATGACCCAGGATCAGTAACGCCCTTGGTTAATAACCGAAGTGGAAACAATAGATTTATTGGTTTGATTCGATGATTTGGCTTATTGTGGTAGTTTGATTTGGATTTCTGATTTGGATTGGTATTATATCTAGAATTTGTATCCTATTTGGAACGGAAGTTGTTGTATTATGGAGGTAGTATGATTTGGATTTGTATCGTTGGGACTCGTATTTGGGACGGGAGTCAATCTCAGAGACGCCGAGAGAAAAAAAACCAGACGAACGTCCACACGTTTTGTTTTGTTTGCCTTTTTTCCCCTCCTTTTCCTTTTGTTCTGTTTGCCTTTTTTACTTCGATGTGTAATACATAGACTCTGTGCTACTTGATTTTCGAACTGAGATTGAAGTGATAAATCTTGTGTATCTAATTGATATCTCATTATAAATTTGAATTTTAATTCAATTTATAGGTTTTTTTTTGAGACACGATTCAATTCATTTACAGGTGGTGAGCACATGCTGTCAGTTGCACTGTTTCAGTCCGCATACACGCCCCCATGCTAGCTGGGCTGGGCGTTCCGGGCCACTGCTATCATGTGCAAGTCGTAGACACTGCAATTTTCCTTGCCTATATTATCTATACTATAATTGGATTTTTAAAATATTTTATGTCCACCCACACAAACGTACCCCGCAGAGAGGTCCATCCTTCGTGCACCCAAAAAAAATGAATTCACCTAGATCAGATCCGATGGTCCACGGAAGAAGTGGGTGGCAGGGTTCTCACCCACCTCACCTGGCGCCCTCCCCTCACCCAAGCGCCCTCCTCCTCCAGTGATTACGGAAAACGATATACGAACGGAGTTCGAATCCTGACCTCAACGAAAAAAATAAAATCACCGTAAGTTTGCCTGTTTCCACGGAAGGAACAAATCAGCTTACCAACGCCCTCCTACTGGATTCAAATTTGATCTCACCGTGCCTACCGCCACGATCTGCGCGGAGCTGTTCACCCCCACGTATAGATGTGCATCGTGCCGTGCCGTGCCGGCACGCCATCGTGCCGCGCCATGCCATCGTGCTGTGCCATGGCCGCGTTCGCGTCGGTAGCGGCCCAGGCACGCCCGCCGTGGCCGTTTTGTCATGCCGTGCTCGCCGTGTGCCCGTGGAAGCACGGGCGCCGCCCGGAAGCACGGCGCAGGGACTCGTGGGAGAAGGAGAGAGGGAAGGGAAGCTCGAGGCGGCGGAGGTCGAGGTCGGGGCGGTGCGCGATGGAGAGCCTGGAGACGACGCCGCGACGGGCGAGCACCGGGCGCCGGCACCGGGGCCGCCGGCGACGTGGAGGAGGGTGCAGGCGGCGGAGGCTACGCCGACCGGGGGAGGGTCGGAGGGAGCTGTGCAGGCCACGGGAGGCGGCACGGGGCGTGGGGAGCGGGAGCGGCTAAAGACGGCGCGGGTGCTGCTGGCGGAGGGGAGCAGCGGAGCGGCGCGGCTGTCGCGACACGGCGCGAGGGGCAGGACGAGATGACGGGAGGGGAGCAGTTGGGGGTGGGGAGTGAATGAGAATGTTTTAGGGTTAGTTCTGATGGGCTTCAAGCAGGCCTTGTGAATATATTCTGCATCATGGGCCAGCTGCCACCGTGCCGCCACGGGCGTGCCGTGCCGTGCCACGGGCTCGAGGGGCGCCCAGGCACGTCCACGATGCACCGGGCCGGGCCGCACGGGCACGATGGAGGCCGCGTGCGTGCCTGTGCTCGGGCCGGGCCGAAAGTCCGTGCCCCGGGCCGTGCTACCGGGCTCCGGGCTGCATGCACGTATATACCCCCACGATCGCAAGGGCTGCGTCCACGCGCACATCCGCCCGAACGGCGACCGCGCCGTCAAATTCGTGCAGTGCGAGGTTCGTCGTCGAAGCTGCCTTCATCTTCCAGATCGGCGCGTCTGACCTCCAGTTGGCCGAGCGCCATTCGAGGAGGGCCAGGCGCGTCTAACTCTGGTGCCCTCCTCGTGAGCGGATACGTCGACGTCGTCCTTTCGCTCGCGACTTCATCCTTTGCCGCTGTTCTTCTCCATCGAACTGGTTATTTGTCGTCGTCTTTACGTACTCCATCGATCTGGTTTGCCGCCGTCTTCCTGCTCCACGATCTGGTCGTGTACTTCATGCTGGACAGTTGCCACTATGGCTTCGTGACGGACGCCACCACTCCTAGGTATTCCATGGTTGCTGCCGCCGTAGCCAGGCCCTTGGCCGTCTCTGGCCGGTACCAAGCCTGGTCCGTGCCCGCTGCCGCTGTGTGGATGCCGCCGCCGTGTGGATCTCTACGTACAGGCAGAGGAAAACCAGATGTGGATGGGGATTGTTAGTGATTTTATTAAAGGTCGAATTTTTTGATTATGTGTGGTGGTCATCTACCGAACATTTTTTTTTTTACTCAAACTACTTTGGTGCAATATCCGCTGAAAGGCACCATTCTCTGATGGACAACGTGCATGCTACTGTTGTTGCTACTAGATGGCCGGCATTGAAGTGGTGCTACTGTGTTTGGTTGCACGCTACTGTTGGATGGCCTGCTGCTGAATGCTACTACTAGATGGCCAGCTTGGTAAAAACAATATAGATCACACAAGTAGGAAACCGTGATCATCAAAGTGGACCAAAAAGTTTGATTTTTTAAATTGAAATTCTGGGAACTATTGGAGATGCATGACCTTTTCCTCCTAAAATACCTTTTTATCAATCGGCAAACAATTTTGTTCTTACATTCTTTTCATCCTGACATACCTTGTTCAACTTATGTAGCTTTTTCCTTACATTTGTTATTATTTTTGTATAATCAGAATATTTGTGCTGCCATTCTAAATCCTTACAGCTACGGACAAGTGAAGCCTTGTTCATCCTATGTTTCACTGAAACATACACAGAGGTAGACAACCAAAATTTTGAATGCACTATCGTACTTTTGCCATAATTGTTTATCGATCAGATAATTGGTTGCCTGCTGAATAGTATAGATGATCAACTAATTAGGATTAGCATCTTGCAGAAAATCACCAGCCACGGTCCTATCCAAAAATCGAAGGTCCTGCATGATCACCTACTAATTCATACAGGAACTCAATGTCTGTGCCGAGAGATACACCCAATGCACTAAGCGACATCACCAATATCACAGGTATGATTTCACACTGTATATGTACCACTATAGCGGTGTGTTATTGAATTCCTATACATGCCCAAACGTGCACAATATAGATGAGGCCTGACGGATGAGGTAAGAAAGGAACTTACAGGAACGGATTCGTCGAGCTGAGATGTCCGACGAACAAATGAAGGAGATGAGGAGGAAAAAACGTGAGTACCAACTCAGTACCGAAAGGAAGAAGGCAGAATCCCAAAACAATAGTGCTTCCAGTGCTTTGACTCGACCTGGTATAATTTGTGTTTTTAATTATATTATTAGTCAAATCTCTTTATGTACTCAAACCAACATTAGTACATCTGACCAATACACAATGTAGGTACTAATCATTTGAGACCGGACCAAAACACATCAATTATATTGAATAGGGAAAATATCCAACCAACTGCACATGGGGATCACAGCCATGATGGCATTGGCACCACAACCACATCTGGCAATGCACTATCTGTGGCCGAAGGTAAATATCAAATACGTAACTTCATTTTTATGTGAAAGAGTAACTTTATTTTAAAAATAGTATGTACTCTAATAATATAATAATGACTGGCCTCACAAACGATACCCTGCAGATATTCCGAACGACGTTACGATCGACCGTCATAGGAACGCACAATAAGGAAATAGCAGACAATAATGGAAATCATAGTTCGGCCATCCTCGCCCATAGGTGAGAAATATCTGAACCCTTATGCATTTCGACCACCTCCTTGGTGTATCATGAGCCCAAAATCAAATTCTTATGTGAAGGTGCGGTTTTGGAAACTGGATTATCGACAATAATGGAAAATGATGAGGCCGTAGAGACCATGGATTGTCTGCACAAAAAGGATTATTATTTTCTGAAGGACCGAAAGGCCTAGACGGGACGGGGTGGGGGGTTGAATGGGACCTCAAATTTCTTTTCAAACTTTGGCCGCTGTCCCAAGTTCACCGCCAAACACGCAAAAGCAACCACCGGGATGACCACGACCCTAAAATAGGGTGGATGTTCCCTCGAACACCGCGGGTCACCACAAAGCGAGCGGGACTAAGAGCGAGAGAGCGCTGGACCAATAGACACAAAAATGAGACTCTCCACTTCTATTGAAAAGAAGCAAGGTCTCGAATCTTGGATACTAGAGCCAACCAGTGACAAGAGCACCTAGATGAGGTCTATGGAGGGTAGAAGTCCAACACAACAAACGGGAACCAAAACAGAGACCAAACAACCAAACTACAAAAAAATCAGCACCGCTGCAGAAAATACCGGACCTCAATGCCGGACATGTCCGGTATGATTCGACCTGCCAGACAGCACAACGCACAACGGAAGAAAAATCGAAAACCCCATCAAAAGGTGTCCAAAAATCATGAAATTTTAACCCTAGCTTCTTGACACCAAGGGGAATAACTCCACAAATTTCAGCTCCAAACTCGAAAGTTTAAAAACCGGACCTGTCCGGGTTGAATACCAGACGCGTCCGGTATTGACGAGCAGTTCACGGGAAAATCAATTTCGACCAAAACTCAACCAAATCAACTCCGATTGATCCCAAATTTTGTGGGTAGGCTCCTAGGGTAGCTGAGATGCTACTCCATGAGAATCATAGCATATCATGCCGCACAACTTTGGAAATCAAGGAAAAATGAAAATCCCCCAAAAACGAACCCTAGAACAAGAATCGCTCGGATCTCTGATCTTGTAAGGAATTAGCCAATTTCCTTCGGTGGAAAGCTTGGACTCATGTCGTAGATCGAATCAACACAAGAAAAATGAGCCAAAAATGATCTAGAAACGAAGAATCAAGACACGAAACTAGAGGGGAAAGGATGAACTCGTGAAGAACACAAACACAACTCATGAAACAATCATGATCCCAAAAGCCCAGAGGGCATGCGCACACTAAGGTGTGTGCTTCCAACGAACACAAACACTACAAAGTTGCAGTGGATCTATCACACACAGCAAGGCAACTAGAGGAGGAACCCTAAATGAAAAACTACAAAATGAGAGACGGGAAGAGAGGAGGGGCTTGCCCTCTATTCATAGTCCACATTTCATATTCCTAAACTACTCCTAGCTGGTAATTGAGCCCAACCACATCACCGAGGGCAATATGGTCCAACTCGGGATAAATATGATCTGACGGCCACCACGCCTTCTCACTGTTAGCTTCGCTTCAACGCAACTCCCCGATGCCGCCACGTGCTGTCCTTCCGGCATCGGAACCTTCGCCCGGGTTTTGAGGCCCAAACCCGCAAAACCTGCCATCGATGGTTTTGAGGCCCAAAACCGGGCCGCGAGTAGTGTACCACGTATGCGTCCTCCGCACTCCGACACTGTCACCACCGTTCTCGATCGCCCGGCCGCTAAGTCTTCTGAGCCACCCGCTCGACTTGCATGTCCGCCGTCTTGACTCGATCAACACAGTCACTCCACGTGTCGCCGCGACTTGTCGGTGTCCCAATTGTCAGCCACCACGGCTGGCCACCCGCGATCCAAATCCCCTCGATCCAAGCCTCACGCCCACCCTTCACCGCCCCCAAATCCATCGGCGCACGCCCTCCTTGGCCTTCACCTCACCGTCGACCACCATCTCCGAGCTTGGCACCGCACACCAAAAGCCGAAGAAACACGCCGCACGACACACCTCGTGTGCCAAGTCATGATAGCCAAAGCAAAAGCAAAAGGAAAATAGAATGAAAATGTTGAGCTGTTGACAATCATTCATCACACAACTGAACACCATGGATTCATATCAACCATGTGTTCGCAATCTCCCCCTTGATGAGTGCATTGTCAACACCAACACAAAGATAGAGGAAGGAAGAAGAGAACTCACCCAAATGACCAAAAGCCAAAGAGAAGCCAAACAAGGTCATTTGAAGTGAGCAAAGACAAGAGCAAACCCAAGACTTGTGGTTTTCATCAATTTTAAGATAACGGAGGTTGCAGCATGTCACAAGTATTAGGCAAAGCATATATGTGTGAGTGATCATCCACAACTGTCAGCCTTAATCAACCATGTCCAGCCTATGATTGTGAGCAATCAGAAGCTAAAAACAATGGTTTTGGTCATCCACTACAAGGTCCAAGTTCAACCATTTTCAATAAGAAGTAGTCTTATGACCTTGACGGTGGGACATCATGGACCCTTCTCACCATCTCAACACTTAGCTTAGAGTTCAAATTTTTAGCACAAGAGCATCATGGTTATCTAAGCAAGTGTGTAACTCAATGTATGGGACATAGCAACCTAGCATACACAAGAAAGCATAAAGTGATCTCACACATCCTACACATACAAGTTGCCATCTCAGCGGTGAACAATTTTTCAAGTTTCATCAATTAAGATCAAGTTCATATAAGAAAATAGCTTAGCTAATAACATATATCAATTGAGCAACATGAGCCTAAGCCAAAATCACCATCATGTATAAATCATACTAAGTAGAGCATAATCTCATTCCAACCAATATAATCAAGAAGCTCAAAATGATCTAATATACATAAAAGCTCAAAATGATCTAATATACATAATGAGATGATATGCAATATGATACAAAAGCAAAAAGAAAGCCAAAAGAAGAAGATCAAAACTATATACAAGAGATACAAATCCTTACTCAAAAGGGACAACAAACACCCAACTCCCCTCGCAAGCAGGCAAATTGGTTTTGGTCCAAAGGCTTGGTGAAAATGTCTGCAAGCTGGTGTTTGGTGTCAACATGTCTCAAGTCTATGTCTCCTTTCTCTTGATGGTCATGCAAGAAGTGAAAGCGGACCTCAATATGCTTGGTTTTGGAGTGGAGAACTGGGTTCTTAGCTACGCTTATGGCACTCTTGCTATTACAAAGCAAAGGCACTCGGGTGAAGTAATCTCTCAAAGTAGCTATCATCCAAAGCAGCTGGGAGCAGCAAGCAGCAGCAGCAACATACTCAGCTTCGGTGGTGGATTGTGCAATGCTAGACTACCACTACTGGATGGCAGGTCTCTACCGAGAGCCACATGCACTCGGTAAAGCGAAAGAAGCGCTCGGTAAAGGCTATACCGAGCGCCGCTCTCGGTGAAATACTCTTGGAAAATCTTTGAACGGGAAAATACTTCTACCGAGAGCTAGACAGGGGCCGCCGGTAGAGCGTCTACCGAGGGCCCGAGCCCCTCGGCAAATAAAACTGCGTCGCCGACGGCGCTTGCCTCCGTTGACTTAGGACTCACCGAGGACCAACGAACACCTCTCGGTAGAAAGCTCGGTGAAATTTAATTTTAAAAAATTTAAAACAAAATTTTGCCAAGAGCCCATAATAACGCTCGGTAGATTCATAGTGTACCGAGCGTCTTGTCGGGACGGCTCTCGGTAGAGTTTTGGTCATTTCACCGAGAGCCAGGTAGGCCCTCGGTCAATCGACCATAACTATACCGAGCACATCCTTTACCGAGTGTTTCGCTCGGCATAGCTGGGAAACCGTAACCTAAACCCAACTTGCCCAAATTATACCGAAAGTTGCACTCGGTAAAGTGACCATTTCCCAGATTTACCGAGTGTTGCGCTCGGTAAAGTGACCATTTCCTTTTGTTTTTATTTCTATTTTTTGCATTCCAACTTGACAAACAGTACATATAAATCATTTATCACATCCATGCACTCATACAGCTCATTTCTCACAAATATATCACATCCATGATCCAAATATGGATACCGTCATACAATCCATCACAAGTCATGACATTCGACAAGTCAGGTTCAATATCCATCACAAGTCTAGTTCCACATCATCTTATCTAGTCCAACAAAACAAAACCATAAAAAGGTACCACACGTCCACAACTAGCTCATCAAAGATGGGGCTGCTGCTCCACGGCCGGCGAAGGAGACGCTTGATCATCATTGGGAGGAGGCGGCGCCTGGTTCGATCCCGCCGAAGTCGGCTGCACAAAGGAGAAGAGGTTGCATGTTGAGGTTGCATGTGTTAAGACGTGATCCAGATCCACAAGCAAAGCAAAATTGAAGGCAATTTCATACTCACAGGAGTAGGTTGAGGCGGAGCAAACGCCGCTAGCGTGTTGCCGGCAGAGGGCTCCCCGAGGTCCGGAGATAGTTCATGAGCTCCGCTAGCTTTTTCGACTGGGTTTCATGTTGGGCCCGAAATGCAGCTGCCTCCGCCTGCCGTTGTTGCTCTGACTCCTCTAGTCGGGCCTACAGTATTTCAATCCAATGTTTTAGTAATGCAAACCTAATTAAGGTGTGTAAAGAAAATTGTCTGACAAAGGAATAACCTGGAGTTCGTCAATACGCATCTGTGCAGGGCTCGGCCGCGGGCGTATAGTCAGGCTACTGCTCGTGCTCTATGAACGGAGGTGTGAGAGACTTAGCTGGGTGCTGTCGATGCAGCCGTCGGCAATCGACAACCGTCCGTGCTTTTTGCCTCCTCCCACCGCCATCACGATGTCTGCATCGATCTCCTGACTGAACAGATCGAAGTCTGGCCCATGGACCCTCTGCGCTGCCTCCGTGTAGTCGTGGATGTTTTTGTACACGTTCGGGTTGGTGTACGCCGAGGGCGGGTCGTTCAGGCTGTAGGTGATGTTGGACGTCGCCTTGCCCTTGTGGGACATGCAGAATGCCCCAAAGTCGTTGCACTCCTGCCCCGGGTGCGCCGCCATCTGCGAGAAAAATGAGATGATTAGAACTAGGCACAATTTAGCATGACAATGGATAAAAGGCTGTGCGCGTACCCATCTTTCTTTGTATCCGGTGAGGTTGCGGCTACCTTGATGGTGTGCTGGACCTCCCATCATCAGACGTCGCTCCCGTAAAATCCTGTGCCTCTCCTGATACTCCTTTGTGAACCACCTGTCCACGATCATCGTCCAGCATGGGATATCGTTGATGCACCACGTGGGGACCATCTACATGACAGATAACAAGGTTAGATGAAACATATTTATAAGCTCAAAAGCAATCAAGTTTTATCATTTTCCATGTACCTCAAGGTACTGTTCTCGGGTCAGCTCCATCTTTCTAGCGTCTTGTACCATGACCTTCGTCCCCAACTTGGACCCGTAGTAGTTGATCACACACTGGTGTTTCACCTCGTGATGCATGTCGACGATGCGCTTTCTGCAGGATCTCTTGAGCACCTCTTCCGCCCGCTCTTCATATCCCGCCAGTGGTCTGAAGAAACTCTGCATACAAATGTGATGCATCCTTAGTCACACATTCGGAATAGTCACAAGTTTGTGCGACGATGCCTTACCCAAAAGTCCGCCATCACATGCTTCAACACATTGCCGTGTTCGCCGTCTGGGGCGGCTTCGTAGTGGGAAGCCGTGTAGGCCGGCTCAGTCTTGAGTTTGTAAGTGACAATGCCAGGGAAGTGCTTCCTGACAAGAAGACCTAGGATGCCGTTGGGGGAGCGTGTGTGACCACCCGAAATAACCACCCAGTTCCTGCACAAGCAAGACAAAATATTAGTATAGAGAAAATATTTCAAATTAAAAATTGGTGATAACATCAGGACAAAATATCAATAGTTACTTACACTTGCCCATCGGGGCAAAGCACTGCCTTGTGCTGCTCGTGGGGAACCGGAGGGAGGCTCGCGGGACCTCGCAAGTACACACTGGAAGTGGCGGACCCTGAGAAATCCCCATATGGATCCCCATCCCCGTCCCTCTCCTCGTCCCCGTCCTCGTCGGTGGTCGGCGGCACCATCTCACGCTCAGAGTCCTCCGCCGCCGGCTCCTCTTGGGGGACCTCCGGCGGCTCCACCGGCGGCACCAACTCTCGCTCAGAGTCCTCCGCCGCCGGCTGTCTCTTGCCCTTGCCGGACCTCGTGGTCCTCCTGCTGGACACCAGCCTCTGACGCGAGGCACGGCTGCGCACCATCTTCTTTTGATCACCTGCAATTAAACAAAATGTCGACTCATCAGTAAAATAATTAGAGAAGGAAAAAAATTAAACAAAACTTAAATATACGAAAAACATAGTATTACATGGGATTAGTTGGATCATATGTCTCGTCGTCACTATCAACATTGTCTAAATAATCAAAACTATCTCGAAGGAGGAATGTTGTCTTCAGCGTCATTGCCTAATCGTAATCGCTCAAGCATTTATAAGTCTCTCTCATTTGTGACCTCATCTCCAGCGCCGTCATCGTCCCCAGCTATTTCGTTGTCTACTTCCATTTCGATCGCGTTGGGTATCTCTATCACAAATCTCCCTGGTAGCCCATCTTCTTGAAAGAACTCTCCATCATATGTGTTTGGGTCGATCAAGTTGTAATCTTCATCGATTGGGACAGGTAGTTTACCGTGTGGCGCTACCTTATGCACAATATCCCAACCCTAAAGATACGTTTTCGTTTGGCAAGCGTATGGCATGTAATAAACCTGCACGGCCGTTGAGCCACAATGTAGACATCGGCTCCTGAATACACGAAATCCCGTCGAACTTCAACTAGTCCAATGTTTGGGCTCCGTCGAACCCCTTCACGACCAGGGTCAAACCAATGACATTTGAATATGATAGGTTTAAGTTGCTTAGGGCCATAGAACGAAAGTTCATATATTTCTTCAAGTCTGCCGTAGTAGTCACGGTCATCATTGCCGGGCACAAACACTCCGCTGTTTGTGGTTTTCCGATTGGGCCGGCTCCGTTCGTAGCTTGCCGTGTGAAAACGATATCCGTTCACATCATAACCGTTAAAGGACCTAACCCTTTTTTCACAGCCTTTTGCAACCTGTCTCAACTCGGCACACATAGAGGGATCGGTTTGGGCCTGTAAGGTCAACCAGGATAGATCGTCATATTATTGAAAACGTACGATGAACTAGAAATGTCAAGATAAATAGAGCTGGAATGGACACTACCTTTCTTTTGAACCACGAAATAAAATCGGGGCTTCCTGCCGCACCCTGTGAAAAAAGGGTATCTTCTTCTTGCGGGGTAGGATCCCTCGATTCATGCCAGGATTGTCGAATGAATTCCCTATACCAACGAGACAAGGGGGTTGGTACAAATGAAAAGTGATGACTTATTGAAACTAGTTATTTGAGGGCTTACTGTCTGTACGATTGAGTCTCGTCCAGGTTGGTCAACACGTATATCATGATCTTCCGCCACTCTTCATTGTTCAGTTGCTTAGTGGTCCAACCACTTGAGGTTCCGAGTTGGCCTCGGAAAAGGCTGAGGGTCGATTCATTTTCGTCGGCATTGTATCGAGGGAGTGGATTATGCACGCTGGGTAGCTTCTCGGTATAGTATTTCTGTGTGCAGTTTGACACCTCCTCCACTAGATATGCCTCTGCAATGGAAGCCTCAAGTCTGGCTTTATTTCTACATTTTCTGCGTACGGTCTTCAGAACTCTCTCGATTGGATACATCCAATGGAACTGCTGTGGCCCCCCCATACGAGCCTCATACGGGAGGTGCACAATCAAATGCTGCATCGGCACGAAGAAACCAGGTGGAAAGACCTTCTCCAACTTACAGAGCAACACAGGTGCCATTTTTTCCAAGCCTTTGATGACGCTGGGAGACAGCTCCTTGGCAGAATGCTGGTGGAAGAAATAGCTCAACTCTGCCAGCAATAGCCATAGATTCTCAGGGACATAGCCTCGGACCATCGCCGGAAGCAGCCGCTGAATCCATACGTGGAAGTCATGACTCTTCATCCCATTGACTCGAAGAGTAGATAGGTTCACTCCCCTCCTCAGATTCACTGCATACCCATCTGGGAACATTAGTGTCTTGATCCATTGAAGTACTTCCCTCCTTTCTGGGGGTTTCAAGAGGTAATCGGCCTTAGGCCTAGTCCATCTCTTGCCACCTACGGGAGGCCTCATCTCTTGCCTTGGCCTATCGCATAACGTTCTCATGTCCACTCTAGCCTTAGGGTTATCCTTAGACTTGTCAGTGTCCATGATTGTTCCCCACAGTCGCTCAGCGATATTCCTTTTGGTGTGCATATCATCAATGTAATGTGGTACAAGAAGGTCATCAACATATGGGAGCCTCATCAAGCCCGACACATAAGTCCACATATGTTGCACACCATATCCCACAAAACCACCTTCTGGATTGGCCACAAGAGCATCTATCTGAGCATGAACCTCCGCAGTAGTCGACAAGTGCGGTGGAGGATCTAGAACTTTGACACCTTTTGTAAAGTTCTTGATGTCTTCTCTAAATGGATGGTCAAGAGGGAGAAATTGACGATGTTCGTCGAACGACGAATACTTTCCATGCTCCGCTCCTATCCAAGACAGAATTTCGGCAGCACCTCCCCGCTGTTCTCCTGATACACGTCTCGCTAGGGAGAGTGTGTATCCGGAGAACAACAGGGGGTGATGCCGAAACGCTGCCTCGGATCGAAACGGGACATGGAGAGTAATCTCATCTACGCATCCGCGGGCTGTCCAAAAACGTGGGCGAAATCGAAATGGATACTGATCATAGATCTGCAAATGTCTGCATACCTCTAGCCGTATCTGTTTCGGACGGGAGATGCCTAACTAGGTTCCGCGATCTACGACCATGAGAGGGGTTCATACCTAAGGTGGCAGTGGCGAGGCAAAGCAGTGCAGACAGACCCGCTACTCCGGCGGCAGACCCGCTACTCCGGCTCGACTCCGACGGGACTCTCTGCACAAAAAAGAAAACATAAAGGGGCTTAGTTCAGAATTTTGGCAGCACCTCCCCCGCACGGTGGGGCATCCAAACCTACAATAAAGTGTATGGCACGAAGGCCGACAACCACATACGCATTCGCATTGAAATCAACATGTCATTTCACCGATTCACATCCATATACTACCACAACTACACGGCACGAAGCCTCACCTTGCTCGGGCGGCGGACGGACGAAAACGACGACGGGCAAGACGAGGATGGACAACGCACCACGAGCACGAGCACGAGCACGAGCGGCGGCCCGAGCACGCCCCCCTTCTCCTCCCTCTCCTTCTTCTCCTCCTACTTCTTTCTCCTCCTACCTCCTCCTCTTCCTTCCTCCTCCTTCAATGGCAGCCGGGGGTGGCGGATCTTGGCCGGCGCGGGTGGGGGCGGGGTGGGGTGAGCCGACCGCGGTGGGGCGTCGCGGGGGCGGGCGGTGGAGCTGGGCGGCGCGGCTGGGGGCGCGCGGGGCGGGGGTGGGGGGCCGAGGTGGGCGAGGTGGTGGCCCGTAGGCCGGTGGAGTGGGGGCGGAGAGGTGGGGCGGGGATGGGACGGCGGCGGGCGTTCGGCGACGGCGCGGCGGCGGCGGCGGGTGAGTGAGAGAGAGAGAGAGCGTGAGCAAGTGAGTGGAGAGAGAGTGCGCGAGTGAGCCGGCGGGATAAGTTGCCCTCGTTAGGGCCTTTACCGAGCGTCGTCAGTCCGGACGCTCGATAAAGTCATTTTTTAATTTTGGCATAATTTATCCGAATATGAACTGGCGGGCATTCAAGTTGTTTCAGTTTACCAACGGCCTTTGTGCGGGGCACTCGAAAAATATGTTTGCCGAGCCGTAATCCTCGCTCTCGGTAAAATATCCCCTTTTTTTTTGGAATTTGGCTACAATGCCTCACGGTCGATGTCCAAATTTGAGATTTTTTTAGAACTCTTTACTATATATTTTGATTTTATTTCTTTTAACTCAATTTTCTTTTTATAAGTCAAATTTGAACCGGAAGGCATTCGAATAGAGGAGAGACATTAACGAAAAAATGATATTCATATTCATGAGTGCAATGTGAGGCCTCATGCGGGGATAGACCCAAAAGTTTGAACATCTTGTTCACGGAACATGGCCATCGACTAGCGGGTGTTCTGCTTTTAAATTACATACAATGCAAACGAAGTCAAAAAATCGTGAAACTTGTCGAGTTGTCATGACATCATATGTGAAGACCGTGAAAAAAAAAATTTGGGAAGGTTTTCATTGACGTTCGCTCATACGATTGCCGAAAACCCTTGACATATACCGGTGTGATATTAGATGTTAGGTGGAGGCGCCCCGGGTTTCAAAGAATCGTATGAGCCAACGCCAACGAAACTTTCCCAAATTTTTTTTCACAGTCTTCACATATGATGTCATGACAACTCGACAAGTTTCACGATTTTTTGACTTCGCTTTGCATTTTATGTAATTTAAAAAACGTAACACCCGCTAGTCGATGGTCAAGTTCCGTGAATAAGATGTTCAAACTTTTGGGTCTATCCCCTCGCATGAGGCCTCACATTGCACTCATGAATATGAATATCATTTTTTCGTTAATGTCTCCCCTCTATTCAATGCCTTCCAGTTCAAATTTGACTTATAAAAGAAAATTCAATTAAAAGAAATAAAATCAAAATATATAGTAAAGAGTTCTAAAAAAATCTCAAATTTGGACATTGACTGTGAGGTATTGTAGGAAACACACACAAAAAATTTGGTTGCCAAATTCCAAAAAAAAAAAAGGGATATTTTACCGAGAGCTAGAATTACGGCTCTCGGCAAACCTACTTTGCCGAGCGCCCGCACAAAGGACCTCGGTAAAGTGAAACAACTTTACCGAGGGTCAATAAGGACACTCGGCAAAGCTTAAAAAAAGCCGACCAAAAATTTGGGCCCTATGAACAGCTTCTTTACCGAGTGCCATCCCATGTTAGTCTCTTGGTAAAGAAATGTGTGATAATAAAAAAAAAAAAGATGTTTTTGCCGAGAGTCGTGATCCAAATCTCGGCAAAGAAATACGAAAAAAAAAGAAAAAGCCACCTAAACCCAAAACCCGGTCAACACTCACACACACCCACAAACTCGCACACACACAACACACAGCTCTCACAGCCGCGGGCTCCCGCCGCCGCCGATCGATCCCGCCGCCCTCCCACCGCCCACCGGCCGCCCCCCCGCCGCCGCTCCCCCGCCCACCGGGCCGCCCCCCCGCGCCACCCGCCGCCCGCGCCATCGGCCACCCCACCCCGCGCCACCGGCCTCCCCACCGCGCGCCGCCCCCCCGGCCTCCCCACCGCACCACCGCCGCCCTCGCCACCGCCACCCTCCCACCACCCGCCGCCCCACGCCACCGGCCGCCCCACCCCGCGCCACCGGCCTCCCCCACCACCGCGCCCCCCCCGGCTCCCCCCACCGCACCACCGCCGCCCCCCACCGCCCAAGGCCGCGCCGCGCCCAAGGGCGTCCACCCCCGCCGAAGGTGAAGAGGGGGAAGTAGAGGGAGGAGAAGAAGGAGGAGGAAGGGAGAGGGAGAAGGGGGAGGAGAAGGAGGAGGCCGGCCTCCCACCGACGACGCCCACGCCTCCACCGCCGTCGATCCGTTTTGTGGTATATATATAGCTATGATTTTATTTGTAACAATATTTGTTGTGGTACATAATGCTATTATATATTTACGCTTAACCGACAAAAAAAATGAAACTAATTTCTATATGTTTTTGTTAGATGGATGGACGTAATCTTCCACCACCGGAAGTTATAGATTTCATCAGCCACATAACGAGCCGTGGATTTGACCCTCGATTCAAGCTCTCGCCCCACCATAAGTCCTAATGTTCCAAAGAATAGTAAGTATATTTGAATAACTATAGTTGTATAATCAATTTGTCAAGTATATTTGTATATGTATATTTACCATTTATATGATTTTTAAATGTTTTGCAGCCAATTGACCATATCACTTGGCTTAAACACACTCTCTCGTACTTTGGGATTTACGAAGTGGACGTCAAGCACAAACCCGATCGTAATAGTCAATTAGGTCCACGCATCCAATGTCGAATTAGCTTTTCCATCGCCTCTAGGATGAGAGGTAGAAATCCTATACGAATCGCACAGTAGATTAAAAAGCACCTCGGACCAAAGCCGCGGATGCAGAAAAAGATGCTGTCATGAGATGTGTACACAAGCTTCAAGAAAATCGGTACAATCTGTCTACATTCTCCTCATTGATGATGGCAGCTAATAGTAGTAACATGAGTCATGATGTTTTTAGATTCGCCGCAAACATGGCTCGAGGAACCGATATGATGTGGTAATCTCGATATGTTAATTTTATCATCTAGCTTATACCTACAAATGATGTGGTAATCTCGATATGTTCTAATAATTTTTTTTCCAATTATTACAGGTTCAAGAGCATGACTTAACCTACGATGGGTGTAGTTATGCATCCATTCTAAACCGCACATTGTCACAATTGGGTTATCTTTGGGAATGGGCTAATCCAATGCCAACACTCACTACAAATGGATATCAGGCAAAGGTGGTTGCCTATCGGTGGTCTGACCCAGGATGGTTAACCGTCGTGAGTACACCATGTCGTCGTAGTTGTGAAGCAAAGGAGGATGTATTAGTGAGAACGTTGTACCATATTTCGGAGATCTGTGCACTCAAGATCGGTGACCTACACTTCATCTAGTTATATGCACAATTCTAGCAGTTGTCGTAGAACTTGCGGTGAAGTTGTATTTGGAACATCTTTTGATTGTGGTGACTTGTTTTAAATTATGCAAGTTTGTATGGATTATGCATGTTTTAAATTATGCAAGTTTGTATGGATTATGCATGTTTTAAATTATGCAAGTTTGTATGGATGTGATATATATGTGACTTGTTTTAATTTCTATTTGTCAAGGTGGAAGGGAAAAAAAGAAACAAAAAAAAATTATGGTAAATTTGCCGAGAGCTACTGAGAAAGGCCCTCGGCAAAACCTCTCTACCGAGAGCCTTCTGCTAGGCGCTCGGTAGAGTGACCATAGTCTACCGAGCGCCGGGTAAACGCCGGGTAGAGCAACCATATTCTACCGAGGGCCCAACGCTAGCTCTCGGTGGAGTTGATGGCGCACCCAGCGTTAGGGCGCCGGCAAACGGGGCGTGAACTCTACCAAGGGCGATGATTTTTGCCGAGGACCGACGCCGGTGAAGTAAACCTCTACCGAGAGGTGTGTTTTACCGAAAGTGTTAGATGCGATCTCTACCGAGAGCTTGGCTTCTCCAAGAGAGGCCGTCGGTAATCGGAGACTCTACCAAGCGCTTGTCCGTGAGCTCTCGGTAAACGTTCTAGCGCTCGGTAGAGGTCCTCTGTCCGGTAGTGTACTTGCAAGAAGACCAACACACAAGAGAAGTCCCAAGAAACCGGGTAAGTCCTGTATGGACTTCCGGCACACGACAACCCACGTAATCCGCATCAGAATAACCACAAAGAGAAAGAGAGGAAGAAGCCAAATACCAAAGGCCAAACTCAGGAGTGAACCAAAGATACCTGAAGATCCTCTTCACCTCCTGGCGATGAGAGGTGCGCGACGAAGCCTCAAAGCACGCACAAAGGCAGACAATGAACTGGATGTCTGGTCTTGTCACCGTCAGGTACAGCAATGACCCGATCATGCTGCGGTACTCCTTTTGATCCATGACTTCTCCATCCTTGTCTTCATCCAGGGCCGTCGTGGTCGACATGGGTGTTGAAAGTGGCTTGGCCTCACCCATATCGAACTTATTCAAGATATCCTTGGTATACTTCCCTTGATGCCCGAATGTTCCTTTCTTAGATGGCTTGATTTGCAACCCAAGGAAGAAGGTCAACTCCCCCATCATGCTCATCTCAAATTCCCTACTCATTATTTCTGAAAAATTAGCAACAAGTGCATGAGGAGAACCACCAAAGATGATATCATCCACATAAATCTGAACTAAGAGAGTGTCATTCCCTTGCTTGAGGAGAAACAAAGTTTTATCAACCGAACCCATAACAAAGCCCTTAGCAAGCAAGAAAGACTTCAACCTCTCATACCATGCTCTCGGGGCTTGTTTTAGACCATACAAAGCTTTGTGAAGATTTAATACATGGTCTGGGTACTTGGGATTTTGAAAGCCTAGGGGTCACCTCACATACACCTCTTCCTCTATGTACCCATTCAGAAAAGCACCCTTGATATCCATCTGATATAGCTTGAACCCCTTCAAAGCTGCAAAGGCTAAAAGGATCCTAATGGCTTCTAAACGGGCAATAGGTGCAAAGGTTTCCTCATAGTCTATCCCCTCTTTCTAGCAGAAGCCCAGAGCTACCAACCTAGCCTTCTTCCTCACTACCAACCCATTCTCACCCTGTTTGTTTTTGAAAACCCACTTGGTTCCTATGGGGCGGCAATCTGGTGGAGGTGGAACTAAGACCCAAACTTGGTTTCTCTCAAAGTTTTCAAGCTCCTCGTGCGTGGCACTGACCCAATCCACATCAGATAAAGCATATCCAACATCCCGAGGCTCAAAAGAAGCAACACAGGCAGAATGAGCAAAATGGAAAATCAGATAGGACCTGGACCGCGTGACTCACTAGTCAATGTCACCGATCATCATCTCAGGTGGGTGGCAACACTGAATGTGCCGTGGTGCCTCTCTTGATGATGTCACTTCCCCCTTGACAGCAGCTGGGGCCTCCTCAGGTACAGCCAACGCAAGCTGAGGAGGTGGCTCGAACGGCCCCCAAGTCGTAGACGTGGAAGTGTCACGTCCATGAGCTGAAGTAGACGTCGCAGGGTTGATGGGGGCAGCCAGAGGAGTTGGCTCGGGATCACCCCAGTCGGTGTCTTCCTACTCCTCCTCCACAAAAATGCTTTCTCCAAGCTTCTTATTTCCTGCACATTCAAAGACAGGAGAGGTACAGAACATGGTTTTGTCGAAGGTGACTTCACAAGTCTCCATCACACGGTTAGTCTCAAGGTTAAGTACTATGTATGCATGTGAATGTGAAGCATAACCAAGAAATATACCATCTGAGGATCTAGACTCAAACTTATCCAAGTTACCTTGCTTGAAAATGAAACACTTACAGCCATAGACCCAAAAATGGCTCACCTTGGGTGCCTGCCCAAACCGCAGCTCATATGAAGTTTTCTTGGTAAAAGCACGAAGAAAGATGTTGTTTGAAACATGACAAGCGGTATTGATTGCCTCGGTCCAATACCTTCTAAGAGTTTGGTGCTCATCGAGCATCATTCTCGCCATCTCAGCAAGGGTCCGATTTTTGCGTTCAACCATGCCATTTTGTTGAGGGACATAAGGAGAAGAGATTTGGTGCTCAAGACCCAAAGAAGCGCAAAAGGTTTCAAAATGAGTGTTTTTAAATTCTGTGCCATTGTCACTGCATATAGCTCTCATGGCTCCCTTTGGAAACTCATTTTGCAACCTCAAGATCAAATCATGCGCATGAGAAAAAAGCTTCATCCTTGCCCTCCATAAAGAACGCCCAAGAGTATCTCGAGAAATCATCGACAATCACAAGCACATACCACTTCCCACCCAATGACCTCACCCTAGCCGGTCCATCAGTGTCCATATGCAAAAGCTTAGCGGCTTTCTTGGTCATGATTTGATTCACAGGTGGGTGAGAAGCAGCCACCATTTTCCCATGTCGACAAGGATGGCACACCAAATCCTTCTCGTACTTGAGCTTGGGCAAGCCTCTAATTAGATCAAGAGAGCTCAATCTAGCAAGTAGATCAAAACTCAAGTGACCTAATCGCCGATACCACTTCCAAATCTCCGAGGAAGACCCAGCTACCAAACACTGAGAAGATCCGAAAGAGTGAGAGAAATCAGCTTGAAACACTCGGCCAAATGGAATGATCCAACACACAAGATCTCCACGAGAATCAAGAACACGAGAGCAATTAGCCTTGAAACACACTTCAAACCTGTCCCCAAGGAATTGCGAAACCATGAGAAGATTAAAATGCAATGAAGACACCAAAGCAACATCCGTGAGAACAAAACTCTCATTGAGCCGAATAGACCCCCGTGACACCACTTTACCTTTGTTGTTGTCGTCGAAGGTGATGTACTCCTTGTGCTTCATGGGGTCAAGGCTGGAGAACCACTTAGAATCTCTAGTCATGTGGTGTGAGCAACTAGAGTCAATGAGCCACATGTCCTTCAACCTCATCTCCTGCATCAATAGTAGTACATGGGATGAGCAAATGGCACAACACTAGGGTTAGTGAACTTTGGAGAAAACCAGTTTTGGCTCATTTGCCCTGGAAAAGTGTTAGGAAAAACAGCCGTCCCATGTCTCTTTTGAGCAAGGGGAACACCACGAGGATGAAAATGTGGTATCCCCAAGCTGTGAGACAGAAAGCCACCACCACGAGGTCCAAAGCCATATTGATCATGGCTCACATCTCGCCGGGCACGACCACCACGGGGTCTAGCATGCTGAGGCCTAGCACCTTGAGGCATTGCACCTCTAGGCCTAGCAATGTGCCTCTGGATAGGCGACCCATGTACACCGGGTGGAGGGCAGTACATGTTCTGGTTGTTCAACTCAAACTCTCTAATCTCATCCCTCTTCCTCCTGAAGTAAAACTCAACAAGGTGACCATCCCTATGGCAATACTCATAGTGATACCTCACCACTCTCTTTGGGGGTTGTTGGTTCACTCTCTTGGGAGCATGGTTCACTCTTGGTGGAGGCTTAGCTTTAGGAAGGGGTTCCTCAGGGATGCTTAGGAGTATGTCAAGTGGGTTCCAAAAATGGTTCGGTTTTGGAATCCACACTTGCTTCTGTGGTGGAGCTTTTGGGGGTTCTTCAAACACCCCATCTTTGATAGTGGGCTTGGTAGGCTTAGGTGGAGTGATTTTGAAAAGCTTGGGTGGATTTGTAGGTTTCTCACTAGCACTCAAACCATTGTTCTCTCTAACCTTGCCATAGATAACTTCACCCTTCCCACCTACAGCAAAGCCTACTCCCTTGGTGTCAGTTCCCCTCTTGAACTGACTGATCATCATGCCCAACTGTGGCTCTCCACTAGACACCTAGCTCAAGATGGACCGGAGGTATGTGTTTTCTTTCCCGATTCTCATCTTGTCATGTCTACTAGGAGCAACTTCCAGCTCCAAAGCTTCACACTTCTCACACTTAGCCATGGTGCCCTCTGAGCTGGCCATCTCAAGCAAAGAGATCTTGGCAACCTTCTCTGCCAGCTCAGATTGTAAGCCTAAGCAAGACTTGCACGCACCCAACAACATAGGCCTAGCCTTCAACTCATCACGTTCATCAAGCAAAGCAGCATACTTGGTTTGCAAAGATGCAAAGTTAGACATATGGATAGCACACGCATCACACTCTGTCTTCACAAACACATTCACAGAAGCCCTAGCAAACTCAAGATCTCTCAAGGCTACCTCCAACTTCTCCTTATACTCCTTCCTCTCCTTAGCAGCGTGCTTGAGCAACTTATCTTGACTAACAAGAGTATCATTCAAAGACTCAAGCTCAGTGGTAAGGGCCTCAACTATGGAAGGTACCTCAGGTTTGGAGTCATCTTCATGGGCCTCACTGTTGCCGTTCTGTGCTTCACCATCAAGTGCCATGGTGCAGAATCCTCTGTGCTTGGAGTTGGCAAAGAAGCAAATGTCGTTCAGCTTCTCCTTGATCTTCCTCTCAGACTCATCATCACTTGAGGAGGAGTAGTCACCGTCTGAGTCATCGAGGTCACTGAGGGAGTTGAGGAAGATGTGCTTTTGGGCCTTGGCCCGCTTGAGATACTTTCTCTTGATGGCCTCCTTATCGAAGCCTTCCTTGGACTTGTGCTTGTACTCGCGCTTGTCCTTGCGCTTCCAGAGTCATACTTGTCAGCGAAGTACTTGTCAGAGAAGTGCTTGCCGGAGTCATGCTTGCTCTTCTTGGGGCAGCTGGCGATGAAGTGGTTAGGGTCTCCGCACCCAAAGCATTCTTCCTTTGAACCACCACCACGCTGGCGGTTCAAGTGGTTGTTGTGGAACCGCAAGAAAAGGCTGATGACGAGTGCCAACTCCTCATCCCCAATGACCTCCATCTGCTCCTCTGTCACGGACACCAACGAAGACAAAGCAAAGCAAGGCAGTGAAGGGTTAGTCAAAGAACTAGAACCTGCCTTACCGGACACAAGAGCCATGGATGGCGCAGAGGGGCTCTTCAGCTTGGCCTGAATCTGCTGATCAATCTCTGTGGCCTTGAGCTTGCTGAAGAGCTCCTCCACAATGAGAGTATCCAAAGTAGTTGACTTCAAGATGGCATTCACCTTGACATCCCAGACCTTCCTATCAAGGGCATACAGAAGCTTGATAGCTGTTGATGTTTGTTAAGTACTAAAAGAATATTAAAGATTTTGCAAGCGCCTTTAACACCATTGTAACTTTTCCCCGGGAGTATTCTAGAGTATCGTATCCACGGGGAAGCTTTGCTAAAGAATCTAATAACTCAAAATCATGTATCTACTAACTTAGCAAACCAACTTGACTAAAGTGAGGGGTAAATGATAAATAATATATATATAAGACTAATAAATAATAATGCATAAAGGAAATCTAATAATAATAACATGCCAAAAAGAATAATATTCTAAATGAGTAGCTTAGCTAATCAAGAGGACAGCGGGAGAGATCAAGGTTCCTAAATGCTTCTCTATTACTTTGGTTCTAAGATAACTAAAGTATGGATAGATATAGCAATCATACAAAAGCACTTTGAAGCAATAGTGCTTTTCCAACTCTCGAGAAAGTCAGGGAAGAAGTTGTTGGGGGAAGGCTACCAAAAGCTCTACGAACATCAACCCTAACATGGTCGATTACAAAGGCCTGACAGAGCGGCCACCCCTAGGGCTACCACAACTAACTGGAGGGTTGAGCGTAACCTCGGGTAATCTATAGTCTAGACACCACGCCTATACTATCGATTACTACTCTAGTCACCTAGCATAACTAGAGCACTCAATACGAGCAAAGATCCCATGCAATGGCATAACAACTATACTAATCATACATATATGAAAGGCATGAAAGTAAATAGAGAAGATAAATATATTAAAGCATAAGTCTTGTAGAGAAAAAGATACAAAGACATATCAAACTCACTCTAGAACAAGACTTCTCTAGAACAAGAGCGGCAGCTCTGCTCTCCCTAACTTGAGATACTTCCTCTTGATGGCCTCCTTATCGAAGCCTTCCTTGGACTTGTGCTTGTCCTTGCCCATTATCGTCATTGAGCTCCATGTTGTCACGGCTCCAAACTCGCCACTTCGAGAGGAGTCCGAACCTCTCACAAAGGAAGAGCTTTTAGCAAGATTGAGATCCGACCCATCCCTTCTAGGGCTACAATGGCTATTTTGTCGACTAACCTCGCCATCATCGGGTCACCGAGCCGGCTGCTACGCCTGTGCTCTGCGACTCTTTTCCCTCTCCCTTCCTATGCTCTACTCCAATGGAGGACTGCACCAATGTCATGAAGCCGGGAGCTCATCTCCACTACGAGCTTGCCACCTTGCATCGCCGCCATACATGCGGATCGCCGACGCCGTATTATGACTGATCTCGCCATCGCCACCTCGCGACCCCGACGTTTGTGTCCTGTGCCTCGTGTCCCGACGTCGGCTGCACCACCTAACAGCCGAGCTCCAACCCCGATCTTCACGCCTACCGGAACCTCGCCGTCGTCGGATGCCACAACTCAAACACCGTTGCCGGCGACTTCGTCTTGTGCCCACACAACGCCACGCCATCTTCCTCATGCCAGACCGAGCTCCGGCGCCGCTTTGCTTCCCTCCGGCGATGACGCGCCAAATCCTGTCGTCCACAATCTCATTGCGCCCCTGCCTCCATCTCGTCTCGGTGACCCAGGATCAGTAACGCCCTTGGTGAATAACCGAAGAGGAAACAATAGATTTATTGGTTTGATTCGATGATTTGGCTTATTGTGGTAGTTTGATTTGGATTTCTGATTTGGATTGGTATTATATCTAGAATTTGTATCCTATTTGGAACGGAAGTTGTTGTATTATGGAGGTAGTATGATTTGGATTTGTATCGTTGGGACTCGTATTTGGGACGGGAGTCAATCTCAGAGACTCCGAGAGAAAAAACCAGACGAAAACGTCCACACGTTTTGTTTTGTTTGCCTTTTTTGTTCTGTTTGCCTTTTTTACTTCGATGTGTAATACATAGACTCTGTGCTACTTGATTTTCGAACTGAGATTGAAGTGATAAATCTTGTGTATCTAATTGATATCTCATTATAAATTTGAATTTTAATTCAATTTATAGGTTTTTTTGAGACACGATTCAATTCATTTACAGGTGGTGAGCACATGCTGTCAGTTGCACTGTTGCAGTCCGCATACACGCCCCCATGCTAGCTGGGCTGGGCCTTCCGGGCCACTGCTATCATGTGCAAGTCGTAGACACTGCAATTTATCTATACTATAATTCATTCTCAAAAAAAAAAAAAATTTTAAATAATTATTTTAAATTATTTTATGCCCCACACAAACGTACCCCCGCAGAGAGGTCCATCCTTCGTGCACCCAAAAAAAATGAATTCACCTAGATCAGATCCGATGGTCCACGGAAGAAGTGGGTGGCAGGGTTCTCACCCACCTCACCTGGCGCCCTCCCCTCACCCAAACGCCCTCCTCCTCCAGTCATTACGGAAAACGATCTACGAACGGAGTTCGAATCCTGACCTCAACGAAAAAAATAAAATCACCGTAAGTTTGCCTGTTTCCACGGAAGGAACAAATCAGCTTACCTACGCCCTCCTACTGGATTCAAATTTGATCTCACCGCGCCTACCGCCACGATCTGCGCGGTGCTGTTCACCCCCACGTATAGATGTGCATCGTGCCGTGATCATCAAAGAGACGGTGCGGCGTGGCCAGAGACGGCGCGGCGCTGCCAGCGGAGGGGAGCAGCGGGAGCGGCGCGGCTGTCGCGATTACGGCGCGAGGGGCAGGGACGATATGACGGGAGGGGAGCAGTTGGGGGTGGGGAGTGAATGAGAATGTTTTAGGGTTAGTTCTGACGGGCTTCAAGCAGGCCTTGTGAATAGATTTTGCATCATGGGCCAGCTGCCACCGTGCGCCACCGGGCCGCACATTCAGCCGGGCCGTGCCCGTGCCGTGCCACGGACTCGATGGGCGGCCCAGGCACGTCACGACGCACCGGGCCGGGCCGGCACGGGCACGATGGAGGCCGTGCCGTGCCCATGCTCGGGCCGCCCGAAAGTCCGTGCTACCGGGATCCGGGCTGCATGCACATATATACCCCCACGATCGCAAGGGCTGCGTCCACGCGCACATCCGCCCGAACGGCGACCGCGCCGTCAACTTCGTGCAGTGCGAGGTTCACCGGAACGGCGACCGCGTCGTCGAAGCTGCCTTCATCTTGCAGATCGGCGCGGCTGACCTCCAGTTGGCCGAGCGCCATTCGCATATGGCCGTCTAACTCTGGTGCCCTCCTCGTGAGCGGATACGTCGACGTCGTCCTTTCGCTCGCGACTTCATCCTTTGCCGCTGTTCTTCTCCATCGAACTGGTTATTTGTCGTCGTCTTCACGTACTCCATCGATCTGGTTTGCCGCCGTCTTCCTGCTCCACGATCTGGTCGTGTACTTCATGCTGGACAGTTGCCACTATGGCTTCGTGACGGACGCCACCACTCCTAGGTATTCCATGGTTGCTGCCGCCGTAGCAAGGCCCTTGGCCGTCTCTGGCCGGTACCAAGCCTGGTCCGTGCCCGCTGCCGCTGTGTGGATGCCGCCGCCGTGTGGATCTCTGCGTACAGGCAGAGGAAAACCAGATGTGGATGGGGATTGTTAGTGATTTTATTAAAGGTCGAATTTTTTGATTATGTGTGGTGGTCATCTACCGAACATTTTTTTTTTTTTTACTCAAACTACTTTGGTGCAATATCCGCTGAAAGGCACCATTCTCTGATGGACAACGTGCATGCTACTGTTGTTGCTACTAGATGGCCGGCATTGAAGTGGTGCTACTGTGTTTGGTTGCACGCTACTGTTGGATGGCCTGCTGCTGAATGCTACTACTAGATGGCCAGCTAGGTAAAAACAATATAGATCACACAAGTACGAAACCGTGATCATCAAAGTGGACCAAAGTTTGATTTTTTAAATTGAAATTCTGGGAACTATTGGAGATGCATGACCTTTTCCTCCTAAAATACCTTTTTATCAATCGGCAAACAATTTTGTTCTTACATTCTTTTTCATCCTGATATACCTTGTTCAACTTATGTAGCTTTTTCCTTACATTTGTTATTATTTTTGTATAATCAGAATATTTGTGCTGCCATTCTAAATCCTTACAGCTACGGACAAGTGAAGCCTTGTTCATCCTATATTTCACTGAAACATACACAGAGGTAGGCAACCAAAATTTTGAATGCACTATCGTGCTTTTGTCATAATTGTTTATCGATCAGATAATTGGTTGCCTGCTGAATAGTATAGATGATCAACTAATTAGGATTAGCATCTTGCAGAAAATCACCAGCCACGGTCCTATCCAAAAATCGAAGGTCCTGCGTGATCACCTACTAATTCATACAGGAACTCAATGTCTATGCCGAGAGATACACCCAATGCACTAAGCGACATCACCAATATCACAGGTATGATTTCACACTGTATATGTACCACTTTAGCGGTGTGTTATTGAATTCCTATACATGTCCAAACGTGCACAATATAGATGAGGCCTGACGGATGAGGTAAGAAAGGAACTTACAGGAACGGATTCGTCGAGCTGAGATGTCCGACGAACAAATGAAGGAGATGAGGAGGAAAAAACGTGAGTACCAACTCAGTACCGAAAGGAAGAAGGCAGAATCCCAAAACAATAGTGCTTCCAGTGCTTTGACTGGACCTGGTATAATTTGTGTTTTTAATTATATTATTAGTCAAATCTCTTTATGTACTCAAACCAACATTAGTACATCTGACCAATACACAATGCAGCTACTAATCATTTGAGACCGACCAAAACACATCAATTATATTGAACTGGGAAAATATCCAACCAACTGCACATGGGGATCACAGCCATGATGGCATTGGCACCGCAACCACATCTGGCAGTGCACTATCTGTGGCCGAAGGTAAATATCAAATACGTAACTTCATGTTTATGTGAAAGAGTAACTTTATTTTAAAAATAGTATGTACTCTAATAATACAATAATGACTGGCCTCACAAACGATACCCTGCAGATATTCGAACGACGTTACGATCGACCGTCGTAGGAACGCACAACAACGAAATAGCAACTCTCCGATGCTGCCACGTGCCGTCCTTCCGGCATCGGAACCTTCGCCCGGGTTTTGAGGCCCAAACCTGCAAAACCTGCCACCGATGGTTTTGAGGCCCAAACCACCAAACCAGGCCGCGAGTAGCGTACTGCGTATCGTCCTCCGCACTCCGACATGTGTCACCACCGTTCTCGATCGCCCGGCCGCCAAGTCTTCTGAGCCGCCTGCTCGACTTGCATGTCCGCCGTCTTGACTCGATCAACACGGTCACTCCACGTGTCCTCGCACTTGTCGATGTCCCAAGTGTCAGCCACCCGCGATCCGGTCCCTCGATCCAAGCCTCACGTCCACCCTTCACCGCTCCCGGTCCATCGGCATGGCACGTCCTCCTTGGCCTTCACCTCACCGTCGACCACCATCTCCGAGCTTGGCACCTGCACACCAAAAGCCGAAGAAACATATCGCACGACACACCTCGTGTGCAAAGTCAGGATAGCCGAAGCAAAAGGAAAAGGAAAATAGAATGAAAATGTTGAGCAATTGACAATCATTCATCGCACAACTGAACACCATGGATTCATATCAACCATGTGTTCGCAATCTCCCCCTTGATGAGTGCATTGTCAACACCAACACAAAGACAGAGAAAGGAAGAAGAGAACTCACCCAAATGACCAAAAGCCAAAGAGAAGCCAAACAAGGTCATTTGAAGTGAGCAAAGACAAGAGCAAGAGTTTGGTCCCCAAAGACATTGGCAACGGCTCGACGCAACCAAGCAAACCACAACTAGCCCTCAAGAAGAGGCAAACGGGCTCAACACCACTAGCAAAGCTCAACAACTCCTAAAAATAGCTAGACCCTCAAGAAGAGGCAAAGGCTCAACACATCTAGCAAGGTGCAACTCCCCCTGGAAGGCTCAACACATCTAGCAAGGTGCAACTCCCCCTGGAATGATGCAATCTCTCAAATGATGCATACACACTGTCTTTGTGGATCATTCTCCCCCTTGTTGGTATATGCACTAATCAAGATCAAACCAATAGAGCACATGGATTGCAAAGCTCCCCCTTAAAATATGCTATGAATGCACAAGATATACAATGCAGAAGCTTCAAAGTTATAGCAATTGGAATGAAAAGATGCTCTAACTAGTATCATAGCAACAAGGTACAAGTGCTAGCAAATGCTCAAATTGACCAAGTGATGGAAAGTGTGACATTTAAGCATTTTAATCAATTTTAAGCAATTCGAAAGGATGTTCACCACCAAAGTAGCACTTAGCACATATAAGCGGGACATGTAAGCCGGTGAACTACCCCATACAACGTTCACACATCATGCACAAGACAAACCCAACACTTGTGGTTTTCATCAATTTTAAGATAACGGAGTTTGCAGCATGTCACAAGTATTAGGCAAAGCATATATGTGTGAGTGATCATCCACAACTGTCAGCCTTAATCAACCATGTCCAGCCTATGCTTGTGAGCAATCAGAAGCTAAAAACAATGGTTTTGGTCATCCACTACAAGGTCCAAGTTCAACCATTTTCAATAAGAAGTAGTCTTATGACCTTGATGGTGGGACATCAGGGACCCTTCTCACAATTTCAACACTTAGCTTAGAGTTCAAATTTTTAGCACAAGAGCATCAAGGTTATCTAAGCAAGTGTGTAACTCAATGTATGGGACATAGCAACCTAGCATACACAAGAAACCATAAAGGGATCTCACACATCCTACACATACAAGGTGCCATCTCAGCGGTGAACAATTTTTCAAGTTTCATCAATTAAGATCAAGTTCATATAAGAAAATAGCTTAGCTCATAACATATATCAATTGAGCAACATGAGCCTAAGACAAAATCACCATCATGTATAAATCATACTAAATAGAGCATAATCTCATTCCAACCAATATAATCAAGAAGCTCAAAATGATCTAATATACATAATGAGATGATATGCAATATGATACAAAAGCAAAAAGAAAGCCAAAAGAAGAAGATCAAAACTATATGCAAGAGATACAAATCCTTACTCAAAAGGGATAACAAACACCCAACTCCCCTCGCAAGCAGGCAAATTGGTTTTGGTCCAAAGGCTTGGTGAAAATGTCTACAAAAGCTGGTGTTTGGTGTCAACATGTCTTAAGTCTATGTCTCCTTTCTCTTGATGGTCACGCAAGAAGTGAAAGTGGACCTCAATATGCTTGGTTTTGGAGTGGAGAACTGGGTTCTTAGCTACACTTATGGCACTCTTGCTATCACAAAGCAAAGGAACTTGGGTGAAGTAATCTCTCAAAGTAGCTATCATCCAAAGCAGCTGGGAGCAGCAAGCAGCAGTAGCAACATACTCAGCTTCGGTGGTGGATTGTGCAATGCTAGACTACTTGCGAGAAGACCAAGACACAAGAGAAGTCCCAAGAAACTGGCAAGTCCCAGAAGTGGACTTCTGAAGCACACGACAACCCACGTAATCCGCATCAGAATAACCGCAAAGAGAAAGGGAGAAAGAAGCCAAATACCAATGGCCAAACTCAGGAGTGAACCGAAGATACCTGAAGATCCTCTTCACCTCCTGGCGATGAGAGGTGCGCGACGAAGCCTCAAAGCGGGCACAAAGGCAGACAGTGAACTGGATGTCGCCATCAGGTATCGCAATGACCCGATCATGCTGCGGTACTCCTTTTGATCCATGACTTCTCCATCCTTGTCTTCATCCAGGGCCGTCATGGTCGACATGGGCATTGAAAGAGGCTTGGCCTCACCCATATCGAACTTATTCAAGATATCCTTGGTATACTTCCCTTGATGCACGAATGTTCCTTCCTGTTGATACCCAAAAATGGTTTGCTCCAAGGCATGGTAAAATCCCAGACGTAGTTAAAATTTTGGAGGTCAAGGACAAGGCCAAAGGTCAAATAATCAAGAGGTCCGACAGAAGAAGAGGGCCGGTCTTGTTCTCCATGTGCTGGACGCTGGAGATCCATCTAATAATGGACTCAGGAGAGATATTCGGCAAAGGATGAGTGCGTATAGCATTCGGGAATTCTCTTTGATCGGCTATCTGTGCCGATTCGGCAAGTCCATTCGACAACTCCGTTCGGTAAGAAATCATTCTGTGCAATCGGCTATTTGTGCTCATTCGGCAATAGGGGCAGATAACCATTCTATACGATCGGCTGTGTGCGATGATTCGGCAATCAGAGGCAAGCAGGATTGCCGAATTAGAAGAATGACTGGCGCGTCTAGCGCCCCGATTTCGGTGTCCGGCACGTATACGTGGATGCTTGAATTATCCTAACCGATCACATTTCAGATCGTGTTTTGGAAGGTTTTCGTGAATAGGGACATCCAAGGACGGTTTCCTAAGGGGATAAGACCACCCCCCTCTATATAATGAGAGGTTCATGGCCGATTTGATCCCATCTACATCCAATCGACAAATCAATCTACCACCGTCACGTTTGTAGTTCATCTTCTTCTCTTAACCCCTCTACCCTGCTATTCGGCGGCATTCTCCAAGAATTTCATCGGTGTTCTAGGCGGCCTTGCCGGTCCTAGGGCATCCCTCGCATGCGTCCTCCCGACGGGGCTTCCCGAAGGTGCGTTCGAAGGTTCTTCCAGCCGTCACTGAGCTCTACATCGGACCTTGCGATCTCTTGATCGTTCATGGCCGATCACGCTGCGGTGCTCGCTGCTTCAAGGTTGATCGCAACCTTCATGGGCATCCAAGGCCCTCCAGTGTGCTGGGCATGGAACCCTAGTTTTGCGTCAACATACTTTTTGGCGACTCCACTGGGGAATTCGAGACGTGAATTGCGTTTTGAAGACCTCGGCACCATGCCTAACGATGGCGAAGCATGGTGAGGTACATGATGACAACATCATCCACCCCACTACTACCGAAGAGCTTCCCAAAGAATTGAAGCGCAAGCTTCAAGAATTGTTGGATTCTACTTCGCGCGTGTTCCTGGAGAGTTGCGCCAAGGGACGTGGTGACAAGGTGGAGCTATACAAGCCCGTCACCGTCAAGCTTCCTGACTCTTCATCCGCTCCAGAAGTTGAGGTAACGGATACTGGCCCTAAATATGATGATTCGTATCCTCAACACGCTGATTATGCTACTATGCTTGAAGGCCATAAAAAAGTAGATTCAAATATTACTACTGCTGTTGGTATGATTATGGCTAGATTTGATAAATTAGAAGGCAAGTCACTTAGATTAGAAGAGATTGATGATGATCAATATGAGTATGGCATGCCTCCTAATTTTTATGAAAATCAAGCATGGTACACAGCCTATAACAAAGGTAAATCGGCCCATTCGGCTCCTTCGGAAGCTGATAAAACCGGTTCTACTAGTAAAGAGACAGCAGCTAACTATAAACAAATGGTTACTTTTGCCGATACACAAGATCGCAATAGGCAAACTGTCAATAGGTCGCAAAACACTAGGAATTCGGAGGGCAACAACATATTACCTAACCCACCGAAATCCCTAGTCAAATTCCTGCTTTTGGCAATGAAACTACAGCTCCTAGTCCTCCTCCTGCCGATATGACCAATGCGTTTAATCGGCTAAAGGAAGACTTAAGCAAGTCTTTGCAGGAAAGTTTAGGTGTCCAACTCAAAACTTCAAGAGGCACCTATAATAAGCCGTACCCTCCACACTTTGACTACATGAGAAACCCACCAGGGTGGAAGGTACCATGGAGCATGTTAGCATGTATTTAGCTCAGCTAGGTGAAGGGTGTGCTTTTGATTACATGAAATGTTGTAATTTCCCTTTATCACTTACTGGCACTGCTTTTTCATGGTTTACTTCTTTGCCAACATCTACTATTGGTTCTTGGGCTCAATTAGAAGAAAAATTTCATGCTCACTTTTATGATGCGGTCCAAGAAACTAGATTATCACATTTGACATCGGTTAGACAAGGGCGTAGTGAGTCTGTGCTTGAGTTCATTAGGCGCTGCAAAGAGATTAAAAACCAATGCTTTCATTTGATGATTTCTGAGCGTGATTTAGTAGATATATGCTTTAATGGTTTGCATTATAAGATTAGAGATAAGCTTGAGCATATTCAATTTACTACTTTGCCTCATTTACTTGAGAGAGCTATTGCTATTGAATCACGTTTGAAAGACTCAAGATCATGAATATAAATCTCGTCGTTCTAACATGCACAATGTGGATGATTATTCTTCGCCCGACGATGAGAGTAAAGTGGTAATGGCTGCTGAAATTAGATGGCGGATGAAAATAAACAAGTAACTTGCCCTTCTCTCAAGCCGATTAATAAAAATCGGAATGAGAAAGTAAGGTTTACTTTCAATGTGTCTAAATGCGACCGTATTTTTGATGTGTTGTTGAAAATCAAATGCATTAAGATTAAATATACTATGCCTTCTGCAGATGAGTTGAAAAGGAGAGCATTTTGCAAATATCATGGTACTAACTCTCATGCGACTAATGATTGTAATGTCTTTCGTCGGCGGTACAATCGGCTCTTAATGAGGGCCGATTAAGTCTTACCGACATGCAGCTAGACAAAAATCCTTTTCCAAAGCATGTGATTGAAGCCAAGAAGCCCAAAGCCAAGATACTTGAAGACAAGGCTCCTGCCATTTTGATCCGTCCCCGAGCAAGCCGCTACAACTCAAGGCAAGAACGTGGTCATTGGTTAGCCTCGCCCCGTCTTGAATGTTCCTAAGAATTCGGGGCGACAAGTGTTGGCTGATCAAACCGAAGAAGACAAGACGACGCTTACCATTGTTGCTAGCTCAAAGCAAGCATTATGGCGTCAAGCGTGGCTAGATGGTTGTGCAGCACAGGGAAGACCAGCTAGGCCAATTGATCCAATCGGCCAAGACGATCTTGTCCAGGCACCAACCAAGCCAGTTGAACCGACTACCTTAGTCGAGTCACCCGCCCCGAGGGTCCTAGCTCCCTCACTTCTGGTGTGCAGGTGTTTAAATCTTTCATTCCACAAAACCCGAAGGTGGGAGTATGGAAGACGAATGAGCCAAAAGTTAAGAAGCATGTCAAGCCTCGGTGCACATTTGACAAGCTTATGGCAAAGTACAAGGCCGATTCCAAGAATCGGCTGATAAAAAAGAGAGGGTCTACACCTCCTAAGCGTGATGAAGAGAGGAATAAGCAAATGGCTATGATTTTTCCAAATGTTGCTTCTTCTTCTTCGCAGGTTACTCGTCCAAGGATGTCTTGTTGGGGACCACCATTAACACCAACGGTGCCACCACCACAATGGGGACCGAAGGGAGTGTTTGTCCCATATCCTTCGGGTCTCATGAAGAAAGGAGATGCTGGAAACATGGCCAAGCCAACCGTCTTTAGCCGATTGGGTTCACAATCGAGCTCTAGTGGTGTGAAGAAGAAGGAGGTGCCTACGTCCCGGTCTCTCGCCTTTGAGCAAAAGGGGAAGGGGCCTATGCAGCAGGTATATGTTCCCAAGAAGTTCAAAGTTGTTGAGAAGCCTGCTCCGGTTGCTACTCCTCCACCTTCCATTACTATAGGTTCGATGACAGCTCCCGTTGTTGATGGCAACAAACCAATTGTAATTGGGGGGCAAGAGCCTTCAAATGATGATAAAGATCAAGTCATGGAGGAGGTCGCTGAAGTCCAAGATAAGAGGCGAAAGCCTGTGGATCCTCGCTTCCGACAGCCCAAGTGGTGTCCGGTCGATATCGATAAGACATAAAAGAGGAAGCTTTAGTGAGCAAGACAAAAGATGCTCAAGTGCATGGCTGCTGCACAGGGACAAGGGCCTATATTGCCTGAGATCATTCAAGAGATCAAGCAAAAGGAAGCTGAGATGATCGTTGCTGCTCGCAAATCGGCTAAACCGATTGCTAAATCGATCAAGTCGGTTGTGGTGCAAGAACAACTGCCCAAGCCTGTGGAGGAGGTGCCCAAGGCAACCATAGATCTTTTGGCACTTCTAGCAAATGGGATAGCCAAGCTAGCTGAGCAAGTTGCTAAATCGACCAAGCCGGTCGACGGGGCTGCAATTGCCCAACCTTCGGATTTACCGACTTCCGAGTCGTTTGAACCAATTTCTGTTGTTTCTGATGTTCCTGCAGGTGCACCCGAGGACTTTGCTGCTACTATCTCTGCCATGGTCAGTATTGAAGCGCCAGCTAAAGCCGAAGAGCAGATGGTGGACTATGAGCCTTCGCCATCACGTGCCGAGATGAACACCATCCTTCTCTCCGCCGATTATTATGTAATCGGGTAGGGAGATGATGAGGTTGCTACCACAGAGTTGGCATTTGGGGTGGAGGATGCCATGTTCAAGAAGCCCGCCATGCCTGTCAGACACCTCAAGCCATTGCATGTGAAGGGACATATCAATGGAACACCAGTCCGGAAGATGCTAGTGGATAGTGGCGCAATTGTCAACCTTATGCCCTATTCATTATTCAAGAAGCTTGGGTGCAAAGAAGAAGAGCTGATCCAAACCAACATGACCATCACCGGCGTAGGTGGAGGCGCGCCAATTCCTTCTAGGGGCATTGCCAATGTCGAGCTAACCGTTGGGAGCAAGACCATGCCTACCGCTTTCTTCGTCGCCGATGTGGAAGGTAGCTATGATCTCATACTTGGTCGTGATTGGATTCATGCCAATCCATGTGTTCCTTCTAGTTTGCACCAATTCCTCATCCAATGGGTGGGAGATGCCATAGAGATCGTTCATGCGGATAATTCGGTTGAGATTTCTACAACCGATGCCACGCTGAGGGGTCTAGATTCGCTTGTCTTTCGTAGAGATCTGTCCAACTATCAGTACATTAGCTATGATGAGCGTGGATTTGTACCTGTGTCATTGAAACCGATGGATAATCGGTTTAGTATCATTATATAAACATTGTTTATTAATGCAGGACAAACTACAATGGTTAAAGCATAGGCTTGAACATTATCAGACTGAAAAGACTAATTCCTGTGAAGCTATTGATGACTTTAATGAGCTCAATAAGTTGGGCCAAGGTTTCACATCGGCCGACCCTTTGGAACAAGTTGACATTGGGGATGGTTCTATACCGCGGCCGACCTTTCTGAATCAAAACTTGGATGCCGATTATAAATCTAAATTAATCATGCTTCTCAAGGAATATGTTGATTGTTTTGCATGGAATTACACAGAGATGCTTGGGTTAAGCCAAGATCTTGTTGAGCATCGGCTTCCCATCAAGAAAGGATTTAGACCGTACAAGCAACCGCCAAGACGCTTCAATTCGGCCATCAATGACCGAATTAAGGAAGAGATTGATCGGTTGCTGCAAGCGGATTTTATCTGTCCATGCAGGTATGCGGAGTGGGTCTCTAACATTGTGCCGGTTGAGAAGAAAGACACCAGGAAGATTAGAGTGTGCACTGATTTCAGAGATTTAAATAGAGCCACTCCCAAAGATGAATATCCTATGCCCATTGCCGACATGTTGATTAATGATGCTGCGGGGCACAAAGTTATCAGCTTTCTTGATGGTAATGCTAGTTACAATCAAATATTTATGGCGGAAGAAGATACCTCCAAGACCGCTTTTATTTGTCCCAAATTTGTTGGCTTGTTTGAGTGGATTGTCATGACTTTTGGGCTCAAGAATGCAGGTGCCACCTATCAAAGAGCTATGAATCTTATCTTTCATGATCTAACTGGAGTGATTGTGGAGGTGTACATTGATGATGTGTTGATTAAATCGGCTTCACATGATCCTCATTTAGCCAATTTGAGTCTTGCTTTTGAGAGGATGCGCTATTATGGTTTGAAGATGAATCAGCTCAAGTGTGCCTTTGGAGTGTCGGCTGGGAAGTTTCTTGGATTTATTATTCATGACAAGGGCATAGAGATTGATCCCAAGAGGATAGAGAAGATCAAGGAAGTTCAAGCACCTCAATGTAAAAAGGATTTGTAGAAATTCTTAGGTAAAGTGAACTACTTGAGAAGATTTATTGCTAACTTGTCCTGCAAGATTATTCCTTTCACCCCCATACTTAAGTTGAAGAATGAAGCTGATTTTACCAGGGGGGCAAGCCAACAATTTGCATTTGATAAGATAAAGGAATATTTGTCTTCACCACCCATTCTTCGTGCGCCTAGAAGGGGAGTACCTTTTCGATTGTATATCGCAGCTGAAGATAAGGTGATTGGGGCTGTTCTTACTCAAAAAGATGAAGGAAAGGAGTATGTTGTTGCCTATCTTGGTCGTCGTCTTCTTGATCTCGAGACAAGGTATGCCCATATTGAGAAATTATGTCTATCACTATATTTTGCTTGTTCCAAGATGAGACACTATCTTTTGTCAAGCACATGTGTGGTAGCATGCCAGGCTGATGTTATCAAACATATGTTGTATCGGCCAATCCTTTCTGGAAGGGTGGGCAAATGGGCATACGCGTTGATTGAATATGACCTGACTTTTGAGCCGTTGAAGATTTTAAAGGGTCAAGTTCTTGCTGATTTTTTGGTTGAGCATAGCATAAATCTTGATTATGAGGTGGATTATGTCACTTCTACTCCATGGCATTTATATTTTGATGGATCGGTTTGCAAAGACGGTGCCGGTGTTGGAATTGTTCTTGTTGATTCTTATGGTGCTGAATTTCCTATGTCAAGCTGATTGGAGTTTCAATGTACTAACAATCAAACTGAATATGAAGCTCTCCTATTCGGGTTGAACATGTTAGAAGCTATATGGGGGGCTGAACATGTTGAAGCATTCGGTGATTCATTACTTGGTGGTGCAGCAAGTTTCCGGTGAATGTCAATGTCTAGAGGGATCACTTCGTGCTCGCCTCAATATTTGCCTTGATTTAATTGGTAAATTTGTCAATTCAAGATTCGGCATATTCCAAGAGAAGAAAATCATAAGGCTAATTTGCTTGCTCAACGAGCTTCCTGCTATATTAAGGAAGAGGATTACTTGCATGTGAAATATGTGCAAAGAGCAAACTTGCTTGCTCAAATGGCATCGAGCTATGAGGTAAAAGATAAATATTTTCATTTACAACATTTGCCGATGCATGAAAGTTTGTTTATTCTAGATTCTAGTGAAAATTCGGTTAAACCAAAATTAATTGGACAAACCGATATTACTTGTGATTTGGGACAGCAAAGAAAACTTCTTTTAAATCGGTCTATTTCTATTTTAGACAATGGTAGTACCAATTTGGAAGATTGGAGAACTCCTCTATTGTCTTTTTTGTAGGATCCTAGAGCTAAAGTTGACAAGAATATTCAGCGGCTTGCTTTCAAGTATACATTACATAATGGTGAGTTCTATCGAAGGACCGCCGAGGACTTGTTGCTAAAGTGTTTGGGGACCGATCAAGCAAGAGTGGCAATGGGAGAAGTTCATGAAGGCATTTGTGGTACGCATCAATTGGCTCCGAAGATGAAGTGGTTACTAAGGAGGGCTGGTTTTTATTGGCCTACTTTGTGATGGCCGATTGCTTTCGTTACTACAAAGGTTGTGAAGAGTGTCAATGGTTTGGGAATATTTAGCTAGTGCTGGCTACTATGCTTCATCCTATCATCAAACCGTGGCCTTTCCGTGGTTGGGGTTTGGATTTCATTGGACAGATTCATCCTCCATCTTTGAAGGGGCATAAGTTCCTCTTGGTTGCTATCGACTACTTCACTAAATGGTCGGAAGCAGTTCCATTGAAGAACATGACACACAAGGAAGTAATTGAGTTCATCACCGAGCACATTATTCATAGATTCGGCATTCCTCAAACATCAACTATAGACCAAGGAACGTCATTTGTGGCGAAGAAAGTAAAGGATTTTGCTAAATCATATAAGATTAAGATGCTCAATTCATCTCAATATTATGCTCAAGCCAATGGTCAAGCGGAATCCACTAACAAGACTTTGATCAAGCTTATCAAGAAAAAGATAGATGAACATCCAAGAAGGTGGCATGAGGTCCTATCAGAAGCTTTGTGGGCTCATCGCATATCGAGGCATGGTGCTACTAAAGTCACTCCCTATGAGCTGGTGTATGGTCAAGAGTCGGTGTTACCCGTTGAGGTAAATTTGGATGCATATAGATTTGCCAAGCAAAATGATTTATCTCCTACTATGTATCATGATTTGATGATGGACAACATCGATGAGGTAACCGATAAGAGAGTACAAGCTCTGAAGGAAATAGAGAAGGATAAAGCCTGTGTTGCAAGAGCCTACAACAAGAAAGTCAAAAGCAAATTGTTCCAAATCGGTGATTTAGTTTGGAAAACTATATTACCGATAGGGTCGAAGAGCAATCAATTTGGCAAGTGGTCACCTAATTAGAAGGGTCCTTTCAAAGTGGTATATGGAAACTCCTATGTGCTTGAGTCAACAAATGGAGAACGCCAAGCAAAGGCGATTAACGGGAGGTATTTGAAAAAATATTTCCCTAGTGTTTGGCAAGAGGCCTAGTGCTCTCCAAACAATGGCCGATGCATGCATCTCCCTTAGAACAAAAATGGCCGATACATAGTATCACCCTTAGTCACCGGACAACCGATACGATGGGCATCCGTGTTGTTTGGTTTTCTTTGTCTTGTTTTCAGGTTCGTGCACCTCTCGCCTGAAAACAGGGGGGCATATGTTGATACCCGAAAATGGTTTGGTCCAAGGCATGATAAAATCCCAGACTTAGCCAAATTTTGCTTGGACTAAGGCATAGTAAATTTCCAGACTTAGTTAAAATTTTGGAGGTCAAGGACAAGGCCAAAGGTCGAATAATCAAGAGGTCCGATAGAAGAAGAGGGCCGGTCTTGTTCTCCATGTGCCAGACACTGGAGATCCATCTAACAATGGACTCAGGAGAGATATTCGGCAAAGGATGAGTGCGTACAACATTCGAGAATTCTCTTTGATCGGCTATCTGTGCCCATTCGGCAAGTCCATTCAGCAAGTCCATTCAAAGAAGTCCGTTCGACAAGAAATCATTCTCAGGCAATCGGCTATTTGTGCTCATTCAGCAATAGGGGCGTATAACCATTCTCGTGCGATCGGCTGTGTGCGATGATTTGGCAATCAGAGGCCAGCAGGATTGCCGAATTAGAAGAATGACTGGCGCGTCTGGCGCCCCGATTTTGGTGTTCGGCATGTATACGTGGATGCTTGAATTATCCTAACCAATCATGTTTCAGATCGCGTTTTGGAAGGTTTTCGTGAATAGGGACATCCAAGGACAGTTTCCTAAGGGGATAAGACCACCCCCCTCTATATAATGAGAGGTTCATAGCCGATTTGATCCCATATACATCCAATCAACAAATCAATCTACCACCATCATGTTTGTAGGTCATCTTCTTCTCTTAACCCCTCTACCCTGCTGTTCGGCGGTGTTCTCCATGAATTTCATCGGCGTTCTAGGCGGCCTTGCCGGTCCTAGGGCATCCCTCGCATGCGTCCTCCCGACGGGTGTTCCCGGAGGTGCGTTCGGAGGTTCTTCCAGCCGTCACCGAGCTCTACATCGGACCTTGCGATCTCTTGATCGTTCGTGGCCGATCACGCTGCGGTGCTCGCTGCTTCAAGGTTGATTGCAACCTTCGTGGGCGTCCAAGGCCCTCCCGGGGTGCTTGGCGTGGAACCCTAGTTTCGTTTCAACACTTCCTTAGATGGCTTGATTTGCAACCCAAGGAAGAAGGTCAACTCCTCCATCATGCTCATCTCAAATTCCCTGCTCATTGTTTCTGAAAATTTAATAACAAGTGCATGAGGAGAACTACCAAAGATGATATCATCCAAGTAAATCTGAACTAAGAGAGTGTCATTCCCTTGCTTGAGGAGAAACAAAGTTTTATCAACTGAACCCATAACAAAGCCCTTAGCAAGCAAGAAAGACATCAACCTCTCATACCACGCTCTCGGGGCTTGTTTTAGACCATACAAAGCTTTGTGGAGTTTGAAGACATGGTCTGGGTACTTGGGATTTTGAAAGCCTGGGGGTGGCCTCACATACACCTCTTCCTCTATATATGTACCCATTCAGAAAAGCACTCTTGACATCCATCTGATACAGCTTGAACCCCTTCAAAGTTGCATAGGCTAAAAGGATCCTAATGGCATCTAAACGGGCAATAGGTGCAAAGGTTTCCTCATAGTCTATCCCCTCTTTCTAGCAGAACCCCAGAGCTACCAACCTAGCCTTGTTCCTCACTACCAACCCATTCTCACCCTGTTTGTTTTTGAAAACCCACTTGGTTCCTATGGGATGGCAATCTGGTGGAGGTGGAACTAAGACCCAAACTTGGTTTCTCTCAAAGTTTTCAAGCTCCACATGCGTGGCATTGACCCAATCCACATTAGATAAAGCATATCCAACATCCCGAGGCTCAAAAGAAGCAACAAATGCGGAATGAGCAAAGTGGAAAATCTGATAGGACCTGGACCACGTGACTCACTAGTCAATGTCACCGATCATCATCTCAGGTGGGTGGTGACACTGAATGTGCTGTGGCGCCTCTCTTGATGAACTCACTTCCCCCTTGACAGTAGCTGGGGCCTCCTCAGGTACAGCCAACGCAAGCTAAGGAGGTGGCTCGAATAGCCCCCAAGTCATAGACGTGGAAGTGTCAGGTCCATGAGCTGAAGTAGACGTCGCAGGGTCGACGGGGGCAGCCAGTGGAGTTGGCTCAGGATCACCCCAGTTGGTGTCTTCCTGCTCCTCCTCCACGAAAATTCTTTCTCCAAGCCCCTTGACAGAAGAGGTACACAACATGGTTTTGTCGAAGGTGACTTCACAAGTCTCCATCACACGGTTAGTCTCAAGGTTAATTACTATGTATGCATGTGAATGTGAAGCATAACTAAGAAATATACCATCTGAGGATCTAGACTCAAAGTTATCCAAGTTACCTTGCTTGAAAATGAGACACTTACAGCCATAGACCCAAAAATGGCTCACCCTGGCTGCCCACCCAAACCGCAGCTCATATGAAGTTTTCTTGGTAAAAGCATGAAGAAAGATGTTATTCAAAACATGACAAGCGGTATTGATTGCCTTGGTCCAATACCTTCTAAGAGTTTGGTGCTCATCGAGCATGATTCTCGCCATCTCAGTGAGGGTCCAATTTTTGCATTCAACCATGCCATTTTGTTGAGGGACATAAGGAGAAGAGATTTGGTGCTCAAGACCCAATGAAGTGCAAAAGGTTTCAAAATGAGTGTTTTTAAATTCTGTGCCATTGTCACTGCGTATAGCTCTCATGGCTCCCTTTGGAAACTCATTTGCAGCCTCAAGATCAAATCATGCGCATGAGAAAAAAGCTTCATCCTTGCCCTCCATAAAGAACACCCAAGAGTATCTCAAGAAATCATCGACAATCACAAGCACATACCACTTCCCACCCAATGATCTCACCCTAGCCGGTCCAACAGTGTCCATATGCAAAAGCTTAGTGGGTTTCTTGGTCATGATTTGATTCACAGGTGGGTGAGAAGCAGTCACCATTTTCCTATGCTGACAAGGATGGCACACCAAGTCCTTCTCGTACTTGAGCTTGAGCAAGCCTCTAATTAGATCAAGAGAGCTCAATCTAGTAAGTAGATCAAAACTCAAGTGACCTAACCGCCTCTACCACTTCCAGAGCTCCGAGGAAGACCCAGCTACCAAACACCGAGAAGATCCAAAAGAGCGAGAGAAATTAGCTTAAAACACTCGGCCAAATGGAATGATCCAACACACAAGATCTCCACGAGAATCAAGAACACGAGAGCAATTAGCCTTGAAACACACTTCAAACCTGTCCCCAAGGAGTTGCGAAATCAAGAGAAGATTAAAATGCAATGCAGACACCAAAGCAACATCCTTGAGAACAAAACTCTCGCTGAGCCGAATAGACCCCCGTGACACCACTTTACCTTTGTTGTTGTCGCCGAAGGTGATGTACTCCTTGTGCTTCATGGGGTCAAGGCTAGAGAACCACTTAGAATCTCGGGCCAAAGCCATATTGATCATGGCTCACATCTCGCCGGGCACGACCACCACGGGGTCCAGCATGCTGAGGCCTAGCACCTTGAGTCATTGCACCTCTAGGCCTGGCAATGTGCCTCTGAATAGGTGACCCATGTACACTGGGTGGAGGGCAGTACATGTTTCGGTTGTTCAACTCAAACTCTCTAATCTCATCCCTCTTCCTCCTGAAGTAAAACTCAGCAAGGTGACCATCCCTATGGCAATACTCATAGTGATACCTCACCACTCTCTTTGGGGGTTGTTGGTTCACTCTCTTGGGAGCATGGTTCACTCTTGGTGGAGGCTTAGCTTTAGAAAGGTGTTCCTCAGGGATGCTTAGGAGTGTGTCAAGTGGGTTCCAAAAATGGTTCAGTTTTGGAATCCACACTTGCTTCTGTGGTGGAGCTTTTGGGGGTTCTTCAAACACCCCATCTTTGATGGTGGGCTTGGTAGGCTTAGGTGGAGTGATTTTGAAAAGCTTGGTTGGATTTGTAGGTTTCTCACTAGCACTCAAACCACTGTTCTCTCTAACCTTGACATAGATAACTTCACCCTTCCCACCTATAGCAAAGCCTACTCCCTTGGTGTCAGTTCCTCTCTTGAACTGACTGATCATCATGCCCAACTGTGGCTCTCCACTAGACACCTAGCTCAAGATGGACTAGAGGTATGTGTTTTCTTTCCCGATTCTCATCTTGTTGTGTCTACCAGGAGCAACTTCCAGCTCCAAAGCTTCACACTTCTCACACTTAGCCATGGTGCCCTCTACAATGTGCATCTCAAGCAAAGAAATCTTGGCAACCTTCTCTCGCCAAATTTTAGATTGCAAGACTAAGAAAGACTTGCACGCACCCAACAACATAGGCCTAGCCTTCAACTCATCACGTTCATCAAGCAAAGCAGCATACTTGGTTTGCAAAGATGCAAAGTTAGACATATGGATAGCACACGCATCACACTCTGTCTTCTCAAACACATTCACAGAAGCCCTAGCAAACTCAAGATCTCTCAAGGCTACCTCCAACTTCTCCTTATACTCCTTCCTCTCCTTAGCAAAGGCGCTTTGAGCAACTTATCTTGACTAACAAGAGTATCATTCAAAGACTCAAGCTCAGCGATAAGGGCATCGACTATGGAAGGTACCTCAGGTTTGGGGTCGTCCTCATGGGCCTCACCATCGCCGTTCTGTGCTTCACCATCAAGTGCCATGGTGCAAAATCCTCCATGCTTGAGTTGGCAAAGAAGCAAATGCCGTTAAGCTTCTCCATGATCTTCCTCTCGGACTCATCATCACTTGAGGAGGAGTAGTCACCGTCTGAGTCATCGAGGTCACTGAGGGAGGTGAGGAAGGTGTGCTTTTGGGCCTTGGCCCACTTGAGATACTTCCTCTTGATGGCCTCCTTATCGAAGCCTTCCTTGAACTTGTGCTTGTACTTGCGCTTGTCCTTGCGCTTCCAGAGTCGTACTTGTCAGCGGAGTACTTGTCAGAGAAGTGCTTGCCGGAGTCATGCTTGCACTTTTTGGGGCAGTTGGCGATGAAGTGGTCAGGGTCTCCGCACCTAAAGCATTCTTCCTTCGAACCACCACCACGCTGGTGATTCAAGTGGTTGTTGTGGAACCGCAAGAAAAGGCTGATGACGAGTGCCAACTCCTCATCCCGAATGACCTCCATCTGCTCCTCTGTCACGGACACCAACAAAGACAAAGCAAAGCAAGGCAGTGAAGGGTTAGTCAAAGAACTAGAACCTGCCTTACCGCACACAAGAGCCATGGATGGCGCATAGGGGCTGTTCAAATTTGGCCCCGACTGGCCGATCAATCTTTGTGTCCTTGAGCTTGCTGAAGAGCTCCTCCACAATGAGAGTATCCAAAGTAGCCGACTTCAAGATGGCATTCACCTTGACATCCCAGACCTTCCTATTAAGAGCATATAGAAACTTGATGGCTATTGATGTTTGTTAAGTACTAAAAAGAATATTAAAGATTTTACAAGCGCCTGTAACACCATTGTAGCTTTTCCCTAGGAGTATTCTAGAGTATCGTATCCACAGGGAAGCTTTGGCTAAAGAATCTAATAACTCAAAATCATGTATCTACTAACTTAGCAAACCAACTTGACTAAAGTGAGGGGTAAGTGATAAATAATATATATATAAATAAGACTAATAAATAATAATGCATAAAAGAAATCTAATAATAATAACATGCCAAAAAGAATAATATTATAAATGAGTAGGTTAGCTAATCAAGAGGATAGCGGGAGAGATCAAGGTTCCTAAATACTTCTCTATTACTTTGGCTCTAAGATAACTGAAGTATGGATAGATATAGCAATCATACAAAAGCACTTTGAAGCAATAGTACCTTTCCAACTCTCGAGAAAGTCTAGGAAGAAGTTGTTGGGGGAAGGCTACCAAAAGCTCTACAAACATCAACCCTAACGTGGTGGATTACAAAGGCCTAACAAAGCTGCCACCCCTAGGGCTACCACAACTAACCGGTGGGTTGAGCGTAACCTCAGGTAATCTATAGTCCAGACACCACGCCTATACTATTGATTACTACTCTGGTCACCTAGCATAACTAGAGCACTCAATACGAGCAAAGATCCCATATAATGGCATAACAACTATACTAATCATACATATATGAAAGGCATGAAAGTAAATAGAGAAGATAAATATATTAAAGCATAAGTCTTGTAGAGAAAAGATATAAACACATATCAAATTCTGAAGACTTCTCTAGAACCAGAGCGCAGCTCTGCTCTCCCTAACTCTCAACTAGATCTAATCTACTATATTGGAAAGTCTAGTCCTAGATATCTACATTGAAGAGAGAGAGTTCCTCACATTGGGACCCCTCTCTAATCAATGAGATGAGATTACATAATGAATTAGGGTTTTAGGGGGTGGTCTGCCTCTTTATTTATAGTCCTAAGGGATGAATAATGGCCATTGGATCAAACCGACCTTAAACTAACTTAAAATCAATAGTTAGATATCATTCTCACGATCCCATAGGTCGGTGGAGGAAGCTTCCAGAAGCTAGACTTGATTGGGCTCTGGGCCCGGATGACCGGCCTGGGCCTCACGGACGGCCGTTTGTGGTTTGTGCTAGGTGGGCCCTATCACACCTGGTTTTCCATAGAATACCAAGCACTAACTATATGTGTGCCTAGGATGTCCACATGACACATATAGCAACAAATATGGAGAATATCAAATATAATGCTTTATTATATATCGAACATAGGTACAACAAGACTTACAACTATTACAAAACATAGCGGAAACTATTCTATATCTTCTCTTCGGGTCTCCATACTCCACAGGGACGTTTGACTGGGGGAAGCACTCTCCTAGTGCTCATGGAAGTCCTTTGGATAACTCATCCTTGATTCACCATCTGGTACGCATCCGGGATTTTCATTGGTGATACAACAAGCGTCAGCTCACCATGCTCAGCAAGTATAACATGAGGGATGCAAGGCTCAAAAGGCTAGACATGGCTGAATTGCGATAAGCATTTTTAGTTGGTCATATTTTATTTATTAAACCTATGTTTCTAGGTTATGCTTAAGCTCCCAAGTGAATATAATTAACTATCATCAGGATTAATCATCATCCCAAACCATCCATAGAACCATCTATCTCGAAAAGGATCAAGGCCACTCATGGATCGCGGAGCACGGGCCGATATATCGCTTTGATCAAACCCTAAAGGAGGTGTACACTTTCACCATGAGCCATGATCTACCCTTTTGCCCGAGGTGATCAGCCTCTTGACCCGCTACCAAGGAAGGTCGGCAGGGTTCACTATGAAGTCTTTCAAAGGTTCGTCTAGCAAGTTAGTGGCCGCTAAGGTTTCCATGGCAAGTGTGTATAGGTGTCCCCCTCGAGAGGTACACGTGGTCGCGGCACTGTACACACCAAGTAGAGGAACCGCTATACACCCCAAGGTACACCCCTCTTGCGCCTTTTGGGAACCGCTAACAAGCTAGAAAAGGTCCTCATACTTGACTAAAGCCAGTGCCATGTAGCACTCATGGTTGTACTATAAGTCTTGGGTTGCCGCTTTAAGATTCAGTACTTACGGAGGGTAGACTAGACCACCCATAAAGACCCAATGCACTAGCCCCCTGATATCCATGTTGCTAAAAAGCATCCTTTTATAATTGATTCCATAAATCATTAGTCAAATTAACATTATAGTATTTGGTGATTGCAAACTAAGCAAAACTACCCATATGCATAACCCAAAGGTAACAAGGAATACAGGGTACAAGAGTGCTAGGTAAAATCCTAAATGTTTCATCATATTAGACACATGCACATGAAAGGTGATTAAATGGTTACTAGGTATCAAGGGAACTCATGTTACACTTGCCTCAATTAGTGTTCAAACTTGTCCAACTTTTCTTCTGGATCATCCATGAATAGCCTCTTCTAAGGATCGCAACAATCATCACAACCATCATAGATAAACCTAGAAGCAATACATCAATCAATATACATAAAACAAGACATAAAGGCTTTTAAAACATGTAGGGCTTGTAACTACGATCGTTGAGCGCAAAAACATCTAAACAAAACTATGGTTGAAAAGGTATGAAAGATTGAAGGTATAGATCAAAGAGGGTTTGAGTTAGATGACGTACATGGTGAAGTTTGGAAGGATAGAAACAGGTTCATTAGAACTGCATAAGTTGGATAGAAAATAAGTGTGACTACAACATGGTTTGGAGAGAATGATGTTAGTATTTTGGGAGACAAAGAGTATTTTGTAAAGATGGCAAAGAATGGATACATAGGTGGCATAGTTGTGGCAGTGATCAATGGAAAGCATATATATTCTGAACTTTTGGGAAATATCTTTGGTATGACTATTTGCATATAATAAGCACACACTCATGTCAGAGGGTTTGCTGCGATGTTCAAACATTTGACAGGGAACACAATCACACACCGGTGCACCATAAACCTGCAGATCGGCGGACAGCAGACATGTCTAGCAACAAAAGCATGGTATTTGCTTCACCAATGAGTGATCTAGTTTTGTGGCTTTGTTAGGTAATATGTGGAGCATGTCTAGACAAAAGGGCAAGTCATTTTGAGTGTTCATTAGACGGGGAATGCGATTGCAAAAGAGGATGGTATGACTGTTTTCTGGGCAGCAGGAGTAGCAGTTACTACGGCCTCGATATTTCCGGCATCATGGCACGAAAGGCTACCAAAATGTTCAGAGTCATGTGCAAGTATATGATTCATATGCTGGACAAAGGTTTTGGACATTTGGATAATGGATTAGCGGCGAACGCCAAAACAAGTTTGTGTTGCGCAGCTGCTAGGACAGCAGGGCAGTGAGCGAGAAAGCTGACCAAATCATGGTTTCCGCTGGTCTGATGGCTACCAAAATTTGCAGAGCCATGTGCAAGTATGTGATACAAGTGTGGCTCAAAGCAATGGACTACTGGAGTGATGAAACAACGGGAACATGTATGCCTACCGGCAAGAACCCTGCTGCGGGGCAGCTGGGACAGTATGCACAAGAAAACATCATAACTCTTTCGGATTAGACTCTATAGCCATGGAATTTTACAGAGGTGTGTACAAACATATGATACATGTGTGGATCAAAGGGATTGACAAACGGAGTCATGGATTGCGAGGAGCATGCATGCCAACCGGCAGTAGTGCTGCTGTCCACAAAGGGCAGCAACATGGTTATGGGGGGAAGTTTGCTGGAATTCGACCACATGTAGATCATGGCACATATTCTATAGAGGATAAAATGTAAACAAGTTGAATATCAGGGTAGGGGTCCTCACATTGGGTATCTTGGATGGCCAAAGGTGATTTAACAGCATCCAATGTCGAGGACGGGTGATGCTGCAACCAGCGATCGATGGGACTGCATCAATTCCTCCTCTGAGATGATTCTACAGCACATTAGAGATCAAGAGATGGATGAGAGAGGATCTTGAGCAGCAAGATCAGAGAGGGAAATAGGGAGGGCCGACTTCACCATGTGCTGTACAGAAACAACGACGGCGACAATCAGCAAGGCGTTGCTGCTAGTTCGGAGAGACGGCAAGATACATTAGGATGATCCCCATGAAGCGCTGAATCACCATGATGTTTCATTGAGGCTTCACAACAGAGAGGGCCCGTGGTGAACATGATTTGCATGAACGAACAGAGGAGGCCATGGCCTCACCGCAGCATGATGTGAAGGATTCCAGTGGACCGGTGAAACATGCAGCGCAAATCGGAATCTCTGCTGCATGGGGGCTCCATTTTTGTGGGGAGAAGGGAGAGGGAGAAAGAGGAGAAGGTGGGGGCGTCCATGGAAGTGGGAGGGGAAGAGATGGGGCGTCCTTCTGTTGTGTGGCTGCAGAACAAGAAGAAGAGGAGAGGGCGCGCATCTGTTCTGCAGAGGGAGAGGAGAAGATGCATGGCTGCTTTCATGGGCGTTTCATTCCTGCAGTTAGAGAGTAGTGAAGGAGAATAAAGAGGGGTTGTATAAAGGAAATTATGAGAGAAACATTGTTGCAAATTTTGCATGGGAGGAAAGGGGGAAGACGGGGAGGTGCTGCTCTGGTGATGGCGTGAGGGAGAAGGAGAAAGGAAAAATGTAGTTGCCACTTGTTGCATTGGAACATGCAATTGAAGATGGAGTAAAACCAAATGAAATAAAAGGGTGCTATCAATGGAGTATTGAAAGGAGGTGGCTGCTGGTTTGTGCGTGAGAAAATGAGGAAGGAACAAATGTTGCTATGGTTATGTGCATGCATGCAATTGAAAGAATAGAGTAACAATCACACATAGGTGAGATGAGATGAGAGAAATGAGGTTCATATATTTTTGCATGAGAAGGAATTGGCGTGGGGGAAGCCAGGGAGGATGGGTGGCTGCATGTCATTCGAAGTAAGGGAAAAACAAATGAAGGAGTAAAGTGGGTATAGGAAATTATGAGGAAGGAATATATGCATGAGTAGGGAGAGGAGAGGGCGACACCATGGGTGGAGTAGAGAAGCTGAGCATCGGTACAAGGGAGGAGACGGACTAAGTTGACCAAGGGGTTGGAGAGAGAGGAGTGTTGGGCTGACTTGGATTCGCCCGAATAAGTCTTGGTCCATTAATTAGAAAGATAAGAAGTTTGGGTTGCCATGATCGGCTTGGTGAAAGTTCGGGCTTCAACTCAACTTGAGATCGATGTGTACAAATGGATAAGAGGGGAGAAAAGATTGGCCCAAGGAGTTCATGGACACCAGTTGACCGAGAGCTCGAGAAAGAAAACAAGAGAAAGAGAATGGGTCAAGCTAGATTTTTGTAGGATGTCGACCAAAATACTTGATTGGACATTTAGATAGTGATTTGGTATGTGGGGAGATGAAGTTGGGATCAAACCTTTGGGCGTATTTGAGAACATTTAAATTTATTTTTCAAACATAAACACTATGCAAAGGCATGAATGCAACAAACCACTAAATTGAGTTGCAAAAATTTTAGAAACTCACATTTTCCACTATCTAGAATATCATCAACTTAACTAAAGTTTATAAATTTTAGGAAAAAATAAAATCATTTGTTGTTATTTAGTGTTTTCTAAGTCACATCCCCAGATAGAAATTTTGGGGTGTGACAGGCCCCATCTTGTTCGTGGTGTCTTCTTTTGTCCTTTAGATCCCCGGAATTTATACTAATGGTCGTGATTCATATCTTTTGATTCTGGACTTCAAATTTGGCAAATGATATGTCCGTTTCGATCGTCTCGATAAGCTCTTCGCAATGGTGCACTCTAATACCTTATTTGAGATACTTCCTGCAAAAACAAGTGAAAGCACCAAAACTCATGGGATCCGTTAGAATAAAACCCTACAACTAGTGTTTGTATTCCTTTTTATATCATTTTATGCAATAGTTGATGGTTATATTTAGAGTATAAGGACCATCAATAAGCTCCCCAAGCTTACCTTTTGCTAGTCCCTTAGCAAAACTATTTATTAATAATAAACTTGGATCAGGAGTTGCTTCAATGCTTTTATTCTTAAGAAATACACATGCTTTTAAACAAAAACTCTACTCCAGATCGAGATAACAATCATTCTGACTTCAAACTCACCCATATTACCTTAAACCATGGAGCTTTAACTTTCACTTGGGCGTTGAGTAATTGAAAGACAGAACAATCAAGTCAAGCACTATGTCTCAAGTCTTCAATCAACCAATATTCTAGAGTTTATAAATTTTCAAAATAAAACTCAGAGCTTTGAATTGAATGGCACTCTCAATCTCTCAATATGTGGTATTTATGGATCCTCACTAGGCAATAATAGTGTTATGCCTTCTCTCTAAAATACGGAGTATTTTTGTGGAACAAGGCTGAATATATTAAGCCTTCTCTCATCTCTCTTTTACTTACTCACTCTCTAAATAAAGCTTATGTGGAGCTCATAGGAGTGGCACTCTTAAATAATATAGCATACTTGCAAAGAATATATTGTAGTTCAAACAATGGATCCATAGAGAGTTTAGCCAGTCAAAACAAGAATTGCATGTGTATGAAATTTGGTGGATAGGTGTATATTTGGTGGCTAATAACTAATTTTACTTTTACTCCTTCAAAGAATAGATATATCTCTTCTTGAAACTTGGAAATATGAGAGAACTTGGGCGGTATACTTTCTTTTTCTTTTCTTTTCTTTTCTTTTCAGAGAGGCGGACATCTAAGTACCCATTGTTTTCATTGCGGACACTCATCCCTTTTTTTTCACTCTCTCTTTTTTTTTTTCTTTCTTCTTATTTTTTGGTAGCAGCTACCCAAATCTCTTTCTTATGATAAACTTTTGAGAGATATTAACAAGAACTTTGGAGTAATTAATCGGGGGCTTCCTATAGGTTATTTGGGATGTTTATTCCCAGTATAGGAATAGAACAATTGCAAGTGGATCTAGATAGAAAAATAATGGTATTGCAATTATTCCTAGTGTAGGAACAATGCATATGAATATGTGTGGAAGGTGTGTGGATAAATCTTGATTTTTCATGACTGAACTCTCACAGGTATCGGCAAAAGCTTTTACTACTCAATCCAAAGCAAGCAAAAGCATATGTAATCGGAAAGTTTTTCTAATCTAAATATTAAATATATGGCTTTGGTAGGAATATAACACTTTGCCAAACAAGAGCTCGTCATGAAAGATTTTAAATTTTCAAAAACAAATCTCCGTAAATATAGTTTCACTAAGGACAAGAAAAATAGCAAAATCGGACTTTCTCATATCATATCCCCCAATTACTTAGACTTATATCAAGTATATGCTACCCACAAGTTCAGGTTTAGAGCAAATCTTAGATCAAAACAAATGTATCTAAAACATCAAAGGAATTTAAATTTAAAATCAAGGTACTAAAAAGGAATTAGAGTAGAGCAACTATTCATCATCTCCAAAACAAATTTATTTTATTAATCACACCTAATTATATATATTTAAGACAAACTTTATTTGATTTAATTTGTTATGCATCTTTTATTTTTAAGCAAGCAATAATATAAGCTAATAATAATAATAAAAGGATAGTAAAGAGATACTTATCTCGATGACTGAGGGTGCTCTCCCCAAGCTAGGTTCGGGCCAAATGGGTATGGTTGTTGTTGATGACTACTTCGAAATCCAGCTTGTCATAAGCCCTTCAGTATTGGTGCGGGACGGATGGAGTGATGTCATCATTCCTTGGTGGAGCATTGATGGTGATGGTTGTTGAATGAATGCTCTATCAAGTGGTCGAACGCCTCCTTTTGTCGGATCTCATAATTCTTGTTGATGAAACTCAAATAGACAACAAAGATCGTGGAATTCATCAAGCGTTAGCGATTGGATATTTTAAGCTTTACTTGTCTAGAGCTTCTTAATAGCTATAGATAAAAGATTAAAGATTAAATTTTAATAGGAATTAAGTAAAACTAATATTTTTAAATTTTCTTATTTTATATGCATGCAAAAATTATTAAGTAACAAGATGAATGAATGCAAACTTATGTTTATGCCGCCACAAAGAAATATTCCTAAGGGTGTTTATGCCATAGAAGTATTCACATGGGGCTTTAAGTTTTTAATTAATGATATGCATGTAACATATTTATTTTCTTTTCTTATGTAGATATATGTGATGAAGTAAATATGCTAAAGGGAAAATTACCTATGTAATGAAGTAAAGTAGAGTAAATATGCAATTCCTAATTAAATATGGATAACTACCTTACCTCTTGATGCTAGCTTGTTCATTCCTCCATGGTTCATCGATGGCATGAATGGTGGTACTGATGGTTCCAGGGGTATTCCTTCAGATGATGTTGCAAGCGAGGATATTTCTGGTTTTGAATGTGAGCTCTCTTTCTTCTTCCATACTCTCCTGGTTGGTGAGTTGGACAAAGGTTGAGTTACCTCCTCCTTAACTTCTTCTCCATTGACTTCCTTAGTATCCTCGTTCCAACGATCTTCATTCTTTACTTTATTTATTACTCCTCGTGTATCATCCATATTCATTGGTCATCCAGCATTTTGAAGTGAAGCTTGAGTAGTAGGAGCTGGCAGCATCTTGCTCAGTGCACAAGTTCATAGATCCATGACATTTTAGTTGTTTGCTTTAAGGGATTGTCTCCCCTAAGGTTTGCTTGAAGAATGTCCTGTTTACATAGACAAAGTAGAGATCAAGTGCAAGGGATCTATTGGTGGAAAAACACCAATAGAACCAAAACTTTATCCATTCTTTTCGAATCTTAGGCACATAGAGCAAAATAAAATTAATGTTTTATACACTATAATTAAGCATGACATGGGCGAGAGGATTAAAAGATAAACATTAAATGTTGTATTTAAAACATTTTAATAGAATAGGATCAAATGGCTTAACTCATGGAAGTGTTATCTATAATATAAAATAATTTCATGATTATGACTATCTCCTCAAAATAAGGTGTGCAAAATTTTAAGCTTACATGATTAGGACTACGAGGTCAAGGAACAATTAAAGAGCTAACATGTTGAATTAATCGGGTTGAATTAATTAAGGTTGTAACTCAAACATGTTTGACTCCAAGCATAGCATAATCAAAGATAAACTTATAATAATAACTTACCTTGAGATGTTACCTTTATTATTACAAAGATGATAATACCATAACACCTTGTGGCAGTTCTTTAAAGCTCTCCTTATTTGGCTTCTAGCATATTTTATTCATAAACAACTTGTCTCCTATGTTCCACTTCTTCTTTGTCCTTTTGTCAAACCAAATTCTGTTCTTCTTTTTGAGCTACACTTGGACCTTTTTGCTTTTCTTTTTATTCCTACAGCATTAGTGGACAACACATACCCAGAGGAATATACAAGTAATAGCAAGAGTAGTGTTGTTACAGAGCTAAAGGTCACTTTCTATGTTATAGAAAAGTTTGGTTGATTAGCACAAAATATTTATTCACACTACTTTTTTTCTAAAGGTTTGAATTTATTTTGTATCTTAAGTTTGGTTTTTATTATAGCATTTGTGAAAGCATTCAAACTTATAGAGGTAAAGTAATAGTGGGTAGAGGGACTGCAAACCAGCGTGTCGAATTAACAAGAGCATGTGAGGAGAAGCACATCGGGATCATCTTATTAGAGTCGGCCTTCCTTCCCCAAGCTTACACCTTGCCATCACTCGACACTTGAAGTGAAGTGTGACCGTTGAATCATCCCTCAAAGTATGTTATAACTACCATGTTCTTAAACATTGTTCATCCTTTGTTCTTGAACCTTATCCTGTGATGGTTATTAACATATAAACCTACATGTGCTCATATTTTATTTAAGATAAAAAAGTTATAAACAACAAGATAAATATATATATATATATTTTTTCATCTATGCTAATTAAAAGATGGTTTTAACAATACTTTAGCATAGATTGTGTTTTATAATAAATTTTACTTGCAGCTATGCACTTAAGCATGGTTCAAGACAAAGATAACTTGTAGCAAAAAAAGATAAAGAGAATGAAAATTTTTATACTTACCGGTCTTTTGTGTGAAGTTATTAGAGTTCATCATATGCTATGCTTCATCTCCAACGTGAGTTCATCTCTTGACTTACTCGAGTTGGATTTGAGAATGTTCTGCATGGGTTAGTCCAACAAAATAGCCAATGTCTACACAAGCAATTTTTAGTTCAATAACTAAACTAGACTCCATGTCTAATTTAATTAAGGAAGGTATTTTAACCTAAGCACCATGCTTAATTTAAAAAGAATTTAGAAGTATCCTATAGTAGTACTTCCAAACCAAAGCATACTATAGCAAACAAAGATAGTATGAAAGCACTATAAAAGATTTAATCAAATGAAGACGAAGTAGCATGATCATGGTGAGGATTTTTTTTTTATTTTTTAGATGCAAAAGATATGAATATATGCAAGAAACTAAACATGTAGTGGGTTTAATATAAGAAAACATAAACTATATGGAGGGAATGCATGAATTATCCAAAGTAAACATGCAATGAAATGCAGGAAATTAAATGATAACTACTCAATAAGTTTAGAGTCTATGAGCATGACTATCTCACCTTTCTTGATAATACTTACTATGATGTGCAACTTCTATTTTCGTCACTTGAGATATAATTTGAATTCTTATGATGGCAACTTCTTCAATCTAAACATGGTTAGAACAAATATATATATATATATATATATATATATATATATATATATATATATATATATATATATATATATAAACAAACAAACCTTTGAGATGGAAGGGTTCCAATGTTGATGAATCTTTGAATGACCAGGCATTCTGGGTTCTTCAATGTTTCTTCTTATTTCTTGTGGAAGTTCACCAGAAAAGTCGCAATGGCATCTTGTTTCCTGTCTATTCCATAACTTAACAAAACATGGGTAATCCTACTAAAGCTAGTGATATATTAAATTAGCAGATATCAACATCATTATTAAAATTTTTACGCCAATTGCTTCCCAGAAAACGGCGCCAAAAAGCTTGTTGATGTTTGTTAAGTGCTAAAAAAGAATATTAAAGATTTTGCAAGCGCACAGAACACCATTGTAACTTTTTTCCTAGGAGTATTCTAGAGTATCGTATTCATAGGAAAGCTTTGGCTAAAGAATCTAATAACTCAAAATCATGTATCCACTAACTTAACAAACCAACTTGACTAAAGTGAGGGGTAAGTTTATAAATAATATATATACAAATAAGACTAATAAATAATAATGCATAAAAAAATCTAATAATAATAACATGCCAAAAGAATAATATTATAAATGAGTAGCTTAGCTAAATCAAGAGGACAACAGGAGAGATCAAGGTTCCTAAATACTTCTCTATTACTTTGGCTCTAATATAACCAAGTATGGATAGATATAGCAATCATACAAAAGCCTCTATTACTTTGGCTCTAAGATAACTGAAGTATGGATAGATATAGCAATCATGCAAAAGCACTTTAAAGCAACAAAGTACCTTTCCAACTCTCAAGAAAGACTAGGAAGAAGTAGTTGGGGAAGGCTGCCAAAAGCTCTACGAACATCAACCCTAACGTCGTGGATTACAAAGGCCTTACAAAGCTGTCACCCCTGGGGCTACCATAACTAACCAAAGGGTTGAGCGCAAACTCAGGTAACCTATAGTCTAGACACCATGCCTATACTATTGATTACTACTCTAGTCACCTAGCATAACTAGAGCACTCAATACAAGCAAAGATCCCATGCAATGGCATAACAACTATACTAATCATACATATATGAAAGGCATACAAGTAAATAGAGAAGATAAATATATTAAAGCATAAGTCTTGTAGAGAAAAGATACAAAGGCATATGAAACTCTAAAGACTTCTCTAGAACCAAAGCACAGCTCTGCTCTACCTAACTCTCAACTAGATCTAATCTACTATATTGGAAAGTCTAGTCCTAGATATCTACATTGAAGAGAGAGAGTTCCTCACATTGGGACCCCTCTCTAATCAATGAGATGAGATTACATAATAAATTAGGGTTTTAGGGGGTGGTCTGCCTCTTTATTTACAGTACTGAGGGATGAATCATGGCCGTTGGATCAAACCAACCTTAAACCGACTTAAATCAATAGTTAGATATGATTCTCATGATCCCATAGGTCGGTGGAGGAAACTTCCAGAAGCTGGACTTGATTGGGCTCTAGGCCCGGACGGCCGGCCTAGGCCTCACGGACGACTGTCCGTGATTTGTGCTAGGTGGGCCCCATCTTGTTTGTGGTGTCTTCTTTTATCCTTTAGGTCCCTTGAATTTATACTAATGGTCGTGATTCGTATCTTTTGATTCCAGACTCCAAATGTGGCAAATGATATGTCTATTTTGATCATCTCGATGAGCTCTTCACAATGGTGCACTCTAATACCTTATTTGAGATACTTCTTGCAAAACAAGTGAAAGCACCAAAACTCATGGAATCCGTTAGAATAAAACCCTACAACTAGTGTTTGTATTCCTTTTTATATCATTTTATGCAATAGTTGATGGTTATATTTGGAGTATAAGGACCGTCAACAATGGCTCTCTCATGATCATCATAGAGATTTTGTGGCTTGTTGGCTTACATCTTGTTTATGATGGTCTGGAAGCGGGAAAAGAGTGAATCTATGGACTCACCATCAAGCTGGACAAAGTTCTCATACTCTCTCTTGTGGGTCTCAAATAGGCGGTTCTTGACTTGTGGAGTTCCCTCACGGTAGTTCTCTAACCTCTTCCAAATCTCACAAGCGGTGGAACAATCCGAGACATGCTCAAACTCAGTATCCTTCAAGCTCGAGAAGAGAACACTACGGGCTCGGCTATTGGCACTGTGTTGACCAATTTGCTCTTGACCAACATGCACCGCCAAGACCTCTAGTTGGGATCTTCAACAATTTCCCAAACACGCGAATGAATCCCATGAGATGTGTTGGGGGGAGGCCGAAACCTGCCCACCCCCCTACGGTCGGCCCAAGAAACCACGACTAGAGGTGGCCCGAAGTGGACGAGATTCGGCCTCGGCCGCCGAATGTTCTAAGATTCGGACCTTGGCACGCCGCGGACCCAAGAGAAAGAGGAGGTGAGGTCCGAGCGGCGAGGGCTTCTCCAGATATGGACGGAAGCGGGGGCTTTCGACCATGGCAGGCGAATGAACGCCCAACGGTCGGGACCTGTCTACGCAGTGGGGCGTGGACGAAAGCCATGAGATTCGGTCGAGGAAACCGAATGTCGCGGCTTTCGTCAAACGAGAGTAGTAACTGAAGGCGAGCAGCTCGAGTGCGTTGACATTCGGCCCGCCGGGCCTAGAACCGAGGATTCCGATCAGAAGCGGTCGGCCGGGGGATCGTGATGGACGAATGTGCCAACATTTGGTCGTATGAAGCGAATGCTTGGGCTTACGCCACAAGGGCAGGGGTCTAGCACGGATCCCCCTAGCTCCGCCAGGGAAGACCCAGGCGGTCGCTTTCGGTGACGGGACCGGAAGGGTCCATTGGCGAATGCCTCTTAACCTTGTCTTGCAGGTGCTCGTGGCCTGATGTCAGGTGGCCCGACGAGGGCAGGTGGGATCGCGAGGCCGGAAAAGACCACATTGCCCTTGGTCGACGGCGGGAGACGCTAGGGCCTAGGGTCGGTAGGAGGACAAAATCGATATTGTAATAGTCTACGGACTATAAATAGACCCCCAAGGGGGCTTTGTAAAGACAGATTGAGATTTAATAGAAGGGTGCTCCAGTTTGCATACACTTCCGTGTGTTCAGTTCGGTCTTGTTGCGTGGCTCGTCTTACCAGGGGTAGCCTGCTCGTCTTACCAGGGGTAGCCTGCTTCGGGGCTACGTCAACATTGGCGCCCACCGTGGTTGTGCAGGTAACCCATGGCTCCAGGGCGAGGTAGACCCAAGGCGGCGCCGGCAGCACCGGCTGGATCTCCTCCGGCGGATCCTCCGTCGGATCCTCTCGACTGAGACCGTCACTCCAGCAGGTCAGGGCCAGGGCGAAACAGAAGATGCGGACACAGGCCCTGGGGCAATAACTGGCTAGGGCCCTTCCGAAGCAGGAGGTGCCGAAGCTCAAGAAAATGAAGAAGACTCAGAAGAAGAGCAGCCACTCGAGCGCGAAACAGTAGGTATTGAGCAGGAACAACGTTCCAAGTTAATCCAAGAATTGAGCCTCGAGACAGCCGAGCTCGGTCGGTCGTTAAGGGCTCGGAGGGACGCAATGATGAAAGGAGAAGCGACCAAGCGGAGAGGATTCGGCTCGGGAGCAGTTGAAGCTCGCCAAAATAGAGAAAGGCAATTTGCTCCGTGAAATAGCGCAGATGGAGAAAAACACTGCACCATCCCATGGAGGGTTAACGGCCGGTTTCGTCGCGGATAGGGAAATCGATCCGGTCTCACCACTCGCGCCGGAATTGCAGCTGAACCCATGGCCGATAGGGTACAAGCCCAAATTGCCATCATTCAATGGGAAATCGGACCCAAGGAAGTTCATTGCAAGCTATGAAGCCGCAGTACATTTGGCAGGGGGGGATTCGGTCACCCTGGCAAAATCTCTCATAATGGCGGTAGAAGACATTGCGCATGAATGGTACATTGCCCTTCGTCCGCTTTCGATAAGAAATTGGAAGCAGCGGAAGGAGCAGTTGATCATCACCTTTGAAGGTTTCCGGGCCTTGAAAAAGGGAACCGTAGATTTCCCCGAAGCTCAAGCAAGAGGATGGAGAGTCATTGACACAATACCACGAAAAAGATAGTATAGCTTCGCTCGGGCGCCAAATGTATCGATGAAGTAGTCATAGCAAATGCAATCGAAGGCATGGCTATAGGTCAGTGTGCCGCACAACTAGACAGGGAGGAACCCAAAACCTTGACTGAGTTATACGATCATATCAAAAAGTTTGCGAAGTCCAAAGAAGGTCTGAAAAGAAGAAAGGCAGCAAGAAAGGATGAAAAGCAACAATCGCCACATCCAAATGCAATTAATAACCAAAAAGGCGGCAAGGCACCTCGCCCGATCAACAACGTACAAGAGGATTCGCTCGGGCGGCCGAACCAACCCAAGAACCAGGCTCGGGGGACGCCTCAAACTCCAAAGCAAATCAGTCCCAACCGAGGTGGCCGAAGCTCAAGGGGCAGAGGTCGCGGAAGAGGCCGGGATGGCCCGAGAGTACCATATTGTTTCGTCTGTGGCGAAAACATGGGTCATTTCAGTCGAGACTGCAAGTATGGGCAGATGGCCAAAGAGCAGAAATCAAGGGACGAAAGTTCACAAGGCAGCCAAGTTCCAAAACACGTGTTCAACATGAGAGAAACAGCAGGCGCTCAGCCGAATGCGTATTTCGGTTATCAGAATGCTCAGCTACCACCCCCGCCTCCATTAGTACAGCAAGGACCCATGCTTCCGGCTCACCATCATCGATACTCGAACTACCCGGGTTACATCCAAAGATCCCGCCTCCATCAATGGCGGTGTCCTCTCCGGCAAACCTTGAACAACCGCAGCAGAACGCGCACACGAAGCCCGAAAGCAGTCAGGAAAATAGGATCGTGAACTCGGTACTTCCGTCCCAGGGTCACATCTATGCAATCACAGGCGGATCCAACCTCGAACACGAGAACAAAAAAGCTAGAAGAGACTATGTGAGGTGAGTACACACTGTAACACCAAGACTACCTTTGAACAGGCCTGCATGGTCAATGGTCCCAATCACATTTGACGAAAGTGACTTCCGGCTAAGGGACTATCTGCATACAGATGCATTCGTAAGCAACCGCAAACGTGGATAAGTTCACACTTCATAATATCCCCGGTAGATAATGGAAGCTCAAGAGATATTCTATTCATCAAGGCCTTCCGCAGCATGAATATGGAATGGAGGACGCCGCATCCAAATGGGTAATGCTCTATTCGGTTTCGAGGGGAAAAGGATAGATGCGATCGGAAAGAAGGACATCGCGGTGACTTTCGGTGAGGTTGGCTTATGCCGAACCGAAATAATCACATTCGACATTGTCAATATAGATTATCCCTACACAGCAATATTCGGCAGGGGGGTCATAAGCAAGTTTGATGCAGTTATCAAGAAGAGTTTCTTATGCATGAAGATACCCTCCCCTTTCGGTATTGTGACCGTTGGGGGGGAGATCGGGAAGAAAGCAGCTTCGGAAAATAGATGCAAGACCGATTCCTGTGTTACAAAGATGATCAAATAAGTAACAGAGACCGAAAGAGCAGACGATGAGAAAGAAGAGCCAGAACCCAAAACTGAAAAGGTCGAGAACCGGAAGGTTGAGTCGCCCAAATCCACAAAAAAAGTCCCCATATCCACCACACGGGGCCCGAGAGATTATAATTGGCTCGAACTCCAACCGGACGAGGCGGCTCACTCACGTCGCATTTCTCGACTCCAACTCGGACGTGTTCGCATGGTCAGCGGAGGATCTAAAAGGGGTAAGCCGAAACCTCGCTCAACATAACCTGAGTGTAGCAGCGACAGTAAAGCCCAAGAAGCAGAGGTTAAGAAAGTTATCCGAAGAAAGAAGCGCAGCGGCAGCAGCCGAAGTCCAGAGACTTTCGGACGCAGGAGTAATCAGGCCAGTTCAATATCCCGAATGGTTAGCAAACGTGGTCATGGTCCAGAAGAAAACATCCGACCCTAACATCAAGAAATGGTGAATGTGCGTAGATTTCACTGATCTAAACAAGGCATGTCCGAAAGACCCGTATCCTCTTCCTAGAATAGACACCCTGATTGACTTAGCCTCAGGCTGCGAAAGAATGAGCTTGCTCGACTGTTTCTCCGGATATCATCAGATACATCTGAACCCGGAGGACGAGGAGAAGACAAGTTTCATCACTCTAGGGGGGACCTATTGTTTCAAGCGAATGCCCGAAGGTCTGAGGAATGCCGGATCTACTTTCTCCAGAATGTCGGATGAAGTGTTTAGAGAGCAGAAGAAGAAGAAGAATCTCGTAACATACGTGGATGATATAGTAGTCATCAGCAGCTCCAAAGAGTTGCACATCAGTGACCTAAAGGAAACCTTCACGAATCTAAGGCAGAGCGGGCTCAGGTTAAACCCGGAAAAATGCATTTTCGGCATCACCAAAGGCAAGATGTTAGGTTGTTTAGTGTCAGCCAGAGGCATAGAAGCGAATCCAGATAAGATCGCAGCAATCATAGACATGAAGCCCCCAAATAGCCGAAAGAAGGTCCAGAGGCTCATAGGTCGGCTAGCAGCTCTTAGCAGATTCATCTCAAGATCAGCCGAAAAGGGTTTGCCCTTCTTCAAAGTGCTAAAGGACAGCTCAGATTTCGAATGGGGATCTGAACAGCAAAGAGCCTTTCAAGACTTGAAGGACTACCTTACCAATCTGACAACCATGTCCAAGCCATCCCCAAAGGCAGTGTTATTGCTATACTTAGCAGCATCACCAGTCGCGGTAAGTGCCGTCCTTGTCGAAGAAAAAGAGCATGACAACAAGCTCAAGCAGTTTCCAATCTACTATGTATCCAAAGCCCTTTCAGCAGCTAAGCTAAACTACTCAGAGCTAGAGAAAATAGCTTACACGGTCCTAATGGCAAGCCGAAAGCTGAGGCACTACTTTCAGGCCCACAAGATTCGGGTTGTTTCCTCTCAGCCCTTGGAGGCCCCTGTTCGGGAACAAATGAAAGCCGTGGCGGGGTAGGCAAATGGGCCGCCCGAACTCAATGAATGCGTAATCGATTTCGAGCACAGGTCAGCCATAAAGTCTCAAGCAATCGCAGATTTCATAGCAGACTGGACTCCGGCAGCCGAAGGCAACCCGGTAGTTTTTGACGAACCAACCTGGACCGCGTATTGTGACGGAGCCTGGTGCGACAAAGGGGCTGGGGTTTCGGCCATACTCACACCTCAGTAGGGTCCGTCCATCAGATATGCGGCCAGATTGCAATTCACAAGCACCAACAATACGGCCGAATATGAAGCGGTATTGCTCGCCCTTCGAAAACTAAGAGCAATGGGCGTTAAGAGATGTATCATTCGCACAGATTCACAGGTAGTAAGTGGACATTGTGAAAAGGAATACACGGCCAGGGAACCAATTCTAGTTAGATACTTGCAATCAGTAAGAGCAATGGAGAAGCATTTCGCAGGATTCTCCATAAAGTACATACCACGCAGCGAAAATAGAGAAGCTGATGAGCTAGCAAAGGCAGCCGCACTCGGCATTCCGACCCCTCCAGATGTGTTCTTCCAACAGCTTTCGACCAAGGCAATTAGAGAAGAAGAAGAGGAACCAAGGGCCATTCATGTCATTGCAAGTCACGACTGGAGGAGCCCTATATTCGCATTCCTAACAGGAACATTCGAACCAGAAACCAAGCATGAGCAACAGCGAATGGAGTCACGAACCAAGCACTACTCCATCATAAGAGGTGAGCTGTACAAAGATGGCATTGTAGCACCAAAGCTTAAGTGCATCAGAACAGAAGAAGGACGAAAGCTCCTGGACGAAATTCACGGAGGAATGTGCGGAGCTCACAGGGGACCTCACGAAATAGCCCATAGAGCAATGAGACAAGGATTTTACTGGCCATCAGCAGCTGAAGACACAAAGCAGCTAGTGAAAACATGCGAAAACTGTCAAATGTTCGCCATGAAGCAAAACGCACCATCCAACCTCACCAAATCGATAGTGCCTACTTGGCCACTCCAACGTTGGGGGGTAGACATAGTAGGGCCATTACCAACAGCACCAGGCAACGTAAGATTCACAGCCGTGGCACTTGAGTATTTCACCAAGTGGATAGAAGCAAGACCTCTGGCCAGAATCACCTCAGCAACCTTGATCAGTTTCGTTTGGCAACAGATAATCTGTCGTTTCGGGGTTCCGTCCTACATAACGGTGGACAACGGCAAGCAGTTCGACTCAATGGAGTTTTGGAACTTTTGCGAGGAGCTTTCGATCAAAGTGACTTTAAACTTCATCTATCACCCACAGAGCAATGGGGCGGTCGAAAAGGCCAACGGTCTAGTCTTCTCCCATCTCCAAGTCTTTGTGGGATGCAAGCAAAGGAAAGTGGCCAACCAAAATGACCGTTGCGGTTTGGGGCCACAATATCTCCAAGTCCCGAGCAACCGGATTCACTCCGTTTCGCCTCCTTTACGGGGAAGAAGCCATAACACCTGAAGAGCTTAGGCTCGGCTCATTTCGTACACAAATAGCTGGTGTAACAGAAATTCAAAGGTTTGTAGATGCTGAGACATCTGAATTCCGAAAGTTGCAGGCGGCGAAAAACCTCGACAACTACCACAAGGAGACCCAAAGCTGGCGGGACAAGAAAGTACTGCGCAAGAACATCTACCCGGGCGACCTCGTCCTAATTCGGCATGCGGACAAGCAGGGCAAGCTACAATCACAATGGTACGGACCTTTCATCGTCGCAAGCATGGTCAAGCCCGGCGTGTTTCGGCTCAAGACAGAAGAAGGCGACGAAACCACTCACACGTGGAACGCGGATAACCTCCGTAGGTTCTACGCGTGACGAATGCTCCTCGAAACAGGAGTTGTAATTTTCTTTTTCTTTATCATGGCTTGTAATAATTAAGGTACGAAACCACAATGGGTTGCGCTCTTTTTCCTCACAGGGGAAGCCCTTTCGAGGGTGTGAGGTTTTTTAATGAGGCAACCCGGAAACATTCGGTCGTGGACCCCTTATAAAGGTTCCTTTCCCCCAATCATGGTGTTAAGACGAAAAGAGCCGAAAGCAAGAGGCGACTAAGTCACACTTGACATATTCGGCAAAACTCATGCCCGAAAAAGGGTATATGCTGAAGAGATCAGCAAACCAAGGCATAAAAGCCGAAAGACTAAGGTCAGAAAGGACCGAAAGTCAGGAGAAAGTCCGAAAGTGACAACTTCCAAATACCAAAACCAAGGCTAACAAGCCCGGGTCATCCGAAAATTGACCAGAAAGTCAAAAACGGAGCATAAGCGGTGAAGCCCGCAAAAGTGCAGCTTGGCCATTGCCAAAGCATACACTAAAAGCAAACAGCCATTAAAAGGCCATAAAGAGGCCAAAGTAGGTGCTTCCATTTAATGAAGGATGCATCACAACGCACCTCCCAACGCCATATCCTCGGGCAATCAGGACAATAAAAGCCCAGGATATGGCAAGGACGGCTAAAACCACTATAAAGCAAGACCCAAGGGTCACGGACCCCTCGAAAAAAACATCCACAAGCTATTTAGGGAATATCCCTAGTTAGCCACCAAGAGCAATGCAAAAAGGTCATTTCCCAAAAAGAGCTTAGGCTCATTAGGATTGAGAGGGATCAGGAAAGGATAGCCAGCACTCGGCCACACAGGGGGAAACAGCTGAATAGTGAGTGGCTCTGGCAGCTTGCCCACAAGATGCTGTCATGAAAAAGCTTGTCGAAAGACAATCCTACCACGAGGAAACTCCAAGGCCTACCCTAGAAAGAGTTGCGTAGGAAGCGTTTCGACCAACTCAGGCACATCTATGATTACTCAAGGTGGCCGGCAATATCTAGGTTTTAGCGAAACAACAGCTCAACCCACCCGAACATCAGAAATCTGAAGCGCCGAATGCTCTGGTGAAGCCTAGAACAGCATTCTCCATTGCACGAGTTCATCCGCATCGGCATGACAAGGGCAATATCGAAGCTGCTCGAGTGTACAAGAAGGCAGGCAGACGAAGGTCGAAACATGATACATTCGTCCCAGCCTGTCCACGTAACAATGTCAAGCCGACAATTCGACCTCGGGTACTTAGTGCTTTAAAATCTACTCCTGGCCGCATGTACCAAATAGCTAGGAGAAAAGAGAAAGTCAGAGCCTCAAGATGGCCGAATGGGCAAGATATGTAAGATCAGGTCCACATACGCAACATGCGAACGGTACTCAAGTTAAGCATAAAAACGCTTTCGGTAAAGCACACGACTTTCACTTCCTCGCAAAAGGGGGGAGGGGGTTTCTTGATAAGACGATATTTTTCCGAGCAAACGAAACAACCTGCACCGAAAGCAACCTTATTACCCAAGGCATCGTATACATACCGACTTTAGCCACAGATCCTTAACAGAACGATACCTGCATCTAAGAGCCGAAAGTCTCAAGGGTTCTTCATCCACCCATAGTTTCGACTCAAGCAAAACACTATAGAGTCGAACAAAACAGCATTCTTTAAGGCACATTATATGTTCTTCTGTCCCATGCCAAGAGGGGGAGGGGGTTTCTTGAAATGAACACAGGTATCCACGAGAAACTAAAACACGCCGAAAAGACCAGGAATTAAACAAAGGCATTCGACCTGGCACATTCACACGCGAAATGACACAAGATCCCTAACTTTACAATATCTATATCTAGGAGCCGGTGGGGGATCAGTTTCGTCCTCTACCTCTAGTTTCGGCTCCAACAGCACGCCACGAACCAAGTTATTTTGTCTCTCCGAAGGGACAAAATTTCTCCAAAAACCCAAAATTGATTGACCATTACGGGCAATCTTTCGTCGGCGCGACGAAAAGAAGTCGTTCATCCGTTCTGGGAATCTTTCCCGAAAGCTGCACCACGAAGCACCACTCACACCGAAACCATCACACTCAGCTTTCAAAGGAGCCTCATCCATAAAACCAAAGGTCCCCTCCTGAAACCCGCCAAAGATTCGACATAAACTTAAAACATGTTTCAGTTACAACAATAGAGCCCTCCAGGCTAAGCCAAGTCGTTCAAACATTTTCTACCCTATCTGCTTCAGCATTGAGGGTTTCCTGCAGAGGTGTCCCGACATCGCAGGAGAGGGGCGGCGTTTTCTCACCCTGAGCCCGGGCATTTCGCTCCGCGAGGAAGGCGTCCACCTTGGCCCGAATCTCCTGCCTCTCTTCGGGGTTCTGTACAAAAAAGATTCGCATGTTAACAGGACTGAACAAAGGAATTAATATGACCCACAATACAATATTCGAACGAATCTTCACAAATCAACTTACGCTTGCACGAGATTCGGCAGCACGATACAGGGTGAGAACACCGCCGCCGCCCGCCGCCGGTAGCCGTCATAAAATTTTTTCGGCTACCTCAAGGACGAGGAGCCGGCGTTCGCCCGAGATTCGACGGATCCTCTTTCGAACCACGGCCCCAAGATGCTCACACCGGGAGCTCGTGGAGGGCGATCTTGCCTTGAGAGGGTTTCGAGAGAGGCATAGCCTCTCCCGGTATCCACCCGCATGCCCAGGGCCGTTCAGCTCCCAAACGAGCCGGGGGGGAGGGTCTTGCCATCGCCAAGCCCGGGCGGCACACGCCTCATCGCCAAATGAAGCCAGCCGATTCTTTGTAAGGCGAAAACCCCGACCTTAGCTTCACGCTGTGGCAAGAGTTGCCGCCCCGGTGGCGCTTCCTCTCCTCATCCAGGGGCCTCCTCCAGCTCTTTTACCTTCTGCTCCAGCTCAGGGACCGCTTCTCGGCGGTCTCGGCTCGGGTTTCGGCCTTGGCCCTCGGGGTAACGGTCTTCAAATCCTTGCGGACCTTTTCGACCTTAGCCTTCTCGGCCGAGGGCCTTCTTGCCCTGCCCATGGAATTGTTTCTCCAGGGTTCGGGACATCAGCATCGTCTACAAAAACGATAAGAACGAAAGGTCAAATAATTAAAAACGGCACAACAGCAAAGAAACGAAAAATAACGAAAGCTCACCCCCGCGGCGTAGAAGTTGAGGGCCTCGAAAAGCTTCTGAGGCTCCGTCTTGAGCAGCTCCTTCTCCGTCTGAGGAGCGACGAAGGAGCTGGAGCATTTGGTTCCGAACTTGGCACCCTCATCCGAAGGAAAAAGGGGCAACAGCCGCGGGTCTACATTCGCCACCACCCGGGCGTCAGAGAATGCCCCTAAACAACGAGCAAGTTTATAAGTTTTTTCTCGACGTGGGCTCAGCTCCTCGGGGGAACTGAAGCCCGAATACACGACTGCATCCCCGAAGTCACTAGAGTTGCTTTCCAGTGATAGAACTCCGTGGCCGAATAGGCATTCGTTAAAAATACCGGAAGTCTTCACGAACTCCCGGTAGAACCGAGACTTACCAGGGGCTCCTTTGGAAGTCGAAGCCTTAGCAAGGGCCGAATCCGACGCTTCCTTGCTGGTCTTCTGCCGCTTCTGGGAAACGGGAGCAGCCGACGCATTCGGCCCGGTAGTGTTGGGGAGGGTCACTTCTCGTGGCCTCTTGATCGCCACAAAGTTAGGCCCGGCAGAAGTTGTGTCGTCGGCTTCCTTGAGGGTGTCGTGGGGGTCTCTGACTTGCTTGGGGGCCATCTCCTCCGAATCGCTCGAAATTACCTGCACGAAACACAAGCAGATGCGTCACCCAACAGTAAAAAACATCCGTGACCAACTGGTACAAACAAGTCAAACAAATTGCCGAAACTTCGGCTAAACCGCAAGGTAGCAAGCCAAGTACCGATGCGGAAGTAACAATGCCGAATGTGCGGGTACGACCGAAGGTAACCTTTCGGCTGCGTTTTCCCGGGACCTTAGCCAAACAGCGGCCTACCTGGATATCTTCGCTCTCTCTCGGGGCCCGGGGTAACCTGACTCTTTGCCTCTTGACTCGTTCGAGGCGGGACAAATCTGGGCGGCGGCCTTTCCTTTGTTGGTGGGGCTTCCGGGCCTCCCTCTCGGCCTTAGCATCAGCAGGGGTGAGCCGAGGCGGGTAGACTACCTCCATAGCATCGAAAGCCCGATTGATGCAAGCACCGTCCCCACAATCTCTTCCACCAACCTAAACTCACGGTCGGACACAATGCCTAGAATGGCATTCGCCTCTTCCATGACCCAAGTCACAAAATCCTTGTCCGAATGAAACCGCAATGGCCGTCTAGCTTCGACGTGGTTGGTTTCGTAGCTGACATCCAAGGGGTCGATATTGAACCGTACAGTAGCACTCAAGGGTCGAACCTCCATAGCAACCCACTCCTCCACCAGATCTCGAGTGCTCTGCTTTTCCAAGGTAGCCAGAAAGGCGAGTGTAGCTTCGGCGTCCCCTTCTGCATTCTCAAAGTAATTTGCATGGCATTTTCCTCGCATTGGGAGCATTCGGCTGACAAGAGAGTTGTTCACAGGCAGGCCGGTGCTCGCAGCTCGGCTTTCGGTCACCCCGCTGACCCGAGCATAAAACCAGTATTCTGTCCATTTCGACCATTTGTTGCAAAAGGTCGGAGCAAGACGAATGTTGCCCTTGGGTATGAAGGTGAAGGCACCGAACTAAACAACACAATGTTCACCAGTCCTGTCATCACGAATCTTCTTGGGTTTTTTGTGACACGCATAAAACTGCAAAAACGTCTCCACACATAGGGGGGCTCCCATCATCTTCATGGCCCACACAAACGCCCCGATGCGAGTAAAAGCATTCGGCGTAAGATGGTGCAACTGTAGTCCGAATCGGTCGAGAACCCCGCCGACGAAAGCATCTTCACAAGGCAACCGAAACCCAGCCCCGAAATAATCTTTGAACACGAGAGCTTCTCCAGGCCTCAGATTCGGGTATCGTTCACCTTCGGGCGCACGGCACAAAGCTCTGGTCATGCGATCCATATAGCCCTTTCGCATGTAATCATCCAAGGTGCTCTCAGAAACACGAGACACGCCGGCCCAGAACGCTTCGCGACGCGCCGAAGGCCCTGGATTCTCACCGGACCCCTCGGCAATTGAATAGCTGCCGTCCTCTGAACCCTCTACGGCACCAAAAGAGGCCTCGGGCTCACCTTGTGCCGAAAGGTTTAGCTCAGCCTGAGGTGAAAGCTCCCCACCGAAAGGAGAGCCCTCTATATCTACAGTCTCATCCATGACTTGGGGGCTGGTTGGGCTGACAGGTTCGGAACTGTCCTCGCTGACGCTAGAATAGAGGTGAGGATCAACACTCCGGATCGGAGGCGCTGCGATCACGTTAACGGCGGTCGAATCTGAGCTCGTTGAACTGTTAGAAGACTCAGAGCGCTTCGACGAAAAGCTGGATCCCGACACACTCGGATTCGACATTCTACCAACGAAACCTAGAATACAAAAATAGAAAAAAACAACGAAACCCTAAAATAAAAAAGAGGGGGCTCCCAACTCAACCGAAAGCAAAAAGAACAGAAATGAAACTTACTAGCGAAAGGCGAAGCTGGTAGCCGAATGCCCTCGCAATCCGAATGCTGAAGGCGCCGAAAGCGGTGAAGCTCAGTCGCCGGAGAGGCTGGAGCGCAGGGGGGCAAATGGGCAGGGGGGAGATCATCGCCCCAGCCCAGACCCCCTTATATAGAAGAAAATGGGCACGCGGTCCGAGGCCACGTCCCATCCATGAGCCTGGGGCTCGCAACCCGAGGAGACGTCGTTTCGCCTTCCTCCAGTTTGCATTAAAAAAAATTTAAATTAACCTTGGCTGCAAAAACGCGCGTCGTGCATTCGGCTCCGAGGGGGTTTCTTGAGGGCCGTGGGGGTCGATTCCAAGGGAAGGGCGAAAGGACCTCACCCTTGGACTCGAGGGGCTACTGTTGGGGGGAGGCCGAAACCTGCCCACCCCCTACGGTCGGCCCGAGAAACCACGACTAGAGGTGGCCCGAAGGGGACGAGATTCGGCCTCGGCGGCCGAATGTTCTAAGATTCGGACCTTGGCACGCCGCGGACCCAAGAGAAAGAGGAGGTGAGGTCCGAGCAGCGAGGGCTTCTCCAGATATGGACGGAAGCGGGGGCTTTCGACCATGGCAGGCGAACGAACGCCCAACGGTCGGGACCTGTCTACGCAGCGAGGCGTGGACGAAAGCCATGAGATTCGGTCGAGGAAACCGAATGTCACGGCTTTCATCAAACGAGAGTAGTAACTGAAGGCGAGCAGCTCGAGTGCGTTGACATTCGGCCCGCCGGGCCTAGAACCGAGGATTTTGATCAGAAGCGGTCAATTCGGGGATCGTCTTTGGACGAATGTGCCAACATTTGGTCGTATGAAGCGAATGCTTGGGCTTACGCCACAAGGGCAGGGGTCTAGCATGGATCCCCCTAGCTCCGCCAGGGAAGACGAAGGCGGTCGCTTTCGGCGACGGGACCGGAAGGGTCCATTGGCGAATGCCTCTTAACCTTGTCTTGCAGGTGCTCGCGGCCCGATGTCGGGTGGCCCGACGAGGGCGGGTGGGATCGCGAGGCGGAAAAGACCACATTGCCCTTGGTCGACGGGCGGGAGACGCTAGGGCCTAGGGTCGATAGGAGGACAAAATCAATATTGTAATAGTCTACGGACTATAAATAGACCCCCAAGGGGGCTTTGTAAAGACAGATTGAGATTTAATAGAAGGGTGCTCCAGTTTGCATACAATTCCATGTGTTCAGTTCGGTCTTGTTGCGTGGCTCGTCTTACCAGGGGTAGCCTGCTCGTCTTACCAGGGGTAGCCTGCTTCGGGGCTACGCCAACAAGATGCACTTGCATCTTGATCTTCCAAAAGGGGTAGTTGATCCCATCGAACTCGGGCGGTTTGCTGAAGTGGCCAAACCCATGATCCATGTCGCCTTCTTGTGGATCACGAACTGATTAAGATAGAAGTGATCCTTAACCGGCTCTGATACCAATTAAAGGACCGAAAGGCGACCAGAGGAGGGTGAATGGGAGCCTCAAATTTCTTTCAAAACTTTGGCCACTATCCCAAGTTTACCGCCAAACACGCAAAGAAACCACCATGATGACCACGATCCTAAAATAGGGTGGATGTTCCCTCGGAACATAGCGGGTCACCACAAAGCGAGCGGTACTAAGAGTGAGAGAGTGCTGGACCAATAGACATGAAAATGAGACTCTCCACTTCTATTGAAAAGAAGCAAGGTCTCGAGTCTTGGATACTCGAGCCAACCAGTGACAAGGGCACCTAGATGAGGTTTATGGAGGGTAGAAGTCCAACGCAACAAACGGGAACCAAAACGGAGGCCAAACAACCAAACTATGAAAAATCAGCACCGCTGCAGAAAATACCGGACCTCAATACCTTAAATTTAACCCTTTTTTAAAAAATATTTCAATAATAACTCTGTTTTGAAAGTATTTCCATAGCCTATCCACTTTGGTCATGCCAGCGTGCCTGGCGTGATTGGACCACATTGTCATGCCACATGCGCTGGCGCGACCATGCCCTCCACGGTGGCAACGAATGTTGACTGGTGCTGGCGTGGATGATCGTGGGTCCTGCCTTGTCACGCCGTTGACTCGGGCACAACATATCCATCGCGCCACAGTGGCTAGTGCGACTAGGTGAGTTAGGTCATGATGGGCCAGTCCATTTTCTTTCTCTTTCACTCTTCCCTTTCTTTCCACCCCGTGCGTCGCCGCCTCCAACCCCGCCGCCGCCGCATGCTGCCTCCTGCTCCCTCACCACTGCCCCACACCACCTCCTCTGTGGGCCTGGGCAGGAGGCTGGGCACACGCTCGGCAGCCTGCTCGGTGGTGGCCCTCGCCCCTGTTTGGCTAGGGTTGGTGGTAGTGGCCGGCGGCTCCCCCCATTCTCCCCATCCCCTCCCCCGATGAGCTTGCTCTCCATCACGGGATTAGGTACAAATTCTTTCTCTCCTCCCCTCCATTTGTTTTTTTGGCTCATACATAGTAGGGTTTGTGGTGAAATAATGAGTGGTTTAAGCGTTTGTTGATACAATGTGGTTCGTACAATTGATTAAGGATATGATGTGGCTGTGGATTTGACCTAGAGTATAAGTTGCATGGATGTAGTTTGTTGATGTATGGAGCTTTTGAGTTTGGTCATAATATTATTTTTTGAAAAGCTTAGTTGTACTTATAGATTAATTGTTGCTTAACATTTTGTAGATGGAACATTTAGTGTGATTATTTAATGGTGGCAAAATTAGAGGGAATGGACAGTTTAAAAAACATGCAAGAACAAGTTCATTTTTTTAGTAGACCTCCTAGCTTTGATTATTTGTTCAGGCACTATCGTGACAAGTTTGGGTGGCATCTTAGCTTGAGAGGTAGACTTGACTGTGGGAAGGAACGTGCACGCTATGCATTCATGTGACGATGAATGGAAGAACTACATAGAAGTTGTGAAGAGTAGCAGCATTCGATGCTTAGAAGTAGTTGTGGAGAAGGGGTCTAGGGCTTTTGTGGTGGCTGTGGATGACAATGTGGATGTGGAGCCTGTAGAGCACCTTACCCAAGACAAAGAGTTGCAATCGGCTATCCTTAGAGAAGTTGATAGGTCAATGATGGTCGATGCCTTGAATAATGAGTTCGATGAGGAGGCATTTGGGGATGGAGATAGAAGTTGGGGTATGGACGACATGTCCCTAGGATCAGAGGATGACCGAGAGGATGAAGATGAGCTGACTTTAGGGCAAAGTACTTCTGATGATGTTTTGGAGGATGAGTATAGGTCTGAGGCTAGTAGCGAGGATGATAATGATTTGTGTGAGCTAATGCTTTCAGACTCATTAAGGGTCCCAGTTGACGGGTCACTTAGAATGGAGTACAATGACGTAGAGCTTAGGCATTTGAAGGAGGTCCATGTGGAGGTACCATCCGTACTGAACTTCATGGACATAAGTATGGTTGATGAAGCGGTATGTGACACCGGTTTGTCGTTGTTGGATGATGTGGTGATAGAGAGTGAGGAGATGGAGATTAAGAAGGGGATGGTCTTTGAAACAATGGAGCATCTGAAGTAGTTTCTAGCGGATTACGTTGTTAGGTTTCACAGGCCTTATAGAGTTGACCACTTTGATAAGAACAAGAGGGACACGGTGCTTTGCAAGAAGACATGTGGTTGAGGAGTTTAGGCTCAGAAGCTGAGGAACAAGACATGGAGGATTCGAAATGTGAAGCAGCCTCACACCTGTCGGTCTGCAAAGCCGAAGGGGGTGCACGCCCAAAACACGGCCCGTTACCTTGGTCATCGTATTGTTGGCCTTGTGAGCACTGATAGTGATACATCTATTTCTTCCTTGATCGAGAGCATTTTTTGGTTCACCGGATATTGAGTGAAGTACTCCAAGGCATGGCGAGCAAAGCAACATGTTATAGAGCTATTGTGGGGTGATTGGAAGGAGGCATACAACCATGCTCCAAGGATTCTTAGTGCCATGAAACACTTCAATCCAGGGCTTAGGTGGTATCCTGTTGCTGGGCCGATAGTGGATGACTTGGATGGCATGCCAAAACATGTTCTGCAGAGATTGTTTTGGTGTTTTCCGTAGTCAGTAGAGGCATTCAAGCATTGTCGGCCCTTAGTGCTTGTTGATGGAACATTTCTTATAGGGAAGTATCGGGGTGTTTTGATGATTGCAGTTGGAGTTGACATGGACAATCAACTTGTCCCTTTAGCATTTGCTATGGCCGAGGGCGAGAACAATACCAGCTGGTCTTGGTTCATAAAGCTAGTTAGAGAGCATGTCATTTGTCATACGTCCCGTAAGATCTGCATGATATCAGATCGGCATGCTGGTTTGCTCATGGCTGTGAGAGAGCATATAAATGGACTCCCTCCTCTTGAGCATCGTTGGTGCATGAGCCACTTTGCCGCCAACATATGGTGATGATAAAAGAAAAAGGAGGTTGTGTAGAAGTTGAAGTCACTGTGTGCGTGTCGCACTGAGGAGAAGTTTGGAGAGAAGCATGTCGAGTTGAATAAGGTGCTCAATAGTCATGCGAGGAGCTGGCTTTAGGATCAGATTCCTAATAGGGACAAGTGGGCTCTAGCATACGATGTTGGAGGTCTTAGGTTTGGCAAGATGACCACCAATTCTTCGAAATCTTTTAACAAAGTGTTCAGGGTATTTGTGCAGTCCCTGTGTCCAGAATTGTGGAGTACTCATTTAAGAAGTGCAATGAATACTTTGTTAATCGTTGGAACATAGCAAAGGTGTCGAAAGAAAAATGGGGGTGAGCCGGTAGGAAACACTTGGCTATTGTGGAGGCGATAGGTTTGAACCAAGTGGGTGAAGCCTATGGACCATCGAGGCTAGTGTACAATATAAGGTCAGCGGGAGGAACCATTCCGGGTAGTGAGAAGTATGGTGGCAGGAATTATAGGGTTGACCTTGAGAAAGCGGAATGCTCGTGTAGCATTCCACAGCTCTTTCATGTGCCTTGCTCGCATGTCATCACAGCTTGTAAATACAGGTGTCTAGACCATGAAAATGAGATGTACATGTCTACATTCTATCTGACGTCAAACACTCTCAAAGTGTGGGAGTTGAGCTTCGAGCCGTAGCTAGATCCCACACAATGGCCTCCGTACTATGGATTGGATTATATCCCGACCCGAAACTTGAAAAGACAAAGAAGGGTAGATGGAAGAAAAGGCGCCTTTGAGGTGTTATGGATGAATCCGATGGCTATGGTGACGATCAGTATGGTTGTGGAGACTTTGATGAGGCACCGGGTAAGGTCCATTGCTCAAAATAAAAAAACAGTCACACCGCTGCCACTCATGACCAACATGTCAAGGTACATAGGTTTTGTTAGTTGTTCATAATTCATGCATTTCTTCATCTTGTGTTGTTTTCATTCAGATTATTACAATTCAAATTTTTTTAATTCATGTCATAATTCTAACCTTGTGTTTTTTTCATCTTATTCAGCATGGTGCACCCACACTTCCCCCTTCTTGAGAGCTACTATGACAAGGACCACCAGGCGCACTTGCTGGCCGACGTGGGCAAGGCAAGTGATCCACATCTCTTCATTTTTCTTCCACTTATTATGTGTATACTTTTTCATCTCCAAAATTAAAATTGTTTCAATTATTGCAAGATTTGGCACGTTGTGTCCCTATACTCACCATCCACTAGACTGGGATGAGCGCTACGCTCCGTACCTAGCTAGAGCGGGCTTTGTAAGTCTTGCTTGAGCAATTATTGCTGGCTCCCAGAGATGGATGGGCCACTGCTCATCACCTTCGTCGACAGATGGCATCCATAGACGTATTCGTTTCACCTACCGTGTGGAGAGATGTCCGTGTTGCTTCAAGATGTGGACTACATCTTGGGCCTACGCTTGCATGGTCCTGCGGTGACAGGCACCATCAACACGGAGAACTGGAAGGAGTTGGTGTACCAACTCATCGGCCACCACCCACCTGAACCTGAAGAAGGCAAGAAGGAGAAGAAGACCTTGGGTGTGAGCTCCAATTGGTTGCGCTCACACTTCAATAGGTGCCCACAAAACATCGATGATGAAGTGGTGCAGAGGTACGCTCGTGTGTGGCTCTGGCACCTGGTGGCTTCCTTCCTTCTCCCGGATGCTTCTGGGAACACCGTCTCCTGGAGCCTTGGGAGAACATTGGCTTGCACAGTTGGGGGTCTGCTACGCTTGCATGGTTGTATTGGCAGCTGTGTGAGGCTTGTAGGAGGGCCAGCTCGACATCCAGCCTAGGCCGCTGCACCTACTTGCTTCAAATTTGGATTTGGGAGTGCATCCCCATTGGTAGGACACATAGAGGCGCAGTTAATGTAAGTTAGCAATACATGTTCACTATTTAACTAGTCATCTTTGTTAAACTATATACTAATTGACATGATTTGTCTTTCATTTTGTTTTGCAGCCATGGACACATGCTATTTATCGGGCCCCCGTGTGCTACCTTTGGCACAAAACTAAGTGCATCAAGGGTGAACCGGAATAGTGGTACACCATGTATTCGAACGATTTGGAGTTGTTAACTATAAATCAGGTAGGGTGTACTTGCCATGGTTCAGTATAAGCTAGCCATGGTAATTTTCTAATTATCACAATTTGCTAGTTGAGTGGACTCCATATGATCGTGATGAAGTGAAAACCTTGGAGGTTCCCCCTAGAAGTGAAGATGACAAGCACCTATGGCAATCAAATACCCCCATGATCTTGTACTATGTTGTCGAGCACCACCTGCCCATAAGAGTTATGGCAGTTCGGCCGGAAACAGGAATTCCCTTTATAGCACGAGTCAATGACTCGAGCGTTGCACAAGTAAGTAACTTTACATTTCACCGCCTTCAATGCTTTGTTTGTACATGTGTTATCAAAACTAAATGGGGTCATCTCAGCATATCGAGGAAGAAAAGGTTTGGTGGTGGCAACGACTGGCTTACAATACATGTCGCGTATGTTCAACAATGGATGAACGCTGAGAGGGTGTATCATGAAAGTAGGCCTCGTTCTGTGGCCAGTGAGTACCATGAGTACCTCTTGTGGCTGCACAGATCTACCAGAGTCCATATCCACCCTCCCAACTCGTTGAATCCAATATATAAAGGAGGGAGCGACCAAGAAGACCGCTATGATGATAGAACAAGGCAAGGCATCCACCAAGAGAGCTCGACTTGATAACTACATGGTAAGCACTCTTCAAAGATAAGATATCCACATTGAAAATGAAGTTCTAATGAAGTTTCTTGAAAAAATATAGAGCACTCAGCTAGCTCACCTTTCAAATGAAGCCAATGTGTATCTTGGACGTGCAGGGGGGCAAGAAGGTAGTGACCTTCATGAATTTGCCGAGGTCATACCCCAAACACCATTCCTTGTGAAATTCGTTTGCAATGATGGTACACTAACTTTGGAATTGACTGAATGTGGTTGCAGAAGGTGATGAAATTTACACATCGTATGACTTGCAAGTTGAGCTTCTTTAGAGCCGATGATGTACAAAAGCCAGCACATAAGAGAGCAAAGGGATCCCGCGCTAGAGCAAGCTGTTCGAGGCACACCACAACCGATGACTCCAATGATCAATCTTATGACTAGGAGGAGCTAGATATTGGGCAGATGTTTGATGCTCCTGAGGTCACCCAAACTCAGGTGGGCTTAATCATGTTTCAAGTATCTACATTTCAACCATATATGTGCTCTACGTGCTGCTGACCTTCTTGTGTTGGTCCAATCCCAAAGCTCTCCACAGGAGAGACGATGAAACCCAAAACAAAGTGCCCATGCCCATGACCGCTCAGACATTGGCACTCCAAATCCCCTACCCACAAATCCGGGCTGTGCTCGTCATCCTTGACAACCCTACACACCTAACCCATGAAAAGGTGCGTATCTGGCAAATATGAAATACCATGGTACCTTGGCAAATATTAAGTGATACCTAGAACTTAGAATTACTTTCTTTGTAGGGTTCGCCACAACCTCCATGATGAAAAGATGAAGTATGTGGTCTTTTGATGTCTTTTGTGTTGGAATGTGAGAATGTGAAAAGATGAAGCATGGAACCTTGGGAAATTTGTGGTCATACATGAAAACTATGTGTGTAATGAATCTGAACATGTATGGATGTGAAAACTATGTGAAAACCATGTGTGGACTTTGTGCAATGTGCAAATGGATGTGAAAACTATGTGAAAATCTATGTGTTTTGTCAACTGTATATGTATATTACTTCCTATGCATGCAAATGTGATATTCTGTGATTGATTTGGTGAGTAAACAAACAAAAAATGGAAAAATAGTGTCTGTCGCGCCAGCTAAGGTGGCGCGACAGCCATAAGCACAATGTATGTCGCACCACCCTGGATGGCATGGAAGCCATTTGTACAGTGCAAGTCGTGCCAAACTAGTTGGTGCGACGGCTCTTCGCGCCAGTCCGCGAGGTGCGACACGCTCAAGGTCCCCAAGCCGAACCTTACTGGACATCGGGGGTTCCATGGCGCGACAGTCGCGCCAGCGGGGGTGGCGCGACGTGGTAGTGGCATGTCGGCCCGTCACATACTCTAAACCATGTCGCGCCAGAGTCGACGGCGGCGACGGTCACGCCGCACCCTTTGGCACGACGATTGAAGGCCAAAAAAATTACAAAATTCATGTTCTTCCAACAAATGGTGATTCGGATCCCCGATAAAGTTTCAACTCGATGGATGACATGAAAAGGAAATGGTTTCATTTATAAATTGAACCATAGGCAAGCACCAACTCAACTCAATAAAGTTTCAATTCGATTGATGATGAACGAGATATCACTACGAAAAAATGCATAGGCAAGCCAAAACCATAGGCAAGCAAACGAGACCGAAGGTTGTTGCCATTAGTTACATAAGTGGTCCAAGCACAAATAGAGGGTCATTGCCATTAGTTACATAAGTAGTCCAAGCACAAATAGAGGGTCCATGCATCATCCACTTCATGGTTCCAACACAAGCTCTACTAAGGAATACTAAATGCCAACCCATAGGCATCTGCAAAATATGTAAGGGTCATGGTGCCATTGCACAATACATGCAGCGCTATGCCCCGTAGTTACCATTGTTCCACCATTGATACACCCCCGTAGTCATCTTCAGATTCATAGCTGTCACTATAGTCAAATGGCCATGGGGAGTCGCCGCCGCCGTCATCATCATCGTTGGTCATTGTCATCGTCGGCCTTGTCCTCATCCTCGTCGTCCGTGGCCTTGTCCTCATCCTCGTTGGCCTTGTCCTCGTCCTCAACCTTGGGGGTAGGGAGATGTCCATCATTTGGTGGCGAAGGAACTATGAAAATGAACCATGTTTAAATTACAACATATGTAAAAGCAGTGACTAGGTCAAAAGAATTTATGAATGTAATGCTCACAAAGCTCACGACGCCATGGATCACGAGCCCACTGTTGTCTCCTAAAAAAGTGGGCAATGTCACTCCTTTCCTGGGCCTCTATGAATTCGTAGCGTTCCTTGTTTTTTCACCAAAATCTAATGAGCTCCTCCTCTAGAAATTGTGCACTGAAATCATTAATGTTGCTTCTGGTAGCTCGACGAAAGTCATCAGGAAGCCTGTTCCATGTCTTCCAACTTGGATGTTGGATATGGTACTTCCTCCTCACTTCTTCCTTCAACTATTTTCATTTCAAATTCTTCCTTTTCTTCTCTAGAGGGAAATTGTATTGGGGTTTCAGGCTCTCGATTAACTCCCCATGACCAGGGAAATCCTCCCACTTGCAAGTCATGCCCTCCTAAGGGAAACACAAACAACACTAGCAAAAAGAATATTTTGTATGTACATAACTAGTTCAGTAAACTCACAAAGAACCCATTTGGTCCTCTGTAATCATTGCCACAATAGTAAACCCACCCAAGCTCAGAGGGAACAACTCCTTCGCTGGCCTTGATGCCACACTTGCACTTCTTGTCCGGCATCTTCAAGCATGGCCATGGCATGTTGCCTTTTAAAAATTGTTCTACATACCAATTGGTAGGCCGGTGAGATTTTGGTCCATAGTTTTACTCCTCGAAGTCACAAGCTAGAAAACCTCTCTAAAATTGATATTGCAAGTCAAATGTTATAGTCTCGAAAATACAAAGGATTTTACAAATAACATGAATGGTAGGACCACTTACATAATCACGCTCACCACACCAGTAGAATGGAGTAAACATTCCCCACTTGCTTGGAACTTGGAGGAACGCAGTCTTGCCACAGTGGCATGTAGAAGGATTCCCTAGATGGTGCAGTGCAGCGTCAACCTTCTCCACTTTTGTCATGTCAGGTGGGTTCGCTGGCGGAGGCACCCACCGAACAAACACATCATATAGACAGCTCTTCCAAGGGTCATAAGAAAACAACATAATCTTATGATCCACCATATCTTCACCATCGATCCACTGATAGAAGTTGCATCTGTCTACACCACAATCAAACTTTCCCAGCGGACGACGCCATAGTTGACAACGAAAAAAAGCACGCCCAAACAGAAAGGATGCCTTGATCGCTTCACAAAGGCCAGTAACCCACAGTGACAAAGCCGGTGTCGGCCTAGGTGGTGGGAATGGACCTTTCCTGTCATGGTCCTCCGGATGGTGCATGAACTGGGACAAGTCCATTTAAACCGGCAAAAACAACATAGACTAGTATTGCACGAAATTCCACTATATTGCATCAACTTATGAATGTGCATTCTACTAAACAAACCATAAATTGGAAAAATCTAAGGACTACTATTATCAAATTAAATCCATCCAGATCATCTACATACATGCTCAATCCAATTCTTCTCCATAAACACTAACCAAACCCTAACTCACAAACAAGTATTCAATACTCATATTCAACCCATCCAAATCATTTCATAACTTGCACAATCATCATTACAACCATGTTAACCTAATACACATGGACCATAACTCCAAAAAGTTACACTTGCATTAGATCCACTAAAGAAACAAATATTGATTCATCCAAATGACAAAATGAATGATAGAAGAGAGAGATGTAGTCATACCTATGGCATCCAAAATCCAAATCCAAAGTAAAAGAAATCAAAGTGGAGGAAGAGAGGAAGAGAAGAAAAAGCGGACGGGGAAAGCTCCTCCTCTCAGCTTCGCCAAAAGTGAGAGAAGGGAGAGAGGGAGGAAAAGCAGCTGCTGGCGCCAATAAATATGCCCTCCGTCGCGCCAAGGCGGCTCGCGTGACAAGCCTATCATGCCACATGCATCGGCGCGACAAGGCGGGCCCCACCGAGCGCACGCAAGCAACGATCAACAAGCTATGCCAATGTGGAGGAGCCTGTTGCGCCAGCGCATGTGGCGCGACACAATGGTTTAGTCGAGCCAAAGAACACCGGGCGCGACCAAAGGGGATACGTGGTGCAAATAAATTTAAACAGGGTTATTGTTGAAATATTAATTAAAAAAGGGTCAAATTTTAAAAAAGTCCAATACCGGATGCGTCCGGTACGATTCCAGACCTACCAGACAGCACAGCGTACAATGAAAGAAAAATCAAAAACCCCATCAAACAGTGTCCAAAAATCATGAAATTTTAACCCTAACTTCTAGACACCAAGGGGCAGATCTCCACAAAATTTCAGCTCTAAACTCGAAAGTTTAAAAACCGGACCTATCCAGGTTGAATACCAGACGCGTCTGGTATTGACGGGTAGTTGACGGGAAAAATCGATTTCGACCAAAACTCAACCAAATCAACTCCGATTGATCCCAAATTTTGTGGCTAGGCTCCTAGTGTAGCTCAGATGCTACTCCATGAGAATCATAGCCTATCATGCCTCACAACTTTGGAAATCAAGGAAAAATGAAAATCGCCAAAAATGAACCTAGAAAAGAATCGCTCGAATCAACGCAAGAAAAACAAGCCAAAACAGTCTAGAAATGAAGAATCGAGGGTGCGCTTCCTATGAACACGAACACTACAAAGTTGTAGTGGATCTCTCACAGACAACAAGGCAACTAGAGAAGGAACCCTAAATGAAAAACTACAAAATGAGAAACAGGAAGAGAGGAGGGGCTTGCCCTCTATTCATAGTCGACATTTCATATTCCTAAACTATCCCTAGCTGCTAATTGAGCCCAACCACATCACCGAGGGCAATATGGTCCGACTCAGGATAAATATGATCCGACGGCCACCGCGCCTTTTCACTGGTAGCTTCGCTTCGACGCGAACTCCCCAATGCCGCCACGTGTCATCCCTCCGGCATCGGAACCTCCGCCCGGGTTTTGGGGCCCAAACCCGCGAAACCTGCACCGGTGGTTTTGAGGCCCAAACCACCAAAACGGGCCATGAGTAGCGTACCGCGTACGTGTCCCCCGCACTCCAACACGTGTCACCGCCGTCCTCGACCCCCCGGCCGCCAAGTCTTCTGAGCCGCTCGCTCGACTTGCATGTCCGCCGTCTTGACTCAATCAACACGGTCACTCTATGTGTCCTCACACTTGTCGATGTCCCAAGTGTCAGCCACCATGGCTGGCCACCCGGTGATCCGGTCCCTTGGTCCAAGCCTCACGTCTGCCCTTCACCTCTCCTGGTCCGTTGTCACGGCACATCCTCCTTGGCCTTCACCTCGCCGTCGACCACCGTCTCCGAGCTCGGCACCTGCACACCACAAGCCGAAGAAACACGTCGCACGACACACCTCGTGTGCCAAGTCAGGATAGCCGAAGCAAAAGGAAAAGGAAAATAGAATGAAAATGTCGAGCTGTTGACAATCACTCATCACCCAACTGAAACCATGGGTTCATATCAACCATGTTTTCGCATTTTCCAAGGCATAGAGGCCACCTACGGTCCTTACTGGTCGTTGATCCGCCACCTGGTTCCGGTGAGTCAGGTGATCACAAAAAATCTCTTGGTGTTCCTAAATTGTATATAGGCAAAATTGTATATAGGCTCAAATATAATTGTGTAAAAGTTAAAATATGTAAGAAAACATTGGTTGTTTTTATGAGTATCTCTAAGATTAAAGCCGTAGCGTTAGCACGGGTATTATACTTGTTATTATATAATACTAATCCTATTCATATATGACAAAGCTTTACCAGCGTTTGATACGAACTCAATTAACAAAAGTGAACGAAAATTACTGCAGGCCAAAAAAGAGGCTGAAATTTTGTCTCTTTATTATTACTAGCAAACATGCCCGTGTGTTGCAACGGGACAAATAACTTGTTTTTTCCGATGAAAAAATATATAATTTGTTACTCCTTCCATCCCAAATTATAAGTCATTGCAAAAATCTTGGAGTCAAAGTTTCTCAAGTTTGATCGAATCTATATAATAAGATAATAATATTTATGATACCAAATAAGTATCATTAGATTTTTTTACTTATATTTTTATAGTATATCAATTTGATGTCATGAACATTTTTATTTTTTCATAGAAGTCCGTTCAAGAAAATCAAAGAATAGAAGATAATAAAATGTTCAAAAAGAAGAACAGGAGATAGGAGTACGTAGTCCCAGTACGTGGCACTCCACAAATTTCTACAGCATACCCACACGCGTCTTCTCTCCTCGGTCACATGGCACCCTCTTCTCTAGTCTGCTCTCCCTCTCTCCTCAGTGACTCAGTCATCACGTTCTTTGCCAAGAACAGAAAGAAACAGAGAACACATCCTCTTCTTCCTCTCCCAAATCACACCTCCAAATCCAGAACTCGAGCTATGCATGTCACAGCACCAAAATCTCCATCTCGAGAGCTTTCCATTCTCCTATGGTGCTCTCGCTAGTGTGGAGTATCGGGGAGATCGAAGAAGGTCGCCCTCCATGATGACGGAGCAGTCTCCCTGCTTCGTCGAGCGGGGGCCACGGCGGCGCAGCCTCCGGACCACGGCGAGCCGTTGTCTTCGCTCGCCCCCTTGCTCTAGCAGCTGTCCTCGTCGCTCCGCAGGCCGTCCTCGTCGACCGCCCCAGCCGGCCGCCTTCCTCGTCGCTTCGCCGGCTGCTCGTCCCTGCCTTCCTCGTCGCTGCAATCTAGTATTACGGAAACTCCTATTCTTTTTCGTATATGTCTGCAACTCTATACGCGCAAAGCTGTTGTACTTGTGGTAAAATAGGCGGTCAGAGGAGGCTGGATGGCTGGACGACGGAAATTTCTTCGTTTTATTAGTAGGTATAGATTAGGTATAGATATACATATACTTTTTATATGCTTGCTAACTTCGGATAAGTTGGCCAAACGTGCATCATACTTTTTATACGCCTATTATTATAAATAAAAACGACTGGACCTCGCCTAGTCAAGGTAGGTGTCACCTTCATCCAACAAAAGCGCTGAGTCAGATTTTTCGTGACAATATTGGAACAATCCCAGGCATCTGATTCCACCACCAAAGGCGATGATTCTTATAATATGTTTTTGAATAAAAAAAAAAAAAAAGCTGTAATAAGTGGCTTAAATGAAATGAACAAAATGTAATTTCAGGAGACTAGCTTGAAAAATAGATTGCACAGTCATCTTAGTGCATGTTTGGATCTTACAAGCTAATAGTTCATACATTTCAAATTATATGTCAGTGCCATGTTGTACCAGTGCAATTATACAATTGGCACCCAAATGTTCATTTGTTAAGGTAACTACCAGCCTCACTGCCGCGGTATATATCTGCATCCGACGCAGTCACACATGAACCTTCCAGCTAGTTGAGGCAGGTGCAGGTTAGTGTAGAGTAAGGGAGCACCGTGCATTGCATCTACCCGGTCCCGGTGCCACAAGAAAGCATCTTGCGGTAAGTCTACGCTACTGCACTCAACGCATTGGTCTCGGTTTCACGTGGTGTCTCCGCCTCTACGGTGTGGAATAAACTAGGACGCCGCACCGCACTCAACTCGGTCGAAGCTGTCGCGCACTTTCCATCCCACCTTGGATTGTCGCCACGACCTTTGCACCACTTGCACAAAGAGCTACTATCTGCTTGCACACAGCGCGCGCTCAATTGTATGCAAAAACTTGATGGTGAGGTAGCAACAACTCCTTGGCATATCTGCATAGGTTTATGCTTGGTTCAATCAATTGGCAGCCTTTCTTTTTGCTTCTACTTTTTATATGCCCCTTTCACGTTAGATGGCGACCCAAAGTATTATGCCCCTTTCTTTATCCTTCTACTTTTTATATGCCGTATTCACGTGGTGGCTCCGATGTGGAATAAACTAGGACGCCGCACTCAAATCAGTCCAAGCTGCCACGCACATTCCTTCCCACCTTGCGCTCTCTCCACGGCATACACCTGTCACCAACATTTTCCACTACTACTGAAATTCTTTTCCGTGGCGGTTTTTTCCATTAACGTGGCGCTTTTTGCAACCACCAAGGTGCTAAGGCCACGGTTAATTGACGGATTAACCGTGGCAGTTTTCAGACTGCCACGGTTAACCAATTAACCGGGCGGTTTTTTAAAGGTAACCGCCATGGTTAATCGATCAACCGTGGCGGTTTTTATTGCGCGCCCGCCACGGTTAAGTTTTTCCAGATTAAAAAATAATTTTAAATTATTTTGAAAATGCTGTTAATATTAGAATACATTACATCAAAATGACAAATCAGAGAATATGCGCACAGAAGATAAACATATATTACATTAGTTTATTCATATGGCGTCCTTGTCGTTCCGCCACGAACTCCAACACTTAGTTCATATTACAAACATTGAGAGGGCACCTAGATGTCCGGCAACATGTAGTCAGTCATGTTTAGCATGGTCCTCCAGTTGCGTAGGCTCTCATGCTTGGGTTCCCTCCCCAGCTCGCTCTCGGTGTTGAAGAACTTTCCATCAACAGCTGTGCAGTCGTCTGTTACGCGATTACAAATGTCGGCGACTGTTTGATTGAAGCTCAGGTCCACCAGTTTGTATTCCCAGCTTCGTTTGGATCTCTTGAGCTGCAGCCAGCTGTCGCTGTATTTGACGCAAGCCCTGAGGTACTCACAAGCGTAGTATCGACACAGGAGTGAGCGCTGAGGTTGCTTGGTGCACTGCATGCACAATATTTGTAACACATAATTGTTAGACCATATCAAGAGCATTCAATATGTACTAGCACACACGAGTTTTTCTATGTACTGGGAAATGTCGCTTCAACTTCAGTTTGTTCTTGTGATTCTTCTTCCGCGTCTCGGATCTCCGATCGTAGCAGTCGGGATCGTCCAAGTAGTCATTGTTAGCGTTGTATCAAATCTAATAGTGTCCACAACTTGGTCAAGCTTGATACGTACGTTAAGTGTATGAAAGAATAAGTGTCGTCACTTACGCTTGCATAGCCTGTTCGTTGTCCTCCCGCCATCCGCGCTCCCTCCATCGCCCCCCCAGAATGACTGCGGCGGCTCTGATGAGGTAGGTCGGTCCTTCTCTGGATCTGAGCCCCCTCCTCCTCCGGATCTAAGCCTTCCTCCACCTGCTCCTTTGGATCTGAGGGACACAACGGTGGCTAGGGTTCCGGCAAGCTCTGTTGCAGTAGACTTATTTTGTTGTTGCATAAAGTAAATATTCTTTGCTGCATTAGTCTCTTTTTTTTTATTTCTGATGTTGCCTCTCGCATTTGCAGTACCCTTGTTCTAATCTTGCAACAAGTAATATTTCTTTGTTGCATTAGTCTCTTTTTTTGTCAAGTTGTCTCCGCAAATAAATATACTACATATACATACAGCAGGCTGATGATTGTGCTATATTTGTCTAGATACGCGCTCATCCAAAATAGCCTTCAATTTCCGCTCTGCCAATTTCGGACATTTGCACACATGTCACGAGTCAGCAGTCCACCCTATGCAGACCTACATCTAGTCGCCGCACATGTATGCATCAATATAGTTTTTTCCTCCCTTTTTCCATGTCATATCTGCAAACATTTCCACGCGATGCATAGGAGAGCAAGTACGTTCTTACGTACCAATCACATCTCACACAGAGTCAATGTATATATTATAAATTACTAGCAAATTGTTAATGCCCATACGTTGCGACGAGATTTATAGCTTTGTTCTAATATGCTTTAGAATCAGAATTTGTGCGTTGATCGGACATATGCAATCTAACTCGCATTAGTACGTCTCATGAGTTTGAGACAATTAAGTAATTATAATTTAATAGTGCAAAACCTGACTTATTTCAATGTCTTTGAACCAGAAAGATAGCAGGAAAGAATTGCAATATTAGGTTCATTCATCGTGTACTTCTTAGTCTTCAGTAGCTCAATGAGGCAGAGCTGCAAATTGTTGTCACCTGCAAACTGTGCCCACCCTTTGCAAAGCCTTTGAAATTTTAGAGCAAATAGCTCGGAGTCTCTTTTCCAGTTTCTTCGTCTGCAGGCTGTGTATTGTGGGAGCATGTAACTCAGAACATAAGGTGCTTTGTCATCTTCTGTAGATGTCAAACCTCCTATAACCAAACAAAATAATGATGTCATGATCTTGTACATAGATCTTACCATGTTTGACATTGTGACAACTTGATGAGTTTCTGGTATTTTCATAGGAAGATAAAAAAAAAAAAAAGTAGCCTACACGGCAGAAAAAAACCTACACTAAGGATAAAAAGCCAAAACTAATCTGGAGAAGAATTGTAATTTTTGCCATTTGTAAGCTCTTGTGCATGCATCATAAACTCAAGGGGACAGTTTTATAGTGAATCACAAAGTGTTGCTGTTGATCTCAGAAAGTAGAGTTGAAATAGAATAGAACCTGACTAATTATCTTACACAAAGAGCATATAATTTGAAAAGCATAACTATTGAACTTACTTTTCAGACATTGATGAAACAGAGGTTGCCATCTATTCTATTCTGCACACTGCCCTGTCATGATTGCAGCCACACCCACACGGGCAGCTGTGGCCGCTCTGTTTGCAGCCCTTCAATTCGAAAAACCTACTTGGACAATCACACAATCTGAGTTCCTGAAGCAAGGAAGCTTATTCGATTATCAGCTTGTACGCATGGGAAATTGTTGAATACATGTAGCTGTATGGCACGCTGACCAGCGGGGTTTGACAGAGGCACAGAGTCAAGGAGTCACTACGGGAAACTGGAAAGTCGCCGACCGTCATGCGTTTCGCCGACCACCTGAAAAGTTGGCGGTCGGGCGAAGATTTCTTCACCGACCGCCGCGGCAAAGTGCCACGGTCGGCGAAGGTCTTCGCCGACCGCCAGGTGGTCGGGCGAAGAGCAACGCTTGGCAAAGCGCTCTCTTTGCCGACCGCCGGCGGTCGGCGAAGAAAACCGTCGTCGTTTCCGACGCGACCGTAACGTTAACTGTCTAAGCACACTTCGCCGACCGCCCACCGTCCGGTCGTCGGCAAAGATCAACATCGCCGCCGACCGCCCTCCGTCCGGTGGTCGGGCGGTTTTTTAAAAAAAATTTATAAAAAACAATGCCCGCATTGCCACGTGGCGATCAAAAATACCGAGGTTGATTCTTCGCCGACCGCCCGTGCATCGGGCGGTCGGCGAAGAAATCTTCGCCGACAACCGCACACCTGGCGGTCGGCGAAAGACTGCCTTTGCCGAGCACCTATTTCGGTGCTCGGCGAAGTATAAATTTTTTTTTGAATTTACCATCACAACTTTTTCTGTGTCTTAGCTACAATACATTGAGTTCATTGTTCAAGTTTGGGATTTTTTAAAACTTTTACTATATTTTATGAGTTTTCATGTTATATTTGAATTTCTTTCGAAAACTAAAATTTGAACTGCAAGTGATTCGAATAATGGGTCTAAATGATTCAAAAATGATAAACATGATTGTGAGTCCATATTGAGTCCTCATCCATGGCCGACACTGAAATTCAAATATCTTGTGCGCTAACACGCCGACTCACTTGCTTGGGTCGATCGTTTTAAAATTCTATAAAATTCAAACGGAGTTGAAAAATCATGAAACTTGACGAGTTGTCCTTATATCACATGTGTACACTATGAAAAAAAGTTTGAGTCGATTTTGTGGACGTTTGCATCTCGGGTGGCAATTACCAAGACATCTTCAAAGATGTGATAACAAAACTCTAGTTGAGATGTCTAGGTTTCAGCAGTCCGGGATGCAAACTTGCATGAAACCTTTTCAAATTTTTTTTCACAACTTAAACATGCAATATAACGATGCCTCGTCAAATTTCATGAATTTCCGACTTCGTTTTCTTTTTTAGAATTTTAAAATGATTGGCGCCAAGACGGGAATCGGAATGTCTCACAAGACAAGATCTTTTGATTTTCTCACGTGTCCATAGATGAGGGCTCAAAATATACTAACAAACAAGAATATCATTTTTCCAATCACATAACTCCATTTTTCTAAGGACCTGCAGTTCAAATTTTAGGTGGGAAAAAATATTCAAGTAAAAGAAGAAAAGTATTAAAAATAGTAAAATGTGCGAAAATGTCCCAATTTTTGACATGTACTTGTAAACACTCTATCTAAGCTCCAGAAAAAAATTTGAAGTGAAAAATCCAAAAAAAAAATTACTTTGCCGAGAGCGCAAACATGCCCTCGGCAAAAGTCCTCTTCGCCGACCGCCATGCCTAAGGGCGGTCGGCGAAGCCTTGTCCCTAGCGCCCCCATGTTCGGTTTAAAAAACAAACAAAAACTTCACCGACCACCAAGCTTAAGGGCGGTCGGCGAAGATGGTTTCCGCGCGCCCCCCGGGTCGATTTAAAAAAAAAACAAAAACTTCGCCGACCGCCGGATCGGGGCGGTCGGCGAAAAAGCATATACGCCGATGGCCCCCGATCCGACCGTCGGCGAATCTCAAAAAAAAAAAAAAAGGAAACCACGTACCCACCCACACTCACACTCACCCTCCAGGACACTCCACACTCCACACTCACACACGAACACACACACGCCGCGCGCTTCCGCCGCCGCCGCCGCCGCCGCCGCCGTCGCCGGCCGAGCCCGGCCGCGCCGCCCCCGCCCGATGCCCCCCCCCCCCGCCTCCCCCGACACCGCCCCGCCCCGCCCACGCCCGCCCCCGGCGCGCCGCCCCCCGCCCGCCGCCCCGCCACCGCCGCCCCGGCCCCGTCGGCCCCCGACGCCGGGCAGCCGCCGCCCCCCAGCCCGGCCCGGCCCGACGCCGCCCCCCCCGACATGCCGCCCCCCCCTCGCCCCCTCGACGACGCCCGCCCGCCCCCCCACGGTGAAGAGAAGAAGAGGAAGGGGAGGGAAGAGGAGGAGAGAAGGGGGCCGGTGCTAGGGAAGAAGAGGGAGGAGAAGAAGAAGGGGAAGGAGGAGGAGGAGGAGGAGGGAAGAGGGAAGAGGAGGAGGAGAAGGAGGAGGGAAGAGGAGGAAGAGAAGGAGGAGGAGGAGGTGGAGGAGGAGGAAGAGGAGAAGGAGGAGGAGAAGGTCGACGCCGTCCTCGTGCCGCCCGTTCGTGTCCGTGCTCGTGGTTCGTCGTCGTGCCGCCCGTTCGTCCACCGCCCAAGCTAGGTGAGCATTCGTGCCGCCGCGACCGTCGTTGTATATGAATGTGTGCCGACAATGAAGAATTGAGTTCGATGTGTATGCATATGTGTTGGTCGGCCATCGTGCCGTTGTTTTCTTGCAGGTATTGAAAACCTCAGCGTGTAGGGGAGGTTCTGTCGAAATTTCTAATTGAACCTGTCTTTTTTTTCAGGTGACAGCCCGTCGGTGCCGCGCCGGAGTACGTGACTTCACCGCCACTGCTGGTCTGCCTGCACCGCTAGGTATAACCCCTCTTTACATATGATGGTCGTAGATCACGTAACCTAGTTAGGCGTCTCCCGTCCGAAAGAGATACGGTTGGAGGCGTCAGAAAATGTAGAAATAAAGCCAGAATCGAGCCGTCAGTTGCCGAGGCATACCTTGTGGAGGAGGTGTCAAACTTCACAGAAAAGTACTATACAGAGAACATTCCTAGCGTGCATGATCAAATCCCTCGTTACAATGCTGACGAAAATCAGTCGAAGCTCAGCCTTTTCCAAGGTCAATACGGAAGCGCCGGTGCATCTACCAGTAAGCAGTTGAGCAACAAAGAGTGGCACAGTATCATGCTATATGTCTTGACCAACTCGCCCGAGGTGGATCCGTACAAACGTGAATTCATTCGTGAGACTTGGTCTGGATCAAGGGATGCAGAGCCACACGAAATTGATACTCTTCTTTCACAAGGTGCTGGACCACAGAGACGCGATTTCATTTCGTGGTTCAAGAGAAGGGCCCAAACCGATCGCTCTATCTGTGGCGAGCTAATTGCTGTTGCAAACGGCCCGGATTTGAGGGTTAGGTCATTTATCGCTTATGATGTGAATGGATATCGCTTTCCACACGACAAGCTATGAACAGGGGCGACCCAACCGAAGTACCACGAACAAATGGGCGTGCTAACAAATAATAATAATGGGAATGAGTACCATGGCGAGTCGAAGAAATATACGAGCTTTCATTTTATGGCCCCCGCATCCGAAACCCGTGATATTCAAATGTCACCGTTCGACCCTCGAATGTACTAAACGTGCGCCGGCAATTGGGCTAGTCGAAGTTCGACCATTCCGTGTATCCACGATCCGATATATACATTGTGGCTCAACAGCCGTGCGTGGTTTATTACCCGCCATATGCCTGCAAAAACAAAGATTATCTTAAGGGTTTGGAGGTTGTGCATAAGGTAGCGCCGCATGGTAAATTACCCGTCCCAAATGATGAAGATTATAACTTGATCAACCCAATCAAATATGAGGGAGAGTTCTATCAAGAAGAGGGTCTGCCAGGGAGTTTTGTGATAGACCTATTTGGAGATATAGGAATGGAAGTAGACGATGAAATGTCTGATGATGACGACGACGGCATTGAGGTGTTCGACTTGAAGGACATAGAAATGCTAGAAAGATTGAGCACGGTCAATGAAGGCAACAATCCTAGTTCAGATTCTCTTAGTGATTTCGACAATGTTGACAAATGATGACGAGTGGAGAAACGCTCCAGCGGACGATGATCCCGATTACTTCTAATACATGTAATACTATGTTATTTTGTTTTTACTGTAATTATATCTTATTTATATTTTGATTACAAATGCATGTAAATCTAATTATGCCTTGTTTATGTTTTGATTACAGGTGATCGAACAAAGATGGCGGGAGGTCGCGAGGTCGTGGAGGTCGTGGAGGTCGCGGAGGTCGATGACCCCGAGGGTCGTCCGTGCCTTGACCAGGATTTACAACCGGGACGAAGACAAGGCCGACGGAGCAAAGGAGGGTTCACGAGGCGGCCTCCTCGTGTCGGGAGGCCTCCGGCTCCCACGCCCAGGCCCGAGGTGGAGGAGGAGGACGACGACGAGGAGCCGGGTGGCGACAACGCCCGAGCCGAGTGGCCAGCAGGGACCCACCGGGCGGGGACGCCGACGCCGACGCCACCGACGGTGGGAGGACGCGCGTCGGTGGCTCCAACCCCTCCGGGGGGGTTCGGACTCGGGCGGCAGCAAGGGCTGCGAAGGTCTACTTGCGAGGCCCCTCACGACTCCCTGTGGCTCCGCTCCATCACAACCGCCCGGTGATTCGCCCCAAGGGACAAGGTAAGTAGATTTAGATGCGTACATCATTGTCTTCATTATGCCTACTTCATGTCTTCATTATGCCTACTTCGAAAGTGAAACTAATATCGTGTCTTCATTATGCAGAGCCTGGATCGTTGTGTCGGGCGGTGAATCACGCAAGCCCGCCCGGCATCATCGGGTTGCTGTGCAGGCAAAGACTACCCCGGCGTCGCCACGCACCACGGGCATACGGGGGCCGGCCGCCTGGCCACCTACTACCAAGGAGAAGACTCGAGTACACCCACAAGGCAGAGCGGGTGCTCACGGAGTTTTGGGTAACTCGACCTCGCGCACAAAGCATTTTCTCAATACATCGCATTCTTGAAACCATGAATTTGGTATTTGTATGCAGAACTTCTTCAAATGCGAGGAAGGACAGAGGAGCGAGCTGCAAGGGTGCTTGAGAACGCCCGCGCAAAAACGCGTCCACCGATATGCTTTCGGATCACGGCACCGTGCCATCATAAACTACCATGCAACGGTGCCGGGTTAGAAAGTATCAAAGGAGGATGCAAGGACTATGATGTTGACCCGCGAACAGTTCTTGAGGTACATGAACAACACTAAGCGTTGCTTGTTTTGAGATTTAATATAGTTAATGTGATCTTCTAATCTGACATTTTTTCATGACGTGTAGATGAAGCCGACTTGGTTACGCGGCCATGGGGATTGCTGGGATCAGATCGTGGACAAGTGGTTCACGGAGGAGTGGCAAAAGGTGCACGACGATGCCCGAAAAAAACGCTTTGGTGATGCAAGGTCCATCACACCACCAAGGCGTCGGAGCGCTGCGGAGTACAAAGAATTATGGGTAAGCGCTTTTCTTTTGTTAAGCTCAATCTTATTTTATCGTCGTTCCAGCTCACTAATCCTCTTCCTTTGTTTCTCACAGCTGAAGACACATCCAGGCAAGACCTGCACCGACTGGCAGGCCTTCTGCATGGCGCACAAGAAGAGGGCCGCCTCTGATGTTTCCTATGACGTCAACGACCCGGCAGAGGCGTACAACAACTCCAAGTGTGGGCCAACGGATCGTTGAGTACACGGCGGCGACTCGGCAGAAATATGGGGAGGACTACGATCCGGGCGCCCATGACATTGATACGGACATCGTCATGGCCACTTTTGGAGGCAAGAAGCACGGGAGGTTGGGCGTCGCCGACGGCATCATCGACAGCTTCCGCATGAGACTCTCCGACGTCCGAGCACGGAGGGCGGACACGGACCCGCCGATACGGCCCAGAGCAAGCGTGGCACGGGGCCGCTTTCGGTGCCCTTGAGGTGGAGGCCCAAAGAGCTAGCCCAAAGAGCCAGCGGGGAAAGGAGGCGCCGTGAGGAGGTGGAGGCCCAAAGAGCGACAATGGCGGCCAAGTTCGAGGAACTTACTAGGTTCCTTGCCACGACAGGTGGATTGAGTCTGCCACCTGGGCTCCTAGGTCCGGTCGTTCCACAGCTGCAGACTCAGGCCGTTCTGGGTACTCCTGTGAGTATGATAGCAAAGAGTTTCGATTTTCGTTTCAAATAATCATGTCTAACACCTGCAACATTGTCTTCTTTGCGCAAGGCTTCCACTCCAGGATCGGCGGGGTCGAATCAGCCCTTTGCAGGTGCTCCAGGTGTTGAGCAAGGCTTCCCGTCCCCGAACCATCAAGTTCCATCTTTCCCACCCTTCCCGCCAGCTGCATGAACTTGTGAGACTCCCCGCGACTTCTCTGGATCATTTGTGGACTTGTTTCTCTTGTAAACTTGATGTTGGACTTGTGGACATGATGTTCGACTTGTGAGATTCGATGTAGACTTGTGCAACTTGTTTTATGTGATATATCGTTGTGTTTCATGTGCCGGATGTGTGCAATGCGATATATATATGTTCTGTGATTGAATGGATGAGATATATATTATACATGTGTTAGTTTGTCAAGGGGGAAAGCGAAAACAAAAAAAATAACATTTTTTCAGGGCTTCGCCGAGCGCAGTGCTCGGCGAAGGAGCCTTCGCCGACCGCTTTTGCAATTGCGGTCGGCGAAGCTGGGAAGGGAAAAGGCCGGCCGCGGACACATTTCCAGCTTCGCCGACCGCTATTGCCACGGCCGTCGGCGAAGCTGGCACCTTCGCCGAGCACCATGACAGGTGGGCGGTCGGCGAAGTTTTTTCCAAAAAAAAAAATTCAGCTTCGCCGAGCATCTATATGGGAGGTCGTCGGCGAAGAAATTGTTAAAAAAAAATTTAAAACACCTTTGCCGACCGCCCACTTAGTCGAACGGTCGGCGAAGAGGAAAAAATGAAAATACCTTCGCCGACCGCCCCCTGACAAGGCGGTCGGCGAAGACGGGCGTAACGGCCGCCCCCTTCGGCGCCCGTTAACGGAACTTTTCTTCGCCGACCGTCGTTTTTGGTGGTCGGGCGAAGGATACGCCGACGGGTGATATTTTGGGCGGTCGGCGAATCGCCTATGCCGACCAATAATTGCCCGACCGATCTTTCGCCGACCACCACGGTTTCTGCAGACCGTTTTCTGCAGCGGTCGGCGAAGGACCAGTTTCCTGTAGTGAGTTCTTCCGAATTCCAGAACCCCACTCTCCCGTTCGTTAATCCCTGTTCCAATATGCGTACATCTACGATGTCACGGTGTTCACCAGAAATTGTAGCAGTTGAGGCCGTGGTTGACGCCGCCATTGAACTCGTCGATGTACGAGCTGTCATCGAAGCAGGTCCGGACCTGATGCCGTGGCCCTGGCCGCCAGCCCACTCGCCGGCGTAGCCTACCACCACGGACGGCGGTGGCTGAGGTAGAACTTTGAAGGTGAGGTGTGTACTTGTTCTACGCAGCTAGATCAGGTTTTGAAGGTGAGGTGGACGAGATGAGGAACTCCTGCACGTAGAGGATATCCTCCGCGCTGTCTTCTCCGTCCGTGTCGCTCGATAAAGGAGACAGGTTGCATCAAGTAGGTTGGAAGCAGATCGAAACGTAGACGTTTAGGAAACAGATCTGTGCTGAGTTAACGATCAGTTTGAGTCCTATCCTAATGCAGACTGGAGGACCGAAAAAGGAACCGAAGGGCAATCTCACGCTGATCCGTGCCGGACACCGATAGGGTGGCAGAAAAATCTTTTGCCGAGCGGACAAAAGAGAGGCGGAAGAAAACATGGCTGGAAAAAAAAAGTGGCAGAAATTTTGGTACTTTATTATATTATATATATAATTAGGGGTATAGAAATGACGAACTTGTTGATGGTGCCTTACGAAAGGTGGGCATATATATGCTACACATACAATACAGCAGTGCCCCCAATATAAGTACCAACTCCCAGCACACGATCAAGCAGGCACCATCACTCCCTAGCCACGCCAGTCGCCTCTCTCCCTCGAACGCCGGCCGAACCCAGATGCCTGCCACGCTGCCCGACGCCATGCCCATGGTGGGCGGCGGCGCGCCGGTGCAGGCTGCTCACGTGGTGCTGGTGCCGTTCCCGGCGCAGGGCCACGTGGCGCCGCTGATGCAGTTGGCGTGCCTCCTCCACGGCCGGGGCGCGCGCGTCACCTTCGTGTACACCCAGTACAACTACCGCCACCTCGTGCAGGCCAAGGGCGAGGCCGCCGTCAGGCCCGCCACCACCGCGCTGGGGTTCCGCGTTGAGGTTATCGACGACGGGATCCCCCTCTCCGTGCCGCTGCAAGATTTGGCAGTGCTCGTCGACTCTATACGACACAACTGCCTCGACCCGTTCCGCGCGCTGCTGCGGCGGTTGGGACAGGAGGCAGAGGACGAGGGAACGCCGCCGGTCACCTGCGTCCTGGCCGACGTCGCCATGCCCTTCGCACCTGCCGCTGCCAGGGAGGCCGGCATCCCCGAGATGCAGTTCTTCACGGCGTCCGCCTGCGGACTCATGGGGTACATGCAGTACGCTGAGCTCATCAAACGAGGCCTCGTCCCTTTCAAAGGTATATATATTGCGGTTCATTCTCATGACTCATCAAGCTTCAGCAGTTCGATCGATCAGATTAGATATCAACAACTCTGACAGATGCGAGCTTGCTAACGGACGACGGATACCTGGACACGCCGCTAGCATGGGTGCCGGGGATGAGGCACATGCGGCTGAGGGACATGCCGGTGTTGTGCCGCACCACGGACCCCGACGATGTCGTGGTGTCTGCCACTGTCCAGGACATGGAGAGCGCCGTCGGCTCCAAGGCCATCATACTCAACACCTTGTACGAGCTCGAGAAGGACGTGGTGGACTCGCTCGCCACCTTCTTCCCGCGGCTCTACACCGTGGGGCCACTGGCCGAGGTCATCTCGTCCGCCGGCTTGGACGCGCACACAGCGGGCCTCGGCGCCATGGACATCAGCATCTGGCAGGAGGACCGGCAGTGCCTGTCGTGGCTCGAAGGGAAGGCGGCTGGGTCCGTGGTGTACGTCAACTTCGGCAGCATCGCCGTCATGATGGCGGCGCAGGTGCGAGAGTTGGCGCTAGGGCTGGCGCGCTGCGGCTCCCCGTTCCTGTGGGCGAAGCGTCCCGACGTGGTGGACGGCGAGGAGGTGGTGCTCCCAGAGGCCTTCCTGGACGAGGTGGCGCGCGGCAGGGGCCTCGTCGTGCCGTGGTGCCCTCAGGTGGCCGTGCTGAAGCACGCCGCGGTGGGGCTGTTCATCACGCACTGCGGGTGGAACTCCCTACTGGAGGCCATGGCGGCTGGACAGCCCGTGCTCTGCTGGCCCTCACTGGCGGAGCAGACGACCAACTGCAGGCAGGCGTGCGAATGCTGGGGCAACGGCACCGAGCTGCCCAGGGAAATGGAGAGCAGTGCGGTGGCCGGTCTGGTGAGGGAGATGATGTCCGGGGACCTGGGGAAGGAGAAGCGGGCAAAGGCTGCGGAGTGGAAGGCTGTGGCGGAGGCTGCGGTCATGAAAGGCGGCGCGTCGTGGGGTAATGTTGATCGCTTGGTGGAAGACCTGCTGATGGCCACCGGAAGCAAGTGACCACATAAAGTAGATGCTTGGTCCGCTCGTCTGGAAACGTCGTTGAACAATCCTCTAAATGTAAACTAGTCTTGGACAGCAACTTTGGACTACCCTTCTAAACATCTTTGTAATCTGTTTACCAAAGCTATAATTCAATAAAATCAAAGTTTTTTTTTAAAAAAACCACATATTCCTGGCAGAGTTTCTAATTCACGCTTCCTATAATTTAGGTGACTGAAAACAATCCATTGCTTCAGGCCACGCTGCTCCTTGACTCCCTCTCTCCCCAAGACGATGTTTTAGCGGTTGGATGAAGATTGCATGGATGTGCTCGTCGCCTGATGGAAACCCAATTTTCAGGCGACTGAGTTATAGCATCTCCCATTCTAATTTTCATCTCTCTGTGCCGATGTTGTTTTCTTATTTAGTTATCAAGTCAGTTATGCTTAACAGAAAGCAACTCACAACAACTTACAAAAGTCAAACAAGACAAGACCCTATTAAGGTTCCTTAATATGAAAGTATTGCCATGAAAGTATTACTACTAAGCAACAGCAAGGTTTTATCATTTTTATCACATTCCAAAGAAATCACAAAAAACTATCCCAAACATTTACTTAGATTATATTAATCATTAAGCAATAAGTGGATTACAATCAAATCATGAAATTAATTAATTTGCCAAGGAACAGTAGAGGATTTTGTGTCCCAAGGTCCACAATCAACTCCAAAATGCACCAAAGCCATATTATAATTTATCTTAATCATTTTGATAATTTATTAATAAAGAATAAATGCATTTAAATTTAAGTGAAAAACAAAATTTATCAAAACAGCACCAAAATTTTTGTGAAGACAGGTCTAAGCGTGTAGAGCATACTCAGAAAGTTTCAGCATCACAGGATATATATTTTAGCCTACAAAAATCATGGAACAATCATTTATTAATTAAAAGAGCTAATTTTAAGCATGCAAAAGCTACTGATTTTCATCATTTCATATTTTTCCTAGGTAGAGCACATCATGAGGAGGATACAAAAAAAACTTTCATCATTTTATCATGCTTCCATAATTAGTTATGAAAATCACAAGTTCAGCATATATCCGTAAAAGGAAAAAGAGAAACTACACTGTGCACCATTATTTATCTGAGTCATAGAGTTCACACTTAGGCCCCTCCCTTTCTTCTAATTGCTGTGCACGGTCCCTGATCGCTAAATAAGAACAGAGGACCATCGGGAAGGCCGTTTCCGGCGGGGAAGGTGCTCACCGGCGGCAAGGGAGAGGTGCTGGGGCATTTCCAAGCCCGGCCACACCCGTGGAAGGAAGAAACGTGGCCGGATATGGTCGGAGAAGGGCCGCCACGCACACCGGGCGTCCTTTGCAACGGCAGACACGGCTGCAGGCTGCGCTCCGGTGAGGGAGGCGGCCGGAGGTGGGGCGGAGGAGGTGTAGTGCGAGTTGACGAAGGCTATGGCGCTGCCAGCCTTGGGCGAGGGAAACTCGTGATGCATGCCGGCATTGAGGGCGGTTAAGGGCGGCGTGAACCGGGCGGCACGACGGGCGTTCGGCGCGCCTAGCACGGTAGAGGCAAAACGAGCGAGCCTACCACGATCTAGACATCAAGGAGATGCTAGCGCAAAAATACGGAACGGCGAGAGATGCTCCGGAGAGGGCCGGCCACGGTGGAGCTGCACGCGGCGGCCATGGCGCACCGGTGCGACGAAAAACAGCGCGCGGTCGACTTTTTTTGCAGCAAGGGGTGGTGCAAGCGGGCTCATATGATGCACAAGGATAAGACGACGCTGCAGCCGCAAGCAATTGGATGGAAGGCGAGCGAAGCGACGAATTTGACAGGGCCGGCGAAGAGGCGCCGGCGGCGATGTCAAGGGAGAAGAAAAGAAGACGGGCGGCCGGCTAGGGCTTTTAAAGACGAGGTTGCGGCAGTGAGTGACGGCGGCCGGCTAGGGCTTTTAAAGACACTGTAGCAGCAGTGTTCTCCTCCTCCTCCTGCCCTTTTCTCCAAATTCCATCTTCTAACTTGAAAAACTCCCAAAATAAAAGTTGTTCAAAATTCAAGGATCTACAACTTTCATTTTAGGACCAACGTCAAATTCTAACTAGTTTTGAAAATTGGTTTTCAAATTTGTTTTTAAAATTAGGTTAACATAATTGTTAATTAGCATTTTGGATTAATTAACTAGTGATTAATCATCAATCAAACCTTACAACCAATAGGACCATTTTAAAATACAAACATTATACCAATTTATAGAATCAAAGTTTGACAAATTTTATTTATTTATTCATTCACAAAAAATTGTGCTTAATTACTATCATTAACATCATTTCATGAAACTTCTAAACCATCACACATGCAACATATATGAAAGCTATAATTGGAATATGAAATGCATTTATGCATTAATGCTTATGAATGATAATGATCATGATTAGAGTTTTATTAATTTCGTAACAGCAGGGGTGTTACACCACCTTTACAAGCTGCAGTGTGGCCTCCGGAGAAGCATCCGACAAATGCTCAAGTTGGACCAAAGCCTTCACAGCATCAGAAGCCCCAATAAGAAGCACTACATTTCCTACGCTAGCACCTGCCAGATAGAATTCAACTGCCACAACTCAGAACAAGTCTGGAACCAAAGGAAACTAGTTGCCGCACGATCCGTAGGGAGAAACAAAAAATCGACTACACTAGCAAGCGAACTAGCATTCAACATCAACCAGGAAAGGAACAGGCAGTACTAGACGAGATATGTAAGCACAAAGAAAAAAGAATACACTAGCCCTTTGTGACAAAATGATCTGAGCCTTCGCCACAACAAGCAAGCAACGAGATTTTCCTTAATTCCAAATATTCAAGGACGAAAAAAAACTATAAAAAAACATATATCGAAATCAGAGTTTCACCAACTCATAACACCCAGTGCAGGCGTCGCCATAAATAAGATTTCAAGCGATCGCACAAGGAAATCTAGAATTCAATAGAGGCACACACATACCCTACCAAAGCATTAAACAACCAAGTACAAGCACAATAAATTAGGGCAACGACTCCCCGTATAAAAAGAGGCCACCACCAGCACCACCCCCCACTTGAGCCCCCTAGACTTCATCCAACTGGAAGACAGAGTCAAACCTAAAGGGCAACTCAAGGAAGGGGGAACAACCTGTGGGGGTATAGACCCGTATACCCTCATGGCTACACATGGGCCGCATCGGAGGAGATGGCCCAGCTCGCACGATCAAGCCGCACGGACAGCCCAACTGGTCGGCATGCCGTGCGGGTGTACAAGACTAACTTGGCAATCAACGAAGACCTAGTCGGTTAGGCCAGATAAGGTATCCTCTACGGATACGGCAGTTGTAATCGATTGGGATTAGATTCCTTAGATCTGTAACTTTGCTCCCTATACTATATAAGGCGGGCAAGGACCCCCCCTCAATTAATATGATCATACATCAATACAAACCACAGAGACGCAGGACGTAGGGTATTACGCGACCTTTGCGGCCCGAACCTAGATAAATCCTCGTGTTCGTCTTGCGTCACCATCTAGTTCATTGTCTCGCGCACCTCCACCGATTCATCTACTACCCCGGGTAACCCCCCCGGTAGACTGCCGACCATATTTCGTCGACAGTGGTGCACCAGGTAGGGGGTGTGCATGTAGATTCCATGGCAGGCCGGATGGTCATCTTCCCTGCCTCCATGGTCCCCGCGGCGGGCCAAACGTTCACAATCAGGTCGTTCACCTGGACCACCGGCGTCAACGACGTCGCCGAGGTCGTGGAGGCGATGCGGGATTCTCCTGCGCCAATCGAGTCTACACCGGCGCCGACAGATCCGATCTCGGGATCATCCGCTCTGGCAACTCGTCGTCCGCTTCCCCGCTACCATGGGAGGCACCTCGACAACTTCGACCAGATTGAATCTATTGTTTGGGTCACCGAGGGACTGGCTGAAACTCTCACCTTGGTAGAGGTGATCAGAGATCGACCCATAGAGGATGGGTACAGCCCTATCCGCTGTCACCAGACTGAGCGACCTACTCGGGCTAGCCGCCAGAGGCGTCTAGATTCAGATCTGGCCATCACTGCGACTCCTGAAGTGCGAACGGTCTATCGCCGACTAGTTCCGCTATCGGCCTGAGGCTTGGGATCATGAAGCCCTAACGGAGTAGCCACCCGTCGCTTTCCGTTTGGGTTGGCGAACACGGCATCCACGCACATGGACCGCATCCCGCATCTGTTCATGGATCCCGCAGAGCACGACCATGTTTCAGATCTCTACTTGATAGATCTGCCAGAGGCTGATCATCTTGCTCCCATCGTCAACATGGTAGAGCTCAAGCAGATCTAGGAGAACTCACTTTCCACAATCCTGGAGGAGAGCATCGGGTCGACTCACACCACCACAGATACGAGCGATGAAGTGTTCCCAAAGTTTCCACCCCACTTTGGGGGCACGATCTTCAACATCAACATCGACGAACCATCCCATGATGGAGAGACGGAGCCAGAGAAGGCCGCCAGAGTGGAGAGAAACACTAACCGCATGCATCACAGGGTGGAGCAAGAAAACACCATGATGGCACGGGTGGATGCAGATGCAGATGGTTGGCATCACATCCGGTGCGATCTGGCTGAGGCATTCGATATGTGCGGCAACCAGCAAGTTCACAAAACACCAAGCGCCATACTCGCAGTCGCCAAGAACGAACTCATAAAGTTCCCTTGGTTTCCAGCACTTGAAGTCGTCGAAGCCTACCTGAAGACAACCACAGTTGAGGTCAACGAAAGCTGGATGGGGGCATGGGCACCAACACTGTCAGTAGCGTCCAGTCGCAGTCGTGGCTCCCAGTGTGATCAAAGTCATCGCCAGGTGTCAGGCGTTTGACAGAGCCAGCAGAACCACCAACACGGGGGGCATGGCTCAAACCATGGCGGTGAACATGGAGCTAACCAAGGCGGCGGGCATGGCGCAAACCAAGGAGGCGTGTGTGGCAGCGCCCGTGGTGGCAACCATGGTCCCCGACCAGGGGTGGAACAACAGGTAGAGGGCGATCTCGGTGACCACCTCGGCGACCGTATCAGCCTCAAAAACCACATCAAGAATAGTAAAGATGCACGACACGCATTTGAGATACGACGTAGGCAAGACTATAATTGAATTCATGGAGCACCCGAGCACCATCGAGCCGCAGACGGGCCCAAAGCCGTAGGTCTCCATCCTTTTACCAACCGGCTCCGCACTATCGTCTGGCAGAGAAACTTCAAGCTCCATGGTTTGGATACCTACGATGGCAAGGCCAACCCCGAGCAGTGGGCGACACTCTATGAGATCGCTGTCTAGGCAGCTGGAGGGGATGAGGATGTCATGGCCAATTACCTGCCAATAATCATCAACCAGTCGGTGAACCAATGGCTCCTCATCCTGAAGGAGGGCTCCATCAACACCTGGGCTAAGCTCATGAGGGCTTTTGTCGAGAACTCATGACCACCTACCTGTAGCCCGACACCAAGTATGATTTGGAGAAAGTCAGAGACTACCCAAATGAGCCACTGCGCAACTACATCCGCCGCTTCTCGGAGGCATGGATATCCATACCCAACATCAGTAACGAGGAAGCTATCACCGCTTGCATCAGAGGACAGCATTACCATGATGACCTTAGAAACAAGCTCCTCTGCAAGAGACTAGAGACAGTCCATGATTTGCTATTGGTGGCAAAGAAGTGGGCAAGTGCAGATGAAGCTGACCTGTAGTTCAAGGAAGATGTCATGCGAGCTCCTCGCTTGGACTAGTAGAACCGCCGCTATGATGACTGACACGATGATCGGCGCTGTGACGACCACCATGATGATCGGCGCAACGACAATCGCGACCACCATGATGACAATCGCAACCGGCGTCGTGATCTATGGGACAACCCCAGGCGGTAGAATCGAAACCATCGGGAGGACAACGCCATCAATGCCATCAATCCAGGGGCCAAGTGGGACTACAACGACGCCTACTCTAAGGTCCTCCAAGGTCCCTGCCCTACCCACCAGCACTCCGACCACACAATAGGGAACTGCAAGGGCCTGAGGTCCATCTATCACTCAGATCCCCGCAAAAGGATGTGTTGTGGTGGCAATGATGACAAGCGGGACAACAAGTGGGATGACAAGAAGAATGGCGAGGAGGAAAAAGAAGATGATGATGGCGACAAGAATCCTCATCATGCTTACCAAAACCCCGATAGAAACATCCGCGCCATATTCGGTGGCAAGGGTCGTGTTATAAATGCTCTCGCTAAACCTATTGATGGGAGAGGCAAAATTGTCGCTTCAGAATCTCGCTTAATTGAATCTCCTGCTCCGGGTATAATTTCTAGGCGTTTCGTATATGAACCCCTTCAAACAGGGCTTATTGCTATTGATTCGATGATCCCCATAGGGCGCGGTCAGCGAGAGTTAATTATTAGGGACAGACAGACTGGCAACACAGCAGTAGCCACAGATACAATTCTCAATCAAAAAGGGCAGGATGTAATATGTGTTTATGTAGCTATCGGTCAAAGAGCATCCTCCGTAGCTATTGTAGTAGCTAAAATGGTGGATTCACCCGCTACATTACAATATCTCGCTCCTTATACAGGGGCAGCCCTGGCTGAGTATTTTATGTACCACGAATGGCATACTTTAATAATTTATGATGATCTCTCCAAACAGGCACAAGCTTATCGCCAAATGTCCCTTCTATTAAGAAGACCTCCCGTCCGAGAAGCTTATCCGAGGGGATGTTTTTATTTGCATTCACGCCTTTTAGAAAGAGCTGCTAAATTAAATTCTCTTTTAGGCAAAGGGAGTATGACCGCTTTACCAATAGTGGAGACTCAATGCGAGACGTTTCCGCCTATATTCCTACTAATGTAATCTCAATTACAGATGCACAAATATTCTTATCCGCAAATCTATTCAATGCCGGAATTTGACCTGCTATTAATGTGGGTATTTCAGTTTCCAGAGTGGGATCCGCAGCCCAAATTAAAGCCATGAAACAAGTAGCTGGCAAATCAAAATTAGAACTAGCTCAATTCACGGAATTACAGGCCTTTGCTCAATTCACCTCTACTCTGGATAAAACAAGTCAGAATCAATTGGCAACGGGTCAACGATTACGGGAATTGCTTAAACAATCCCAATCAAACCCTCTCCCAGTGGAAGAGCAGGTAGCTACTATTTATACCGGAATGAGAGGATATCTTGATTCGTTAGAAATTGAACAGGTAAAGAAATTTCTGGATGAATTACGTAAACACCTAAAAGATACTAAACCTCAATTAATTCCAAGAAATTATATCTTCTAGTAAGACATTCACCAAGCAAGCAGAAACCCTTTTGAAGGAAGCTATTCAGGAACAGCTTGAACGGTTTTCCCTTTAGGAACAAACATAAATATATCATGTCCACTCTTATTAGTATAAGTTGTGTTAGTAGAAGAGGAATCGTTGAGAAAGATTTTTCATTTGAATAATGCAAAATTGGATTTTTAGTTTTTAGTATAGTTATTTAAAAATAGATAGAAAAAAAGATTGCGTCCAATAGGATTTGAGCCCACGACTTGAGCAGGGCATTTACTGGATGCATGAGCTGGAGAACAAGAGGCTTCCAATAGCAATTGCTGGAGCTTAGGTAGATGCTTCAGAAAAGTGAACTCTTAGCTGTAAACCTACTTTGCTTTGACCTGTATTTGGGCAGTGTTTAACCAACATATACATGTATATAAGGACACTTGCACCGGACCTATGCCTATTTAGAATAAGAATAAAATCCTCTATAGTTACTGGCATATTACTCCTAGAAGTGATAATTTGATACGTAGGAGATAGCCTTGCGGCGCAAAAAGGGCTTTGCTTTATGATATAGATTAGGAATTGGAATAAATAAGTAAGGCTAACTAAAAGAGAGAAGAGGGTCTACAGTCATTCTATCTCAACACTGAAGAATAATACGTCTATCCTTACTCTTGCATTAAATAGAATAATCAGAAAGGGTGGGGAGTATAGAGAATCTAATATAAGGAAGCGCCCAGGCAAACCCATAATAAGGCTGATGAAAGCGAAGCAGAATTGAAAACACATAAGGTACACTCTTGATCCTTACAGCACATCTTGACTAAAAAGAAAGGAAGGATAAAGTAAAAGAAGGACTCAAAACAAGCAGATATAGAATATAAAGATGAAAGATTGAATGCATGATAGGTTTCTATTTTGCTATTGGTATATTTAAAGAATAACAACCATGATACGGCCCGCCTGTCATGGATCCTGATGCTAAATTATGGGTTGATACAAAAGGATTCAAACAAGTGTGGCTAATTGTTTTTTATTGAAACAACAAAAGTATAGTTGATCCTTTCTCCTGCAATGTAACTCACAAATATGCATGCTAGAAAGCTGATATGTTGCTGAGAGAGAGGTTAGTCAGATTGATTTCTTTTTCTTCCTTTTGCAATTGAGCTATTAAGGTGGGGATGTGTAGGCGGTTCCTCCATCGCTCGAAGGGCACTCGTATGTCCAACGTTCCATCCTCTTTCAAATAGAATAGCAATCCTAGAACCTACAAAAGATGAAGCACATTTGTTGTTCTAATTGATCCAATGCACAGTCCTGGGGAAGAAAAGAATGAGTTCAGAAAGAAAAGGTAAGTCCTTGACCATAATTCTTCCCATATAGAGATAAAGAAGATGCCTCTGTACATATTCTGGTACGTTATTTGAATCCTTTCGATGCAGGGACCGTAGCTCAGACTGATGATCCCTCTCTCTCCTTATGTCACCCAAGGTAGAAAAAATGCCCCAAAGCCGAGAGTTCGATCCAAGTACTAACCCTCTAGTTGTGATTTCTAAAGATTGAATTTCAACTTAGAGTAAAACATAATAGTTAACACTAAACCTAAGCAACTCTTACTTTTCCATCAGCAACTACTTCCAATGGCTAAGAGTAAGCTCGTCCGGACTACTCCTATGGCCCTCTCGGCTGGACCTACTCCCACCCTATCCGACTCAATCCTTATCCAACTTCCACTCATTCATCTCCATAAGAGTAGACTTAATAGCTATTGTTAGCCTCACTTTTGGAAAACTCACAGGGATTACTAGCTTTTCATAGAACCCAAGTATCGAACTTTAAAACTTCGCTTTCAATATGGATAAGAGACTTGCTGCCCTGCCCTAGGAAGAGCGGCTATAAAAAGCTTGCAAAAAACACTCTTGCTTGGTTGGAAGGTATGGTAAAGGTAAACTGTATCTATGTTTTTATATAAAAAAGGGAGTGCTAAAGGAGTCATTCAGAAGTGAGTGAAGGGGCAAAAAAAGCTCATTTCTTTCATTCAGAGTGGACACCGGACCGAATGAAATGTGGGAATATCGGGATTGGTAGATTTGTTATATTGAAATAAGCCTCAACTCAGCACGACTAGTGAATTCAAATTATAGTCACTTGTGGATTTCTTAAAATTGTTGTAGTGTAGTATTGTGGTTTTTCAGTAAAGACCCCGACCTGTAAATATTCACAGCCCAGCTCATACGGGCGGACAATATTCACCCAGAGCCCCGTTGCGACCGCAATGCTGTTCTTGAAGGACCTTACCTTAGAGCAAAAAAAGGGAATAGAAGTTAGGAAGGCTACTGACGTAGGGCGGCGGGTGAGCTCAACCTCAAACCAAACAAGCAACGGATTGGGCAACTAGCGCGAAAGCCATTGCGCTAATGCGCATCCTCTTGCTCCTTAACGATCGAGGTATGAAATCTTTCGACGACTAGGGAGGCGTCACCCGAGACCAATTCCTGTGGATCACTATAGACTCTTCTAGAAGCAAGCTAGGCTACCTTCTGGCTAGCTTTGCTATCTTAGAAAAATTCCTTCATGCTTAACTTAGTAAGCTATCTTGGTAAGCTAAGCAAGCCTGGTTCTTTGGGCACTATGGTAGGACGTGGGTCGATCATGACGATAATGGACTTCTCCGTCATGTAATGGTTTAGAAGAGTCACGGTGCAGTTCCCCGCCGGGCTTTTTCCCTTCTCGACTAGACGAAGGAGATATTCATTCCATTCAGGCAGGTGTGGAAGGGAGGCATCGGCTTGACCCTGTCTTCTCTCTTGGTCGGGTCGGAGGGTAAGTTTCTCATTCAATGGTGAGGTGTTCATAGAAAGCAAGGCCTTGCCCAACGAGTGGCAGATTTGGTTTGGATGGGGTCTCGTCTTGCTTGGACGCTGAGGAGATCCATAGATCTGGATAGAGCCTTTATCGCTCAGTAAAGAAGAGTATGCGCGCTATGGCTTACGCAGTGGATCTTCGGGCAACCAAATTGATCCAATTCCGATCAACAACTTGGATGGAGGTATGGCTGAGTGGCTTAAGGCATTGGTTTGCTAAATCGACATACAAGAAGATTGTATCATTGCTTAAGGCACGGAAGTTGAACGGGCGGGTGAAATTATTTGAGAGAAAGAACCTCAGATTGATGGAGTCCGCCGTCGGACAGAATAGCACTACTTAGTGACTAGGAGCGGAGCGCCCCTCTCTTGTTCTTGGTGGCATCTATAGCGAAGAAGACCTTCCCGAACAAGGGTCGCCCAGGTCCCTGGCCGGCTCTCGGTTCTTGAGCAAGCTCCTCCACCAAGGGTAGGATGCTCATAGATGAAGAAAAGAGACTTTAGGCAAGTGGTTCTCGTAGCTCACTGGTTAGAGCAAAGGACCGAAAATCCTTTTTGCTTGTTTCAGTGGGAAGAGCAAGGGGCATTGCCCTTGAAATCCTTCAAGGGTTCGAATCCACATCGAAGCGTCTTTTTTTTTTTTGTATGCCGCTCCAAGCAAGGAGCGCCAGCGAGGAGAGAGTGAGAGAATGAAGTTGGCTTTGGTGATGTCGAAATTTGCACCTATTTGTATCTATTTAGTGATCAGGTCCGTTAGTTTCTTTGATTCCACTCGGTGTTCCTTTTCCATTTGTCGACAATAGTTCAACCTATCCAAAAAATTGTTGGCCTACGAATGTGATTTCAATCCCACCGGTGATTCTTGGCGGTCACTATCACACATTTTATACCGCCAACTTAGCTCTAATTAAGAGGGATAAAACACACTTATGCCAAATAAACATTTACTACTCACCTAGTTCCACTTGTATTCATAGAATATTTGTTTTGCAAGAACAAACATGGAAACAGGTGAGAGTACGCCAAATAAAGAGTAACACGCAACTCGGGGAATACACTTTGCCAAGGGGAACGTGACCAGGCCAAAACCAATGCAAAGTGGACCAAAACACCTCCCGGAAGGGCGACCTAGAGTGGGCCACCAGCCCACACGCTAAGGCTCGGCACCGGGCGGGCCAAACTGGGCCGGCCGCCCGCGCCGGCGGCCGCCACGCCCCAATGCCCGATCCCGCCGCGCCTTGTCTCCGAACCCGACTCGGAGGAGTAGAGGCGGTGCATGGTGGTGTTTTTCGGCAATTTGGCGCCAAAACTCCCGCCAAGAACACCTTTCACACCACTATAAATAAGAGGGCACACCCCCTTCCAAAACACAACACACACACCCTTGAGCACTTCACTCACTTTCTATAGTTCTAGTTGTAGTTTTGAGCAAGGTTGAGCTTCAAGGAGGGCTTGTCTCCTTGGAAGGATCTTTTGGTAATATTATTATTATTATGGAGTTCCTTTCAACATTCAAGTCCCTATATTCATATTGCAATGTGTTCGAGCTAGAGTATAGTTACCCTCATGTTATCTTATTAATGTGTGAACTATGGTCTAGTTAACATATTAATAGATTGGACTTGGCTAACTATAGGATTAACCGTCATATGTCGACTCGCTAGAGATTGGTCGGTTTATGTAGATTATGATGGTTTGGTGTACCTTCGGGTTTACCTTTAACCTTGCTTGTCGATCCGTAGGGTCGGAGTCCCGGGGGGATTTAGGTAGTTTTCTATACACGTGGACGTGGTGTCCAGGTTTATAGTAACCATCAGAAATTTTGGCATTCCATGGTAGTGTGGTAGGGGGCAGGTGGTGACAGCCCTGTTCCGCCCATTGTACTCCTCCATGTTCGAATGTTGAGTTGGAGTTCTGAAAATGTCCATTGGCTAGCAGACTAGCTGCGGGCATCTCCTCATCATAAGATCGTAATCCCGTCATGATTTAGCCTCCTCATATGCAAACTAGAGTTCACCCATGTGCAATATTTAGAACCACCTTGTCATTGTAGATTCTCTTTTATCCTTTTCCTCCCCCTAGTGGTGTAGTAGCTTATGTGTGTTTGTCACTATCCTGAATACCATTTCCTTACCCTTGCATTTGACTAATGGTTATTCACAAATACATTGTGGTTCATTATCATCATTATGCTAGCAAATTACACAAGCCTGCCTTCCCTTGGGAAAATATAAATCACGATACCCGAATACCACCGGGTGAAATGCTACAATGATAGATCCGTGCCCTTGCGGATTGACTATAGCAAACATAAGAATCCATCTATCATCTGATGTCTCTTAACGTGGTCACTAAGAATATTATTTATTCTTAGTGATTGCACTGTGAAAAGCCAACAAGCATTTCTGGTGCCGTTACCGGAAATAGGTTATTATCTATTTCTAGTAATGTCGTTAAGAAATATCAACAAGCATTTCTGGCGCCGTTGCCAGGGAAGGCATGGTTTTTGAAAAAAAATATAATAATAAAGCTAGCATATGATGATTATAACCACATGTATGAATGATAGCCCTAGTCTTTGCAGGCTAACTGTTTTGTTTTCTTCCTGTTGTGGATGAAAACAGGGATAGTATATGATCGGTCGCAACCTACCGAACAACTTCGTTGACAATCCGGAGGCGTTCATCAGAAAGAGATGGTCCCGTACCGTTACACCTGTCGCCAATCCACCGGAGGTTGAACCCATCATCGCCGTACCATCCTCATCAACACTCATGGCCAAGTCACTCATGCGACTACTCAACCCCAGGCGGTGGACAATGTCCCCACCGGGCCAAAGAATCAACGTTGGAGACAAGAATTTCGAGATCCGCGACCGGCCTCATCACGATGGTACAGGCCAATCCATTACGTGGATTGCCAAGCGAGGATGCCAACGCACACCTTCAAAATTTCCTAGAGCTGTGTGACACCATTGTCATCAGGGCGTGGAGCCTGACGCAATCAAGCTCCGCCTGTTTCCTTTCTCCCTAGTGGGGAAGGCGAAGCAGTGGTTCTACAAAGATATGGCTCAAGTCAGCACCTGGAGCAAATGCTCCACTGCGTTCCTCGCACGTTTCTTCCCAATGGGCAAAACCAATGCCCTGCGGGCAAGAATCTCCAATTTCCAGCAGAATCCAAATGAACCAATTCCTGAAGCGTGGGAAAGGCTGCAAGAATACATCCTTGCCTGCCCACATCACGGCATGGAAACATGGCTCGTACTTCAAAGCTTCTACAATGGTCTTACACCTATGTGTAAGGGCCATCTTGATGCCGCTGCTGGAGGGGCATTTTTGTCCCTCACTGTTGAAAGAACTAAAGCGCTCATCGAAAAGATGATCGAGAATCAAGCATGGGGAGAAGACAGAGCCCCAACAAAAAGAGAGGCATGCACAACGTCAAGGAGACGGACATGCTAGTTGCAAAAATGGACCTGTTGCTAAAAAGATTTGGACATCAAGCTGCCGAGAAGGAAGCCATGAACAACACTCGCCACCTCGAAGCATTGATGACTTGTGAAGTCTGTGGAGAGCTTGGACATTCGGGCAACAAGCGCCTCGAAACTCATGAAGAGCTTGCCTTCATCAACAATGGGTACCATTCAGGTAACAACAATAATAATAATAACAATAGGTGGAATAACCAAGGGCGCCCACAAGGAGGTAATGGTTTCAATTTCAATTACAATTCCAATTATAACTCAAACCAACCTTCCTTAAAAGATTTAGTTCTTGGTCAAGCTAAGATTAATGAATCTCTGAACAAGAAAATATCTTACAATGATAAAATGCTAGAATCCATTAGCTCAAAGCTTGAAAATTTATCTACTACTGTTCGTAATCAATCTAGCTTTAATAAAATGATTGAAACTCAAATTTCTCAAATGTCATCCGCTATCTCACCTAAATCAAAAGAGGGTTTGGCGTAAGCCGAATCCTTCAACGAAACAAGATTAACATGGTGACAACGAGGATTGGTAACCCTCGAAGTCGATTTGCCTAGATATTTTTGTAGAATCACCATTTGTCGCAAAGAAGGCGGATCCCGGGCACCCAACAATCACATGTGCAATTGGTCCGCACACCTTTAAGAAAGCTTATCGCGATTTGGGGGCAAGCGTCAACATCATGTCCAAAAAGACAAGTGATGCACTAGGATGTTCGCCACCCACCCCGTCAAGCCGCAACTCCAAATGGCGCACCAATCCATCAAGACGCTGCCGAAGGAATAGCGTAAGACATCCTAGTACGGGTGAAGAAACAGCTACATCCCCACGCATTTCATTGTCTTGGATATAGGGGAAAGTGAAATCATGTCATTACTCTTGGGAAGACCATTCCTAAACACAAACAAATGCCACCATATCTGTGGGAACGGGAAGGATCAAGTTCCAACTCCCCGATGAAACAAAGATGCGGTGCCATTTTAACGGTTTCCAAACCGTTAACCCAATCGATAAAAGGAGACCAAGTCAAGCCCAAGAAGACCAAAGAGCAATGTTCTATGATTCGTATCAAGTACGGATCAACCACCCAAGAGCTGAAGGAAATAGTAATAGATCCCAAAAAGTTTATGAGCCTCCCTCAACTAGCTAAGACCTTGAGAAAACAAAAGCCGGAGCCAAGGAAAAAGGCGGCTCCTAAGCAAGATGATGTTCCTAACAGAACTAGTTTCGAAAGGAAGCCCAAAGCCACTTCTACCAAACAAGTGTGGAAAAAGAAGGAACAACCAACACCAACGCCTTCACCACCAAAAACCACCACAAAGGTCCGGCGGGTGAAACATACACCCGTCAAGGAAAACAAATGAGCTTGCACTAGAAGAAATTCTCGGGGTAAAAGAGAAGATATTCAAATCAACCCCGCCTTCTTCAAGTCAAGGGACACCAAAGGTAAGAAGGTAATAAATTAAGTATTTATTTATGTCCTTATAGAATTTATTTATTCAAATAAAATTAAATAAATAAATATATATTGATAAACTTTTTATTTTCCCCATCCAAAGCTATATAGTATTGAATTTAATATAGAAATAAATATAGCCTATAAATAAAATTTTCCAACTCCTAAAATAAAACTCTTGATTTTAGTACCCCATTTATTTGCCGTAAATAAAAATATACAAAACATATTCCAAAATAATTTTTCATTTCACAAAAAAAATCAAAATAAACATGGGAAATTTGAAAAATGGAGCCAACGGTCGAAATCGACCGAAGCACCAACGGTGCAGGGGCAACACATGACCGTTCTTTGCCATCCTGCCAAAGCCGGGCGACAGAGGGGCCCACACGGCGCCCGGCCGCCGCTGCGGCGACCGCCGCTTTGGGTAACGCGGCCCGCCGTCCCCCGCCTCGTGGCGAGAAGTAGCCGTTGTTCTCGGTCCCGTGTCGCCGGTGTTTCGCGCTATAAATACTCGAGGTGCCCGAGAGCTCTCCACCCCTCTCATTCTCACATCTTCACTCTCCCACTTCACCTCTCCATTCCATTTCATCTCCAAGAGCTTGTGCAAGAAACCTCTTGCAACCAACAGCCCCAAACGTGCGAAGATCAAGAGCTAGTAAGAATTTTTCGAGCTAACATCACCCTTGTTCTAGTCTTTGTTCTTGTTTCATTCTTGTCAACATGAGCAGGCTAGGGAGCAAAATCACCGGAGCATTCAACAAGGCATTGAGAAGGAGCTCCCGGCTTTCCCAAGGCTCAAGCTCTCGCCACACCGAAGCCGAAGGAAGCCCGATGCACGAAGACGATGCTCCTCCTCAAGTCCACCCACATTTGACGATCGATGCAGCTGACGCTCCGTACCTCGACCTACAAGATGCACGGGAGCTACAAGCATACCACATGCTTAAAGATCGACCCTTCGCTCACGCACCACGCTTCTCCCGGGAAGCTCTCAAAAAATTAGGTATGGATTCGAATTCCCTCGCATGTGGTGAGTCAGTAGGATGGGCAAAGATAGATCCTCTTGATGAACTAGGTTCTAAAATGCTCACTATCCAATTTACGTGCACTTTGAAAGTTCATGATGAGGGTATTTCTTTTCGACTTTTTCATACCCCCCCACTATCGCACATGGAAACAAATTGCTGAAATCTTAGGGTTTGATAAAGTGAAATGCTTAATTGATTTTGATACAGCTCTTCGTGGGTATAATCGTGATGCTTTCTTCATACAAATATCTGATATTGATCGTTCGAGTGCTAAATTTGATGCTGTTAATGCGAACATACAACACCCATCACTAAGGTTTATGCATAAATGGATGTCTAGCACCTTATTCCCTAGACAAGATCCCCATCATATTCATGATCTTTGAATTAAAATGTCTTTTTGCGATGGTAAAAAAAAGATTGCTCCTGTTAAAGAAATAATTAATTGGATGTTAGAAACCATCAATTTCTCCTCCATCGTTTATTGCACCTCCCTTCGACACGGATTGCTCGTGGTGTTGGTGCTTGTTGGAAGGACAGAATGTTCTTTACATTCCTGACCCACGCCCTGAGATCACGATCCAATCCTTGGTTCAAGGGCATTGTTGACGGTCACTAACGACACATTTTTTACGTCAACATCCTACCAAAAGGGGGTGAAACTATACATTATCATACTCATATACATTTATAACTCACATATTTCCACCTGTAGTGTCCAAATTATTATTGTGCAGATTTATATAAGAAACAAGTGGAAAATGTACCAAAAGGCGCCTCCCTAGAAAGCGCATTCCTGAAGAACCTCAAGCCCAAGGGAGAAATGGACCAAACACGTAGAACTGGGCCGAGCAAACACCGCCACACAACTTTTCAAGCCCACACACACTAGCCTGCCAAGGCCCGGCCCGAACCGAGCCCAGGAGGGTGCGCGCGCACCCTAAGGTGCGCCCGCACCCATCCTGAGGCGGTTCAGGCCCAGGTTTGGCGAGGTGGTGCATTACCTTCCATAGAGGGCATTGCCGACGTTGGTTGGTCGGTTTAGCAAATTAGGCAGGTGTACCAAGGTCGGTTTGGCTCCTTCCATATGGGGAGGGACCTTTTCCAATGAGCCCCCTCTCCTCTACCTATAAAAGGAGGCCCTCTCCCCTCATTGTATACACACCTCACAAGAGAGCTACTCTCTCCTCTCCACTTCTTCTTCTTCCTCCTCCTAGTAGGATTAGTAGTTTAGGATGTGGAGCTAGGCAAAAACTACCAAGGAGGGCTTGGCTCCTTGGAAGATGGATTCAGGGAATAAATCTTTCTATGATATTCTTCCAAAGCCTTGCTCTTATCTTATCTTGGTTGTGCATTAGGATTAGAGTGTTCATGTTATTTCTATACCTCATGATTTATCTTATGATCTAACATGTTGTTCTTGACATGATCATGACACATGAACTAGTCTATAGTTTCTATGTTGTGATATCGTCATATAGAACTTTATGCTTAAACCATTCATGCAATATAATTGAGTAGTGTCGGGATTGTCTTTGAATGGCGGTTCGTTGTGTCCTTCGGGCTTGCTCGTGTCCTATTCCGTCCATCCGTAGGGTGGGGACCATGGGGGACATGAGTAGTGTCCTAGTATGCGGGGGCGTGGTGTCCGGATGCCGGTATCCTTCGAATATGACGGCATGCCACGGTTGAGGGGGTAGGTGGGTGGGTCGTGACAAGCCTTGACCGTCCCCTTGAAATCCCCCACGTTCGTATGTTGTGTAGGAGTCTAAAGTGCCTTTTTATTGTGCGGATGCTCCGGGAAGGTCTCCCTGTCCATTTCATTCTCGCTCCGACCTCCTACTCATGCGTGTTGCGACTATCAAGCGGTTCTATGCACAGCAATGACTAGAATCTGTATGCTCCACTTAGGACTTTCTTTATTCCTTATTTATCTTTATCCTTGAGTTTGGCTTGAGTGAGTGTGTCAAGTTATCCCTTTATCGTCCCCTTATATCCCTGTTATGAGCATTGGTCCATTACACGTCATGTTATCTTGTTCATGTCTCTATTAGATCCTTTTCCACCATGCCTTCCTTTGGGAAAATATAAATAACGATACCACTGAATATCTCCTGTGAAATGCTACAATGATAGATCCGTGCGCTTGCGGATGAATATCTTATTTGGCAAAGATCTATCACATGTTGATGTACCTAGTGTTATCACCGACACGGTGGTTTCACTTAGGAATGTCAACGACGCATTTCTGGCGCCGTTATTAGAGATGGGTTCTAAACTGTTTCTAGTGATTGCGCTTAAGAAATGCAACAAGCATTTACGGCGCCGTTGCCGGGAAGGCATTGGTTTTTTTTATAAGGCATCTTTTAGAACATGTTCGTCATGATAATATGCATGTGCAAAGTGACCTTTGTTTATAACAGGTTTATCTAAAACAAAAAAATCTTAAAAAAATCTTATAAATAAAAGCAAGGACATGTTATCAAGTTAGTATGCACCTTCGGGTATTCTTGTCGCTAACCATTCCGGTGGAGACTAAGAAGAACAAAGGGGCACGCGGCTTGAAAACATGGGGGCTATCAATAAGAAAACTTTGATGCTCCCGGGGCGGAGGAACGCACTCAAAAGGAGACCACGACCTTGCACACTCGACTTTTTCACGAAAGTCCAAGTGTGAGAGGGAGGACGGTGATAATATCAAGTTCCATGTACAAGGGGGTCATAAAAAAGAGAAGTGAAAAAAAAAGAGAAAAAAAAGAGAGATGAATAAGAGTTAGCCTCCCCTTGCTATAAAAAGAAAAGAAAAATATATATATATATATATAAAAAAAAAAAAAAGAAATAAGAGGAGAGAGGAGCGAGGTTGGCCCCATATGGTCAAAGTAAACAATGAAGACACTGACTCCACCCTTCATTGCTTCCATGTAAGCAAGAAGGGATCTTTCTCTCTCAAGACCTTTGTTGCACTGGGTGAGTTTGGTCCGCCTCCCTCTACTCCCGGTGTGAGGAAGTCATTACCAAATCAAGATCATCACGCTACCGATGCAAAGAATTATGAACTCTATCCTCAAGGTGCCGGTCAAGTACACTCAGGTACGCAAAGGTCCAATAAAAGAAAAAGAAAAAAAAGAGTAAAGAAAAGAAAAAAAAAAAGGAAGGTAAAGGAAAGGAGGAACATCCTCCTTTACACCTTTGTGACCACTAAGGCCCATGGTCCATATACACTACCTATGAGTATCACCTAAGCTTTGTGGCCCGCCTGAGATGGATCATCAAGCTACCACCGTGGAAGTTTCAACATCTTGCCTTCATGCGTGGTTGGTACACACACACTCAGGTACGCAAAGGTAATAATTCACCAATTCTTTTTACTCATACTTATCTCCATATAAAAAAAAATCATGTTTTCTTTGTTTATGAAATATGATCTGGGTTTGGATGCGTTTGCATGTCGCTCATGCGATACATCCATAGGTCTTTTAAATCAAGCATGGTGCTTGGGTTAAAATTGACCTCCTTTAATCAAATATCGACAAGGTGTTGAAATTTGATTAATGAACCCAAGCCGACGTCATAAACATTTGAGTTATTTCATAATGGAGATAAAGCAAGGCTAGATTTATTTATTTTTTGCATCTTTATCTTAGCCTTGTTTGAGTACGAAAAAGTTTGGTGAAACTTTTATGTTCTCCCCGATAATAAAATCCTAAAATAAAAATCTTTGAAAAAAAACACAAGCTGCTCTTTTGCTCCTTCTTGCATATGTTTTGAAATTTGGTAATCACGAAGGATGGTAGATCCACTCGTGAATCTACCATATACTAACCATGCGAGGAAAAGCCAAAAGCACGGGGTAAAAACCCCCGATCCAATGGGCTTTGAGCTAGCTTGGGGAGGAACAAAAACATGGTAATGTGAACCTTTCACTCTCATCCTTTTTTTGGTTACCATGCAAAAAAAAAAATATTTATATATATATAAAAAATAATAATAACAATAATAAAATCTTGTTCACCTTTCAAGTCTTCACCTCCTTTGGATGAATCTTGTTTATCAATTCATGCTCCCTTTTTCTATACTAGCATGTTATGGTTTGGGAGTGGTGATCATTCATATGGTGATCATACTTCCATAGACTTTTTGAATTGAGCATGGTGCTTAGGTCAAAAAGTCTACCCTAATCGAGATTAGACATGGAGTCGAGTTTGATTATTGAATCGAGAGCCGCTAGTGTAGAATTTGGTCGACCATATGGACTAACCCCCTGCAGGAATTTATCAACTTCAAGAGGGTAAGTCCAAGAGATGACAATGGAGATAAGAAGTTGTTTTGTGAACCAAAAAAATAATAATAATAATAAATAAATAAAAATAAATAAAACCTTTGAAACCCCAAGAATGGTTGTCCCGTTCTTTCAAGATCATCACAAGACAAGCTTGGGGGAGTCTCCGGCACGCTAAAAAGAAGATGTTAATCAAAGATCAAATCATGGCGTGCACAAAGCTAGCAACATTCCTAACCGAAGGTAAGTCAAAAGCTAGCTTGGGGAGGACTCCCACAAGGGTAACTCGTACCTCACATTCCATTCGGTTATTTTCTTATCTTATACGAATGATGAGATATGAGAATAAAAAAAAAAAAAGAAAGAGGGGAAGAAGAGAGAGAGAGAGGAGATTTATTCCACTCCATATATATGAGCCATGGAAATGTTTAGTTTAGTCCCCTTGTTGAAATGATGAATAGTTGCTCTGTCTTATGTTTTGACTGTGCCTAGTTTCTAACTTAAAATTCTCTAAAGTTTGGGTTTAGTGGCTAAGTATGATTCACCTTGAAAAGCCTGATTCATGTGGGTTGCATAAGCATTATCTGGTCTAAGTTGTTGCCGGTTATGATATGGTGAAATGAGCTTGCTATGACATTTTTCTTAGAATGATTTGACATCCGTAGATTTCTTTTCAAAAATTCAAAATTCAAAGTTCCTCAATGATATGCACAATCCCACGAGCCATATGACATGATGTTATGAACATTCATGAAAAACCTTAGTCATATGATACTTGTTTTCATGGTGAGCCCTTTTCAAAAAGCCGTAACCCATGTTGAGATTCTTTTCACATGCCCATGATCAAGAAACACGTACACCCAGAAATAATCGCCGATTTTCACACTGAGGATAGCGCACAACATGCACCTTCCCATCCACCAAAAATAAACTCCAGTTATTTTATCATGCTCTCTCACAAAAACTCTTGTTACAAAAAAGGAGAAGTATATGGGCTATGCTATGAAAAAGGAAGGAAAAAGAAAGATGGACAAATGTCCCAATAAAGACGAGGAAGTCAAGCTCGTCCAAAAAAAAAAAAAAAAAAAAGAGAAGCCCATACCTCCTTCATTCAAAAAAAAAGAGCAAGAGAGAGTCATGATACTTGGAGTCCACCAAAAAAAAAAATAATACAAAAATATATCCCACACACTTTGCACTTCTTGATCAAAGCATATGACTAGTCTCTCCTAGAGGTTTGGCCTTTGACGAGGGCAACATGACATGATACAAGTATGCCACTCTTTTACCTACCCAGAACTCCACAAAAAGCCTTATAGTAGGTAGGCAAAAAGAAAGGCAACACTAAGCCTTTGGTGAGGATCAACCACTTACATACATTGAGCGATCGAGTGATCATTTGAGGAACTACTTTTATTTGCAAAAATATTTCAAAACCTCTGGATTGATAGTCACTCGAAAGAATAAAAGATAAGTGAGCCCGTTGAACTGTTCTATCCGGCAACCACCCAAGACCTGGAGACGGCTCAAAAGCCCCACAAAAGATGAAAGGTAATAAGGGGTGAATAAACGTGCCATTTTATTCAAACTATAGTAGAACTTTTTGTTATAACCCTGGCACAGGTGAGATGTAATAGGCATAGTAGCAACTCCTGATCAACAACCAAGTACTTATCTTTTGCTCGAGGACGCGCAAAAAGGTAAGCTTGGGGAGTTTGTTGTGATCACTAACGACACATTTTTAACGTCAACATCCTACCATAAAGGGGGTGAAACTATACATTATCATACTCATATACATTTATAACTCACATATTTCCACCTGTAGTGTCCAAATTATTATTGTGCAGATTTATATAAGAAACAAGTGGAATATGTACTAAAAGGCGCCTCCCTAGAAAGTGCATTCCTGAAGAACATCAAGCCCAAGGGAGAAATGGACCAAACACGCGAGCTGGGCCGAGCAAACATTGCCACACAACTTTTCAAGCCCACACATGCCCGGCTGCCAAGGCGGCTGAAACAGGGGGGAGGGTGCGCGCAAGACCCCTAGGTGCGCCCGCACCCATCCTGAGGCGGTTCAGGCCCAGGTTTGGCGAGGCGGTGCATTACCTTCCATAGAGGGCGTTGCCGATGTTGGTTGGTCGGTTTAGCAAATTAGGCAGGTGTACCAAGGTCGGTTTGGCTCCTTCCATATGGGGAGGGACCTTTTCCCATGAGCCCCCTCTCTCTACCTATAAAAGGAGGCCCTCTCCCCTCATTGTATACACACCTCACAAGAGAGCTACTCTCTCCTCTCCACTTCTTCTTCTTCCTCCTCATAGTAGGATTAGTAGTTTAGGATGTGGAGCTAGGCAAAGCTACCAAGGAGGGCTTGGCTCCTTGGAAGATGGATTCCGGGAATAAATCTTTCTATGGTATTCTTCCAAAGCCTTGCTCTTATCTTATCTTGGTTGTGCATTAGGATTAGAATCTTCATGTTATTTCTATACCTCATGATTTATCTTATGATCTAACATGTTGTTCTTGACATGATCATGACACATGAACTAGTCTATAGTTTCTATGTTGTGATATCGTCATATAGAACTTTATGCATGAACCATTCATGCAATATAATTGAGTAGTGTCGGGATTGTGCTGAATGGCAGTTCATTGTGTCCTTCGGGCTTGCTCGTGTTCTATTCCGTCCATCCGTAGGGTGGGGACCATGGGGGACATGAGTAGTGTCCTAGTATGCGGACGTGGTGTCCGGATGCCAGGTATCCTTCGAATATGACGGCATGCCACGGTTGAGGGGGTAGGCGGCTGGGTCGTGACAAGCCTTGACCGTCCCTTGAAATCCCCCCACGTTCGTATGTTGTGTAGGAGTCTAAAGTGCCTTTTTATTGGGCGGATGCTCCGGGAAGGTCTCCCTGTCCATTTCATTCTCAGCTCCGACCTCCTGCTCATGCGTGTTGCCTGACTATCAACTGGTTCTATGCACAGCCATGACTAGAATCTGTATGCTCCACTTAGGACTTTCTTTATTCCTTATTTATCTTTATCCTTGAGTTTGGCTTGAGTGAGTGTGTCAAGTTATCCCTTTATCGTTCCCTTATATCCCTGTTATGAGCATTGGTCCATTACACAGTCATGTTATCTTGTTCATGTCTCTATTAGATCCTTTTCCACCATGCCTTCCTTTGGGAAAATATAAATAACGATACCCTGAATATCTCCGGGTGAAATGCTACAATGATAGATCCGTGCGCTTGCGGATGAATATCTTATTTGGCAAAGATCTATCATTGTTGATGTACCTAGTGTTATCACCGACACGGTGGTTTCACTTTGGAATGTCAACGATGCATTTCTGGCGCTGTTGACACAAATTAACGTATACTTTTACTTGTCAACTGAATATGAAGAAGGACTAAAATATAATTAGATCACCTTATTAGGGCTTACACCGACAATTTCCATGAGTTTTGGTGAAGTTGTGATTTTCGGGGACTAAACAGGAAAACAAATGAGAGTTATGAAGACATACGACTCCAAGGCGTGTCCCAATCGTACTCGATCCAACTCCTACAAAAGAGCAACATAGAAGTACTTCAAATGAAGAATCAAAGTACAACATTGCGAAGAGCTCGTCGAGATGATCGAAACGGATATATCATTTGCCATATTCGAGTCCGTAATCGGAAGATATCGGTCGCGAGAGCGGGGTTCGGTAAAACGGGCATAACTCCCTCATCCGGACTCCGTTTGACGCGAATTAATACAATTCGAAACGGCACGACGACACGCACGCACCCACAAAAGTTCAGCCCAGCTGGGGCCATCTTGGGCCGACCGGCCTAATATTAAGGCCGGCCGGCCTCCCCCACTCCACATCATCGGCCGGCGCTTCGAAGCTTCCTCAACCGACTTTGACACGCGATCTAAACCACATGTTTAATGTCGGTTTGATCCGACGACGATGGGAAGAGTACGAGTTGTAATCAAAGTCCAAGACGTGGCACCTCCTTCGGACTATATAAGCAGCCCCAAAGGCGCCCCCAAGAGACATCATCTCCTCATTAGCTATCGACGTCAAAATCTAGGGTTTCATATTAGAAGAGAGAGAGGTCCCTCTAGTTGTCTAGTTCATCTAGTTCTAGTTCTAGTTCTTCTAGTTCATCTAGTTGTAAGATCAAGAAGAGAGGCGAGGAGAAAGCCGGAGATCCGGACTGTCGGATCTTCATCATCATTGTACTTCTGCGCAACAAGTTAGGTCTTCGACAATCTCCGGGTTCTTCATTTATTATTTCTATTTATTCTATTTAATTACTTTCAGTTCTTACTTTACTATATTTTACTTTGGATCTCCGCTCGTATTGAGTGCTCTAGTTATCGTGACGTGGCTAGAGTAGTAATCGATAGTGTAGGCGTGGTGTCTAGACTAGAGTTTACCCGAGTTTGCGCCCAATCTCACGGTTAGTTGTGGTAGCCCGGGGGTGACAGCCCTGTCGGTCTTTGTAATCCACCACGTTCGGGTTGGTAATTCGTAGAGCTTTTTGGCGGCCTTCCCCCGATCACCCTTTCCCCCAGTCTTTTTTCGAGGATCGGGACGGTACCGTTTGCTCGACGTAAGTAAAGTAGAGTGAGCCTTTGATCATATAGATCTCATTAGAATACTTAGAAAACTTAACCCTCTCTTCCCACATCATTACCATTATTATCTTAGGACGTTCTAAACCTTTCTAGTACACTTCACGTTCCCCGTGGAAATCGATACTCTGGAATACTCCCGGGTGAAAGCTACATCGGTATCCGTGCGCTTGCGGATTTCTCTGTTCACGTTAATAAATACCAACAAGCTTTTTTACGCGCCGTTCTTGAGGAAACGGTAGGCGTGCTAGTTAGAACCACGATCGTCCTTTTACCTTTTTACCTTTTTTTTTTCCTTCTACCTTTCTTTCCTTTTTACCCTACCTATACCACATGGATTTCACTCCTATCATTAAATTCTTTTGCTCCAAAGGGCGACATGTTGGAGCCTCCATCATCTTCACACCCTATTCTTCACAGATGGCTATGAGCTTAGCCACGCTCTTATAGCCATGGTTCGGAGCAATCAATCCTTCTGGGGTTAGCACATGAAGATCCATACACCCACCTTAGAGATTTTGAGCAGTTGTGTTCTTGCAGGAATATTCCTGGCATGACACAAGAGACCATTAAATGGAAATTATTTCCGTTCTCCCTTGAGGGAAGAGCGAGAAAATGGTATGCTCACTCTGTAGGAAACGTAAATGGAGATTGGGATGAACTTCGAGACAAATTTTGTCTTGCCTTCTTTCCTCTTTATAAAATCGCTGACCTTAGAATAGAAGTTCTTACATTTAGACAAAAAGAGAAGGAGACTCTAGGAGCAGCCTGGGCTAGATTCACAAGCCTTACCAATTCGGGCCCAAACCTTTCCTTGCCTGACCATGTCCTGCTCTATCACTTTTATTGCGGTCTTAACAAGGAAGTCGCTCGAATCTCGACATCACTTCAGGAGGATCATTCTCACATAAACTAGTTAGTGAGGGAAAAGCCATTCTTGAGAAAATCCTTGACAACACTCCCTACACTAACATTTTTGATGAGTTACCCGAAGAAGAAGTCGAGCCAAGCCCCGAACAACAAGAGGAGACACACGCAACCAAATCTAAAATTCCTATAAAAGATTTGGTTGCCATAGAATCTCCTACTATGGAAACACATCACACTCTAAACACTTTAGAGAGTGATGAATCCCATCCTTCCATTGAGGTTGATCTTTTTGAAAATTCTAGGAATGCCTCGAATTTATCATTTAGAATGCATCCACCTAAGAGACCTCCAAGTGAATATATTTCAAATTCTTTTTTAGGAGGAGTCTCTTAGAAAATGTTCTCGTTCCTACAAAGGATATCGGGAGGAATTCTATGATGGCATGTCTAGTGATGCCATAGAAGGAGAGCCAAGCTACCTAGAAGACGATCTTATTTTCTCCCCTTCCATGCCTAGACAAGATTACATATTCGAACCCATTTTCGGACCCATCCTTAACCCCGATGAATCCTTGTACTCTCTTTCCCTTTGAGACCCTTGAGGGCCCTAAAAATTCATCAAGACAACCTAAATATAGGAGCCATCAAGACCACCGGGAAGACCAAGAAGAGCGACAACAATGGCTAGAGGATAATAAAGAGTTATATGCTACAAAACCGTTGAATGGATGGGCGAGACCTTAGATGAGATCGACACGAGAGACACCACTCCAAGAGAAACTTTAGATATCTATGACAAATCAACCTTGGAGTTTGAGAAGAAGGATGACATCAATGAGCATGGAAGCTACTACATAGACACTTCATCTAGTTCATGCTCACATGAGAAACTTCCCGAACTACCTAGCCTCTCTAGTCTAAACACTCTCAAGACGTACCACCCCCTCGTGCTCTTGCCTCCTATAGATTTTGAGAGGGTGCTTGTAGATGTGTTCATCTATAATAAATATTCTAGATCTCGTGGTCATGAATCTTGATATAGGTGGTGTTGAAGGGGAGACCACTTCACTATCTTAAGTAGCTTTCAAAAGGTTTCCTAAGGACGAGCTTGTGTCCTAAAATAAGAATTCTTGAGATAGAACATGAGTCTTTACTTTTCCTTGTGATATGAGTATATAAATATACATGTGAAAATATTCCTTCTATTATTTACGTCACTAATCATTATAGGATTGGAGCGAAAAGAATCTTTTGTTGGACTAACCCCAGTAGGAAATAAGACACTCTCAAATAAGCTTGGGGAGGTCCCGAGATGAGCTCACACGAGAGATGAAGCAAGACACAAGGACTTCTACAAGATGTTTCATGCCATCATGCTCCAAATATTAAAGGTAACATCTTAAGGTAAGTCATAGAACCTTCTCTTTATCATGGCTTACTCATAAAGTCAAACATGTTAGAGTTACAACTTTGCTTGATTCTATCGATGATCTCAACATGTTTAGCTCTATAATTTGTTCTTCACACCACTCACTTGATCACTCATCATTCATGTTACAATTTTAAATGCTACTTTCATGCTTGGTGTCGATCTTGTCACCTTTGTCATAAATAAATAGAACACATGATGTTACCATGTTTAGATGTGCCCAAGGATAGAGTAAGATGAATAAAGTTTTGGTTCTATTGGTGTTTTCCCACCAATAGAGCCCATGCACTTGATCTCTACCTTGTCTATGCAAGCGACACACTTTGCGCAAAATGTGGAGGAGTACGCCACTTCTCCAAAATTCCACAAGTGAATGTCCCGACCTACGACATGCACACCGAGCAAGGAACATGGGTGATGCCATCCTACTAGGAGATGCAACTGTCAAGATCGATGAAGCACTCAAGGAGTGATCAAGCAAGATTTGAAGGACCAAGAGGGGTTGACACCTCCACAATTGTCTACCTCACTCCAACATCGCTAAGAGACTAGGTGAATACCTAGCTCGGGGGGAGGGCATCCTCCATTTATCAAGCCCAAGAAGAACAAGACGCGGAGACGCTACCCGAAGAAGTAAGCATGGGGAAAGAAAGAATCATCACCTACTAAAGAGGACAACAAGAGTACACCTCCTCCTACCGCTACCAGCGTCACCAACCCGAACAAACACCATCGGCTACCTCATCTACGCCACTCGTCGAGATCATTGAAGACATCATACCGGAACCACGACATTCCGGCGAGGCGTCGAGAGATGACAAACACGCCATGGGAGTAAGTACTCAAAACTCTCATCGAGAGGTAACTTCGATATTTATCTGCATATTTATTTTACGCAAAGCATATTTAAATTAGCATACTTCCTTTAGCATATTCACTTTCCTACACCTGCATTAGAAAAGACCATAAATATGTTGTTGCATTTGCATCTGTTTATCTTTAAGCCCCATGTAAGCACTCCTTCTTTGTGGTGGCACAAAAATAAAAATATAAAAAAATATTGCATTCATATGTTTTTGCATCATCATCCTTTTTGCATAGAAAAATTTTCAAAAATATGTGGGCACATGAAGGTCCATGCTTTTATAGAAAAACCCAAAAAGAAGTGAGCACATGAAGGCTCACAACATGTTTCTAGAATTTGTTCCTTCGGGTATGTGGAATTAATATTTGCGGGGAGAATATTTAAGGAAGACCCGAAGGCGAACAAGCTCCAAGGAGGAATCAAAGGACTACTTCAAGATCCAACTTGGGGAGAGCACCCCCGATTATCACGATAAGTATCACTATCCTATCCATTTTAATATTAGCTAGTTATATATGTTTGCTTTGCTAGATTTAATTGGTCATAATTAGAGTCTTAGTTTGTTAGAGTCTGAATAAATGCTGGAGTCTGCTAGTTGGCTTTTCTCTTTAATGATCTTGTTGGCATATGCTTGGAAATGATGAATAGTTGCTCCGCCATAATTCCTCTTAAAGTGTTTACATTTCGGACTTAGATTCTCCTAAAGCTTTAAGCTGCGTAATTTGCTCTAAACCCAACACTGTGGGGAAAGCACATGCTTAATCTGAGTCTTAGCATTGAAGGATAAAGATACATGAAAAGTTGAGCTGCTGTTTATCATATTCCTAGAGATACTTGATTCCTGGTTTTTATCTTTGAAAATTATAAAATATTACATGATGAGTTCCTTAGCTATGACCCTTAAGAGTTTATCATTCACATCAAGATCATCCCACTCCACCAAATACGCTGCTTCTAAATTAGAAATGCGCTTCCCCATACTCCATCGGCCGCTAAGCCATAATAAACTCTTGCAATCTTTGGATATGTCTCTCTCGGTGTTTTTATGCCAAATAGAGGCCGGGCTGCATTCGAAAAAAAAAAGAAAAGAGAAAAGAAAAATAAATATTTTAGAGAGAAAAGTGAGACGAGAGAGGAGAGTAACGGACAAAAAGTCATACTAGGCGAGAAGGGCCTACCTCCCTAATAATAAAAATATATCTAGAGATGAATAATGGACACGTGTCAGGGGGTGAGTAGGGCCCACATCTCTAAGGAGAGAAAAATGGACACAAGTCCGGGGCAAAAGCCCACCTCTCCAAGAATGGACAGCCCAGGTCTTAGCAATTTTTAGAAAGAGAGATATAGTCCAAGATGCTTGAGAAGAAAAATACTAGAAAAGGCTAAGGGCTATTTACTACCTTTCATCCTCATCCACTTCACCACTATCATCCCACTATGTATGTCCTACCACATGTGTAATTCCACTACCATCATCTACTTAAGAGGGTCATACATAGGATCTCCGAGTTTCTTTTTGAAAAATATTGCAAAACCCCGGGATGATAGTTGATCAAAGAGCTTGAGACATGGTACTTAACTTGATTGTTCTGTCTCCTAATTGCTTATGATTCGTGAAAAGGCTACGCCCCATGGTAAAAGGTATGAGAGAGTAATCTTATTGAGAGGAGAAATTATTTTCGATAACCCACGATTGCCGGAGGAATGAAAGTGTAGTAGCAACTCGATCCTACTATAGCATATAGCTTTGCTAGGGACTAGCAAAGGGGTAAGCTTGGGGAGCTTGTTGACACATATTAACGTATACTTTTACTTGTCAACTGAATATGAAGAAGGACTAAAATATAATTAGATCACCTTATTAGGGCTTACACGACGACAATTTCCATGAGTTTTGGTGAAGTTGTGATTTTCGAGGGGACTAAACAGGAAAAAACAATGAGAGAGTTATGAAGACATACGACTCCAAGGCGTGTCCCAATCGTACTCGATCCAACTCCTACAAAAGAGCAACATAGAAGTACTTCAAATGAAGAATCAAAGTACAACATTGCGAAGAGCTCGTCGAGATGATCGAAACGGATATATCATTTGCCATATTCGAGTCCGAATCGAAGATATCGGTCGCGAGCGCGGGGTTCGGTAAAACGGGCATAACTCCCTCATCCGGACTCCGTTTGGCGCGAATTAATACAATTCGAAAAACGGCACGGCGACACGCACGCACCCACAAAAGTTCAGCCCAGCTGGGGCCCATCTTGGGCCGACCGGCCTAATATTAAGGCCGGCCCGGCCTCCCCCCTCCACATCATCGGCCGCGCTTCGGAAGCTTCCTCAACCGACTTTGACACGGGATCTAAACCACATGTTTAATGTCGGTTTGATCCGGCGGCGATGGGAAGAGTACAGTTGTAATCAAAGTCCAAGGCGTGGCACCTCCTTCGGACTATATAAGCAGCCCCAAAGGCGCCCCAAGAGACATCATCTCCTCATTAGCTATCGGCCAGAGAAAAATCTAGGGTTTCATATTAGAAGAGAGAGAGGTCCCTCTAGTTGTCTAGTTCATCTAGTTCTAGTTCTAGTTCTTCTAGTTCATCTAGTTGTAAGATCAAGAAGAGAGGCGAGGAAAAGGCGGAGATCCGGACTGTCGGATCTTCATCATCATTGTACCTGGCGCAACAAGTTCGTCTTCGACAATCTCCGGGTTCTTCATTTATTATTTCTATTTATTCTATTTAATTACTTTCAGTTCTTACTTTACTATATTTCTTGGATCTCCGCTCGTATTGAGTGCTCTAGTTATCGTGCGTGGCTAGAGTAGTAATCGATAGTGTAGGCGTGGTGTCTAGACTAGAGTTTACACGAGTTTGCGCCCAATCTCACGGTTAGTTGTGGTAGCCCCAGGGGTGACAACCTGTCGGTCTTTGTAATCCACCACGTTCGGGTTGGTAATTAAATAGAGCTTTTTACGGCCTTCCCCGATCACCCTTTCCCGTCTTTTTCGAGGATCGGGGCGGTACCGTTGCTCCGCGTAAGTAAAGTAGAGTGAGCCTTTGATCATATAGATCTCATTAGAATACTTAGAAAACTTAACCCTCTCTTCCCACATCATTACCATTATTATCTTAGGGCGTTCTAAACCTTTCTAGTACACTTCCGTTCCCGTGGAAATCGATACTGGAATACTCCCGTGAAAGCTACATGATCCGTGCGCTTGCGGATTTCTCTGTTCGCGTTAATAAATACCAACAGCGCCATTATTAGAGATGGGTTCTATACTGTTTCTAGTGATTGCGCTTAAGAAATGCAACAGGCATCATATTAAGCTTGATGCAAATGATCGCGAGAAAGTCATTTATTATTTCCGGGCTATACAATGGAGATTCCGCTTCCTAACCCGGAATACTCATTGTATAAGTCCCATTCACTTACCTTCGTTCGGATCCTTTCCGACGAAGCACGAAGCTCGTGGTCTCGCAGTCATCCAGGGAGGGTAGCAAGAGATGGAGCGGGAACTTCACGATCACCCCGCACCACCACCGGACTTTGTGCAAACCCCCCGCACCTGACTTCACCACCGGATTCTCGCCCGGCTCCAGTACATGGGTTCTTTTCGGCTATGCCGAATCCAGGGTACATACTGGGCTACCAGTCTGGCTACACCCCACACCCAGATCAGGCAGGCAGCTCAGCATGGATAGGCGCTTACGAGATCTCCTCCGAGTCCGATGGGATGCCTCCATCACCACGCCGATCCACGGAGGAGCCTCAGACGATCCAGGACCTCGGCACACGCATTCGCGGTCTAGAGGTGAGTAACAAAAATATTCGGGATACACTCCACTCCTATATACAGATCGGCGGATCAGCGCCACCCGGGAGTACCAGGCGGGAGTTCACCGACATCCGCGCCGCGAGAGGAGCAAAGACCGCGCACTGAGAGAGAGCATTCGGCTCTCCATGGGATATAATCCCGACCCATAGGCTTTGAGCTAGCTTGGGGAGGACCCCCACCGGGTAAGCCTTTAATTTCCCAAGTCATTCCTTTCCTTTCAAAAAAAAAAAAATCCACTCATTTATTTGACATAAGATGGTGTAGGTCTCTCTTAAGATGAAATGATGAAAAGTTGCTCTGTTTATGAATCAGCCTGCACCTAGTTTATGACTTAGAATTCCTTAATGTTTAAGTTTGTTGGCTAATATTGCCTTGTCCCAAAAACTTGATAAACATGGGTAGCAAGAACATGATCCTTTTCTAAGTTATTGTCGGATATGATATGGTACAAAAAGATTCTACTATAACTTTGTTCTTAGAGAACTTGACATCCGGGAACCTGAATTCAAAAAAAAAAAGAGAAAGAGAGATGAAAAATGGACAAGTGTCCGAGGGCGAGTAGAGCCCACATCTCCAGAAAGAGAGGAAATAAAAGACCCAAGTCTAGGGTGAGAAGAGCCCACCTCTCCAAAAAAAAGAGAGAAAATCACACTCTCTCAAGTATTCAAAAAATATATACATATGCTAAATAAAATAAAATCCTGGATGGATAGTTACTCAAAAGAATAAAAGAAATAGTAGCTCTACTAAACCGTTCTATCTTGCAATCACCCAAGAATGTGGAAAAATGTCATAAGACCCATATGATTCGAGTAATAAGGATAGATGAAATGCCAACTTATTTAAACAATAAGTGAACACTTTGTTATAAACATGGCACACTTTGATTTATATCGGCATTGAAGCAACTCTTGATCATCAACCAAAACACTTAGCTATTTGCTCGAGACGAGCAAAGGTTAAGCTTGGGGAGTTGTTGGCGGTCACTATCACACATTTTATACCGCCAACTTAGCTCTAATTAAGAGGGATAAAACACACTTATGCCAAATAAACATTTACTACTCATCTAGTTCCACTTGTATTTGTAGAATATTTGTATTGCAGGAACAAACACGGAAACAGGTGAGAGTATGCCAAATAAAGAGTAACACGCAACTCGGGGAATACGCTTTGCCAAGGGGAACGTGACCGGGCCAAAACCAATGCAAAGTGGACCAAAACACCTTCGGAAGGGCGACCTAGAGTGGGCCACCAGCCCACACGCGGCTCTCGGCACCAGGCGGGCCAAACCTGGGCCGGCCGCCCCAGCGCGGCGGCCGCCGCGCCCCTGGCCCAATCCCGCCGCGCCTTGTTTCCGAACCCGACTCGGGAGGAGTAGAGGCGGTGCATGGTGGTGTTTTTCGGCAATTTGGCACCAAAACTCCCGCCAAGAACACCTTTCACACCACTATAAATAAGAGGCCACACCCCTTCCAAAACACAACACACACACCCTTGAGCACTTCACTCACTTTCTATAGTTCTAGTTGTAGTTTTGAGCAAGGTTGAGCTTCAAGGAGGGCTTGTCTCCTTGGAAGGATCTTTTGGTAATATTATTATTATTATGGAGTTCCTTTCAACATTCAAGTCCCTATATTCATATTGCAATGTGTTCGAAGCTACAGATATAGTTACCCTCATGTTATCTTATTAATGTGTGAACAATGGTCTAGTTAACATATTAATAGATTGGACTTGGCTAACTATAGGATTAACCGTCATATGTCGACTTGCTAGAGATTGGTCGGTTTATGTAGATTATGATGGTTTGGTGTACCTTCGGGTTTACCTTTATCCTTGCTTGTCGATCCGTAGGGTCGAGTCCCGGGGGATTTAGATAGTTTTCTATACACGAGGACGTGATGTCCGGTTTATAGTAACCATCGAAATGTTGGCATTCCACGGTAGTGAGGTAGGGGCGGTGGTGACAGCCCTGTTCCGCCCATTGTACTCCTCCACGTTCGAATGTTGAGTTGGAAGTCGTTTTGATATACGATTTTATCCGGTTCTGTGAAAAGCCAACAAGCATTTCTGGTGCCGTTACCAGAAATAGGTTATTATCTATTTCTAGTAATGTCGTTAAGAAATATCAACAAAGGATGCCGCGAAGTCGTTTTTGATATACGATTTTATCCGGTTCCTATTTTATTTATTATCCCCGATCCGAAGTCACCTTTTCTTTTCCTTGGGCAAGTACCTCCTAACAAGATTGATTTGTTTGGATCTTGGTCCATGATGGCCTTTTTATTGATTTTGATGATTGGATCTCTCTATGAATTGAAAAGGGGTGCTTCAATCGGGAGTAACTACTAGTGAAAGGGCTAAGGGGGAAGGACATAGGAAAGAGGGATGCCTACAAAAATCAATTGATTCGTCATGGTAGAGAAGAAAAAAGCGGCGCCGCGGACCGTACTTGAGCTTCGGATCAATGCCCCCAGAAGCAAGGAGTATGCTGCGTGTTTCGACGAGAACACCGAAAAAAAAATAATTCAGCTCTACGTAAGATAGCAAAAGTACAGTTGAGCAATCGACATGATATATTTGCTCACATTCCAGGCGAAGGTCATAATTCGGAGGAACATTCTATAGTCTTAGTCAGAAGAGGTAGAGTGAAAGATTAGCCAGGTGTGAAATCCCATCGTATTCGAGGAGTCAAGGATTTGCTGGGAATTCTAGATCGTAGAAAGGGAAGATCTAAATATGGTGCAGAAAAGACCAAAATTGAAATGAATGGAAGATGACTCGGAACTTTTTTATTATTTAGGGAGGGAGTCTTTTTTGTCTTGAGGGGGTTTTATTTGAAATCAAAATTGAAATGCTTCAACTTTATAAATTGACTTATTTCTCACAATTCTTCTGGTTATGCCTTCTCAAAATTCCTGTTAGAAACTACTCTCCCAAGGGTAGCAGCAGACCTTATTGGCCGAGCAAGCTATCATTGCTAGCAATCTCCATTAGCTGGAAGGATATAACGGGGAAACCCGACTCCAGCAATTGGCTGTCTAAGCTGGGGAAATGCACCCGCGCCGCCAATTGGACTACGCCATTCATCCAAGTAAGGAGTTTGCCCCTTAAGGACGTAGCCCAGATGAAAAAACACAGAAAATTAAAAACTATCACTGACGTTTGTTGACGGTCACTAACGACATATTTTTCCCGTCAACTTACTACCATATAGGGAGTAAAACTATACCTTTTTATACTCATATACATATATTACTAACATATTTCCACTTGTAGTGTCCGAAATGTATTTTGTAGTATTTATAATAAATACAGGTGGAAATACGTCCAAAGTACGCCATCCTGGAAAGCGCATTCCTGAAGATAACAAGCCCAGGGTGGAAATGGACCGAAACGACACAACTGGACCAAGCCAAGCCCACACTACAACTTTTCAAGCCCATTCAAGACAAAGACGACGAAGCTCGGATCGGGCCGAGCCCAAAGGGGTGCGGGCGCGCACCCCGCTGCGGCCGCACCCTCCCGGGGCGGTTCGAGCCCGATCTGCTCGTGGCGGTACATTAAGTGCGAGAATCGAGGCGGTTCGGTGGTTGATGGCCGGTGCAACGCGCTGGACGCCCTCGCTAGGTCGGTTTAGGGGTAGTTAGGTCATTTAGCTCACTCCCTCTTGTGTATAAATACCTCCTCCCTCTCCCTCATTCCACACACCACACTTGGAGTCACCACACCAAAGACACTCACACTCTCTACCTCACTCTCCACCTCCACTTCTTCTTCTTCTTCTTATTTGGTTAGCATTGGAGTAGAAGAGCTACAAGAGAAGGACTTGTAATCTTGGAGCAAAGTGAGCTTTGGTAATATAAATCCTCCATGGATCTTTCTCCTATTTACAAGTTCTATTTCTATGATCATGGTCTAACTTATGAATTAGAGTATAGTCTTGTTCATGTTCTAGTGTTGGTATATGAACTAGCATATAGTTTGTATATCATAATCTTAACGTGTTCATATTCGTTCTTCATCGATCATCGTATGCATAACATGATTATAGATGGGATAATGGTTCGTCGTTCTTTCGGGTTTGCTCTTGTCTTAGTCCGTCCATCCGTAGGGTGGGGATCCTGGGGGGACAAGAGTAGTGCTCTGGTACGCGGGCATGGTGCCCGGGTATTACGACACCTTCGAATATGAGAGCATGCCACGGTCGTGAGGGTAGGCGGCAGGGTTGTGACAGCCCTGTCCGTCCCTTGTAATCCCTCCACGTTCGCATGTGATGTAGGAGTTCGTAAATGCTTTCCATTGGGCCGGATGGTACCGGGAAGTCTCCCTGTTATCCTAGACATAACCATGCTTAGATTGTGTTAGCATATGATCCTAACTATTCATTGTAAGACCATGACTAGAATACATTAGAATACTCCATAGGACATTCGTTTATTCTTTATCTATTTTATTTATCCTTTCCTAGTGGATTCTAATGTGTGTGTCACACTATCTATAAACCGTATTGCTTACCCCTGTTATGAACGAGTTGGTCTTAGCGTGCACACATTTCATCATCCAGATGCCATGCTACTTCTTATACAACATGCCTTCCCTTGGGAAAATATAAATAACGATACCCTGAATACTTCCGGGTGAAATGCTACAATGATAGATCCGTGCGCTTGCGGATAAAATATCAACTATGGCAAGATCTATCACCGTTGATTGAAAGTGCGTTATCACCGACACGGTGGTTCCACTTAGTGATATCGACGGCTCGTTTCCTAGCGTAGTCATTAGAGATGGGTTCTAAACCTATTTCTAGTGATTGCGCTAAGAAACGCCAACAAGCATTTCTGGCGCCGTTGCTAGGGAAGGCATTGTTATAAGAAATCACTAGCTGGCTATGAATATGAAATGTGCATGCGTGATAACCACTTGCTCATACAAGCTAATCTTTTATGTTTTCTCCTGTTGTGAATGAAAACAGGATAGTGTATGCCAGGTTTCCAACTGCCGACAAACTTCATCGAGAATCCTGAGGCACTCCTAAGGAAGAACATGTCCCGTACCTCTTCTTCTTCAGCCGGAACCTCGACAGTTGAGACCGACACCCCTGCACCAACGGAACCGGAAGTTATGGCTCAAAAGTCGCTCCGCGATTTCTCCGTTCCCGCTGTTGCCAACGTGCCCACTGGGCCGGTGGTCAATGTTGTGGATAAGAACTTCGAGCTACGCACTGGGCTGATTACCATGGTGCAGGCCAGTCCCTTCTGTGGACTGCCTAGCGAGGACACCAACGCACATCTCCAACACTTCCTTGAGCTCTGCGACACGATTGTCATCAAGGACGTCGAACCCGACGTTATCAGGCTCCGCCTGTTTCCTTTCTCCCTTGTGGGGAAAGCGAAACAATGGTTCTACAAGGACAAGGAAGCGGTCAATACGTGGGCAAAATGCTCCACGGCGTTCTAGCTAAGTTCTTCCCCATGGGCAAAACCAATGCCCCGAGGGAAGAATCGCCAACTTCCGCCAGAATTCAATGGAACCTATCCCGGAGGCGTGGGAAAGGCTGCAGGAATACATTCAAGCATGCCCACACCACGGAATGGAGAATTGGCTGGTGCTCCAGAACTTCTATAATGGTCTCACGACCATATCGAAGGGGCACCTAGACGCCGCTGCTAGTGGCGCATTCCTATCACTCACCATCGATCAGGCAACAGCCTTGATTGACAAGATGGTGGCAAACCAGAGCTGGGGGGAAGACAGAACACCAGCCAAAACACAAAAAGGCATGCATCCCGTGAAGGAGGCGGATATGCTTGCTTTGCAAAAATGGATCTATTGTTTGAAGAAGGCGGATGAGCGCAAAGACGAGACTCAACCAATCAGCGGCGCCCGGTTTACGCCCGCGCACTCACACATGACATGTGAGGCTGTGGTGAAGTTGGCCACTCAGGGGATAACTGCCCTGAGACCCATGAAGAAGCAGCGTTCATAAACAACAACGGGTATCGCCAACCTCAGCAAGGCTGGAACAACCAGTCCCGTCCACCATTCCAAGGTAACAGGGCTATAATCCCAATTACAGCTCCGGTCAACCTTCACTTAAGGACCTGGTGTTGGGCCAAGCCAAGATCAATGAAAATCTCACCAAAAAGATGAGCCATCAAGATAAAATCCTTGAAGGAGTGAATAACAAGCTAGAAGGGTTGACATCAGCTATGAAGAATCAGTTAAGCTTCAACAAGATGATAGAGACACCGCACCGCCCCAATTGTTGCTCAAGTGCCGCTTAACGACTTCGGGTAGGATCCCGGGGCAACCCGAGGTCCCGCGACGAGTCGGTCAACATGATATCACTAAGGCTCGATCAACCCAAAGAGCTGGCAAAGATCCCTGTGGACTCGCCGTTTATTGCCAAGAAGGGAGACCCTGGGCGTCCGATCATCAGCTGTGCCATTGGCCCCCACATCTTCGCCAATGCATTTTGTGACTTGGGGGCCAGCATTAATGTGATGTCCAAGGCTACCTTCAACCGAATCCATGGTGGGACACTTGCTCCTGCAAGCTTTGTCCTCCAAATGGCAGATCAAACAACATGGCAGCCCGAGGGAATTCTCGAAGACATGCTGATCAAAATTAAAGATGAATACATCCCCGCATACTTCGTGGTCCTAGACATGGGCCCGAAGGAGGATGTGTCTCTCCCCCTGGGGAGGCCATTTCTCTACACTGCCAAGGCTGATATCAGCTTGGGGAAGGGCTTCATCATCTTCCATGTCCGAGATAAGGCGGTAAAGTGCCCATTCATTGGGTACAAACAACAACACACCTAGGTATCATCATCAAGACCAGTGTGGTGTGTTGAGGGATCGACTCAAAACCCCTGGAGCGGATACTCTCGCCGATGTCGGGGGAGAGTCGACAGTGACTATAAATAACACGCCCACTAAAAAAAAATGGGGTATATATAAAAAAATAATTTGTATATATGTTTTATAAAATATTTTATTATCAAAAATGAAACAAAAATTTTTATTACATAAAATCTATAAGTAAATATTTTTCGAAAACCAAAACAAAAATCTTTATAAATAAAATAAACCCTTTCCTATGAAAAATTAAGAAAAATATTTTCTAAATAAAATTTTAGTATATAAAAAAAAACAAAATTTTGAAAACTTTTTGGAGAAAAATCAAAAAAGGGGAGAAAACGGCCGAACCGGCGTGAGCAAACAACGGTCACAAACTTTTCATGACCGTTGTGCACGCCCGACCAAAATCCAACGGCGGCGGCCGGGCGGTGCGGCCACCGCAGTGCGGCCGCACCCCAAATCGCGCCCGCACCTGGCGCCGCCGCGCGCCCCCGCCGCCAACGGCTCTTATCCGTTGCATGGCGCGCCCCTGGTCGTTTGCTCGGCTATAAGTAGCCCGAGCACCGGTGTGAGAGCACCCACCTTCCATTCTCACTCTTTCTCACTCTCACACTCTCTCCCACTTTGCTCTACAATCAATTTTCTCCACCAAAAATATTGTTCCGAGCAAGATCACGGGTGTGAAAGTTCATACTTTCATCTAACCCTTGCACACCCGAGGTCTCACTCAATTGTTTTGCAGTAGCCATGAAGAAAGCCGGAGAAGTTTTCAGCAAGTTGAGGCAATCATCAAGGCGAAGCTCGCGGCATACAAGCACGAGCTCCTTCAACCTCGACGAGCAAGAAGGCTCCCCCATGCAAGAAGATGCTGCACCAGTCGGGGAGGAAGAAGTTCAAGCTCCCCTGACTCTCGACGAAGCCGACGCTCCGTACCTCGACATCAGGGGAACTCGGGAGATGCAAGCATATCTCCTACTCAAGGATCGTGTGTTCCAACACATGGCCGGGATCGACCCCGATCTTCTCGAACAAACAGGTATGGACGATGAACTCTGTACCATTTGGAAAGTAGTAGGGTGGCAGGATTATCCCCCTCTCGAGGAGGAAGGTTCTCGCCACCTAACAATGCAGTTTCTATGCACTTTGGTAGAGGACAAGCTAGGAATTTCTTTCCGCCTTTTCGGTCGATCTTATCATATCAAGTGGGCGGAACTAGCGAGTCATTTGGGCTTTAGTTACAGATGTGTATTAGATTTGGATACTGCTTTGCCTGGCTTCGTTCGACCCCAGTTTTGGGAAGAGATTACCGGTGCTCACGAGACCGGTGTCTTCAAGCCTCGCCACTCATAAATCCAGCACCCATCACTTAGATTTATTCATCGCTGGATTTCTTTGGCACTGTTCCCTAGGCACGGGGTTAGATGGGTGAATGAGACTGAGCTTAAGCTTCTCTATGCCGTTGTCAATAAGGTGAAAGTAGCCCCAGTGGTAGAGATGTGCAGGAACCTTCACCATATTATCACCAAAGTTGCTGTTCCAGTCACCTGCACATCGATTATCACACGCATCGCTTCTGCGGTTGGGGCATTGAACAATGAGCATATAGAGTATATTTCCACACCCCGTGAGTACTGGACTGCCGCACAGTTAGTAGTTGGGCACCTAGCAAAGACACTACCGACAGGAGAGCTTGCGCATACTTTTCCTGGCTATACAACTGTAATTCGGTTACCTAACCCGGATCTACAGTTGTATAAAAGCTAGTCTTTGACTTTTGAGCTCGAGACTGCTGATAGTGTATGCAGGAGAGAGGCCCCAAGCAGTTCCACCCGCAGTGTCAGGAGGCCAGAGGCTGGCTCAAGCTCTCATGCAGCATACTTCACGCCACCACCACAGCCTGCGCAGACGCCCCAGGCAGGAGGTTTCTACCCCATGGGGACCCCAGGGTTTATGCCCGGGTATGATCCAAGGTGGGAACCCCCGCCTATGACGCCTGCACCATCAGAGTGGCCTGAAGGAGATTCAGAGGCATGGAGAGCCAACATGGTGGACCTTTCCAAAGGCTCAGGGGTATGCCCCCGAAGTCCAGCCAAGACCATCGATATACGGATTTGGAGGCTATCAATGTACAGTGCGGCACCTCGGCGTTCCCACGGGTAACATTGAGCATACACTTAACACTCATGTGCAGAACACCCATCAGTAGCAGCAAAACTGGGAATACCAGAACAAGCAACGATGGGACCAGCTCGAGGCAAACATGGCTACTCGCAATGCGTGCGAGGAAGCATTCTGGAGGCACCAGGGCTTTGATCCAGATCAGTAGGCCTCCAGATAGCTTGGGGAGGACCCCCGCAGGTATCCTCGCATTGCATATTTATTTTCATCAAATTTTATTTTATTTTAGCATGTTTAAATTTCAGCAACCATGCATTCAAAAAAAAATCCAAAAATAGAATAAGTAGCTCTTCTTGTGCTTTCATGTCTATACATATGAGCTATAAAAATGTTTAGTCTTAGTCCCTTGTTGAAATGATGAATAGTTGCTCTGTCTTATGCCTTGCCTCGTGCCTAGTTTATAATTTGAATTTCTCTAGAGTTTGGGTTTAGTGGCTAAGTCTAAAATCTCATCCCTGAAAAACCTGATTCATGTGGGTTGCATAAGCTCTATCCAGTCTAAGTTGTTTCCAAGTATGATATGGTACAAATAGATTTACTATGATTTCGTTTAAAAGAGAGACTTGACATCCGGGAATCTAATTTGAAAAGAAAGAGAAATGCTATGGGCTATGCTAAAAAAAAGAGAGAGAGAGAAAAGAGATGAAAAATGGACACGTGTCCGAGGGCGAAAAGAGCCCACATCTCCAAAAAAAAAAAAAAAAAGAAAGAAAAGAGAGGAAATAAAAGACAAAACTCTAGGGCGAGCAGAGCCCACCTCTCTCCAAAATATATATATATATATATATATATATATATATATATATATATATATATATATATATATATATATATATATATATATAGCAATAAAGCCCATACTTTCTCGAAAAACAAAATATAATCTAAAATAAATAAATCCCTGAAAAAAAAAGTGATCAAAAGGATGAATGAAAAGTATTTCTATTATAACCGTTCTATCTGGCAACCGCCCAAGGCTCGAGACGACTAAAAAAGCCCCGCTACGATGAAAGGAAAAGGGTGAGCAAAGGCATGCCATTTTATTCAAACTATAGTAGAAAATCTTATTATAACCCCGGCACTTGTGAAACATAACCGCATTGTAGCAACTCCCGATCAACAACCAAGTATTTATCTTTTGCTCGAGGACGCGCAAAAAAGGTAAGCTTGGGGAGTTTGTTGACGGTCACTAACGACATATTTTTCCCGTCAACTTACTACCATATAGGGAGTAAAACTATACCTTTTATACTCATATACATTTATTACTAACATATTTCCACTTGTAGTGTCCGAAATGTATTTTGTAGTATTTATAATAAATACAGGTGGAAATATGTCCAAAGTACGCCATCCCGAAAGCGCATTCTGAAGATAACAAGCCCGGGGTGGAAATGGACCGAAACAACACAAGCTGGACCGTGCCAAGCCCACACTACAACTTTTCAAGCCCATTCAAGACAAAGACGACGAAGCTCGGATCGGGCCGAGCCCAAAGGGGTGCGGGCGCGCCCCAAAGGTGCTGCCGCCCCTCCCGGGGCGGTTCGAGCCCGATCCGCTCGTGGCGGTACATTAAGTGCGTAATCGGGCGGTTCGGTGGTTGATGGCCGGTGCAACGTACCTGGACGCCCTGCTTAGGTCGGTTTAGGGGTAGTTAGGTCATTTAGCTCACTCCCTCTTGTGTATAAATACCTCCTCCCTCTCCCTCATTCCACACACCACACTTGGAGTCACCACACCAGCACACTCACACTCTCTACCTCACTCTCCACCTCCACTTCTTCTTCTTCTTCTTATTTGGTTAGCATTGGAGTAGAAGAGCTACAAGAGAAGGACTTGTAATCTTGGAGCAAAGTGAGCTTTGGTAATATAAATCCTCCATGGATCTTTCTCCTATTTACAAGTTCTATTTCTATGATCATGGTCTAACTTATGAATTAGAGTATAGTCTTGTTCATGTTCTAGTGTTGGTATATGAACTAGCATATAGTTTGTATATCATAATCTTAACGTGTTCATATTCGTTCTTCATCGATCATCGTATGCATAACATGATTATAGATGGGATAATGGTTCGTCGTTCTTTTAGGTTTGCTCTTGTCTTAGTCCATCCATCCGTAGGGTGGGGATCCTGGGGGACAAGAGTAGTGCTCTGGTACGCGGGCATGGTGCTCGGGTATTACGACACCTTCGAATATGAGAGCATGGCACGGTCGTGAGGGTAGGCGGCAGGGTTGTGACAGCCCTGTCCGTCCCTTGTAATCCCTCCACGTTCGCATGTGATGTAGGAGTTCGTAAATGCTTTCCATTGGGCCGGATGGTACCGGGAAGTCTCCCTGTTATCCTAGACATAACCATGCTTAGATCGTGTTAGCATATGATCCTAACTATTCATTGTAAGACCATGACTAGAATACATTAGAATACTCCATAGGACATTCGTTTATTCTTTATCTATTTTATTTATCCTTTCCTGGTGGATTCCAATGTGTGTGTCACACTATCTATAAACCGTATTGCTTACCCCTGTTATGAACGAGTTGGTCTTAGCATGCACACATTTCATCATCCGGATGCCATGCTACTTCTTATACAACATGCCTTCCCTTGGGAAAATATAAATAACGATACCCTGAATACTTCCGGGTGAAATGCTACAATGATAGATCCGTGCGCTTGCGGATGAAATATCAACTATGGCAAGATCTATCACCGTTGATTGAAAGTGCGTTATCACCGACACGGTGGTTCCACTTAGTGATATCGACGGCTCGTTTCCTAGCGTAGTCATTAGAGATGGGTTCTAAACCTGTTTCTAATGATTGCGCTAAGAAACGCCAACAACGTTTTCATGGATGTTAATGACCAGGAAGAAAAGAAGGCACTTGCCAAATTTCTGCACTGCGAAGGAGTCGAGCGGGATACCCTGGAAACACTTTTTTCTCCGGAGGTTCTCCTCCCGTTGGCAAGAGAAAGAGATTTCGATCTCAATAAAAGGCCGCGGCTAGAGCAAGATCTCAATCAAAATCCTCCGCAAGAGCTAGATGAAGCCAAGGACGATGGAGGGGAATAACAAATAAGGGATATGTATGAGCTTTATAATACAGCGTTGGTAGCTTCATTTCTTGTGCGGAAAGAAGCGAGGCCGCTGCCTCCCTAGGCTGCGGGAAAGAAGAGTGGGTTAGGGGCTTCTTTCACTTGATTTTTGTTGGTTGGGGTGTGGCGAAACATGAAGTCTGTTCTGCAAGGGGTTGAGGTTTAATTCTAGACTATATGATATCTTGTGACAAAAAGATGTAAAGGAGATAGATTTGCTAAAATGTGAGCAAATAATTTTAAAATGAAGTAAAATTGAAAGTAGCTAGCTTGGGTGCAGCTAACTAGAAAAACTTTACAAGCATAGCTCTCCTATTTCACGGAGAGATAAGTTAAGTAGAGAATTAGATAAGGAAAATTTCATTCATTCCTTAATAAGTAGCTGTCTTTGCATTCCATTCCCATTTGGATAATAAGTAGTAGGTAAGAGGAAGGACACCTGGCTATGATAGCTGGACTCGGCTGTCAAAACTGCTCTACTATTCCTTCAGTTCCAACTGTACAAACCGGTATTCGAAGCAATACGGATACTAGTCATTCTAGCACTTTCCTACTCTTCTTCTTTACTGGACAAGACTGGTAGTACTCTTGTATTCTTGACTTAACTTGATTTCTTTCTTAGTTGATCCTGATTCGACATTAGAAGTATATTGAATCTTCCCCAATATTGGATACAAATCGCTATAAGCAATAACAACGAACCAGATTTGGATTTGGATTCCTTTTCTATAGTAGATAAATCCAGGCTGTATATAGCAGGAGAGAAGGTGTCTCAAAATCCAAAATGAACCCATTTAGAATAGAGAACGCAACTCCAACAAGCAGGCTCTAGGTAAGCAGAATAGGGATGTAGTTAGTACTCGACAAGAGCAGGCTGTGAAGATGCAAGATACAAGGCAATCCTATATGAGGTAGGCTTTCCCTTCTGTTGGATCATTCACTGAATACCTGGCCTGATATATGAGAACATGGAAGCTTCAAAGGCCTATCCAAGCACACTCGCCACATTCCACTTTCGGTGTAGATACAGAAAACCCTATCCTTCTTATTCTGCCACTTTCCTTCCATTGGTTTTCTCTAGTGGTACCATTCACATTATTCTTTATACGTTTAGCAAGCATTAGTCTTCCCTTTAGCAAGTAGAAAACGAGGATCTGTTCTGATCGCAGATTCAAGGTCTATTCCTACCGCTACAGTTTAGTTGTACCTTCCTTTGTCGCCTGACTCAAAGAAAGACATAGATACCCGAATAAGAGATCCATGGAAGGAGGAAAGGTGCCTTAGTAAGTCCTTTCTTCCACACTTCGCGCCATCGGGAGATCAGATCCATGCCCTCACTTGTCAATGAAATAACCCATTCCTAACAAGCTTCCTTTCCTTCCTCGGCAAAGAATAATGCTATCCGAAACAGCACGGACAAAGGGGTTGGGCGCGCTAGAGCGAAGGCAAATAAGGAAAAAGTAGATGAGGATGATACTATCCCTTTGACGGTTGCCCTTAACGGCTAATGGCTCCTACCAACAAAGGCTCCCTATACGACAACCAGAAAATAACCTATTCTATTGATCGAAGGAATGGTGCACTTCGGGGATGCGGGTTCCTCTATGGAAACAACGTTCCGAATCCTAATCTATGCATAAATCAAATCTCTATTCTGTTGGATTCAAGATTAGAACCTGATTAGTTAACTAAACCAATGGGTAGGTGTTGTGTGATTGATCATTTCCTTGTCTCCCCACTCTTGATATCGAAATGTGCCTTTCCATTCTTTCTAGTGACGAACAGAACGACTTTGAGTGAAGCTTGGAAAGAGCTTGGAGCTTGAAGCAAATCAGAATAGAGTAGGCAGGACTTTTTCAAATGGTAAGAAGAGGGAGATGAACTTTAGGGTTAGTAGAAACACGCTTTAAAACCCTAGCAACGGAACTAGATGATTTTTGCAAAAGGTGTCTAAGAATAGTTTCAGTGATTTCTACGCATATCACTAAGCCTGTGAACCAGAATGGTGCCCCTCTTCCTGAGCAAGAAAAGTAAGTAGGTAAGACTGGATGCCTGACCACTATGTCTGAGATTGGGTACCCTATGCTTGAGAGTAAGACAGCTGGCCCCAAGCACAAGCCAATCCAGCAAGCAACTCTGATATAGGCATGACTGCCATATCAAACAAGGAATAAAATGCATTCATTAGAAGCTCATGTGAGCTATCCCATATACTGAAGGCAAGTGGATAAAATCATGCTTACCAAACCTTGTGGGGATCCTCTGCCAATCATAGTCGAAAAGCCAAAGAAAGTGGATAAAAAGTCAATCCCCGTCAACATTTATCTTTATGTCATTCCAGATATTTCTTATTATTATTAAGAGATTATGTGAGAAAGGAGTTCCTCTTTTTCCTTGACAACTTGACTCCTAGCTTTTGCATAAACCTGTGAATTCCTTGACATGCATGCCTATTTGGTTAAAAGAAAGCCTCGTTCTCGTTCTTCCCTTTCCTTTTTGCTTTTCTTATATCCCCTACCCAGCGAGTAACCTTTATTGTTACGAGCCATAAAAGCCGAGACAAAAGGTCCCTTTGAATTCTTCTATTTGAAAGTCGCTAAAACAAAGCAGTTAGCTAGCACTCACTCTTACTCAGTAGGTTTGAAAGTAGCTCAAACACAATAAGTTACCTCGAAAAGACTACCACTTAGCTATTACTGTACTTTATACATTTAGTAATCGAAGAGTAGAACAACTTAGCTAGTAGTTTAATACAAGAGTTCAAGTAGATGCGGTTACCTATTAGATTACTCCGAGCAGTAACTTAAATAAGTAGTAAGGAAATCAAGATATTAGTTAGTTAAGTAGTCCGTTGAAAATAAAATAGTTCTATTCGTATCCGTACACCTATTCATAACAATTTTAAATAAACTCCGATTACCGGGAAAAATGGACAACTTGGCATTTTTCCTCTCCGCCCGTCCAACGAATTGATTTTTTTTGACGAAACACCGTGTTTTTGGCATACTTTGGATTTCCCCTAATATGAGCCAATTCCAAATCTTCAAAAAGTACAACTTTTGCTGCTATATGACACTACTTTTTTCACAAATGGTCTTGTCTGTCTCTAGGTCAAATGTGCTTTATTACTTTTGACCATAGGTGAATCATACTTTTACTCACCTAAAAAGTCGAACCCAAAGAGCAAAAGAGCTGGAAAGGCTCAATTGAGTATTTTTGGTCGCTTCTTATGGTGAACGAGATCAAAAATACGGGAGTGCGCCGTCTTTCTTATTCAAAAGCTTTTGACTTCGTCTGTAGTGCGAGGCCTTTTACCCCGTTTTACTGCGAAGTTGCTTACTCCGTTTTACGTGCGAAGCTTTTGGCTACGTCATACTGCGAAGGAAGTTCGATGCTTTGTCTTAGTGCGAGGGCTTATTATGTTGTATTATTGCGAAGTTTGTAACTAAATCTTATTGCGGGTTGCCACATCCTCAAGCAGTTAAGGTTCCACTCGATCTACACTTTGACACTTTTTGCTTTGTTTGTTAATTTTCCAATTATATAAAATAACTTGCTTTCAGCACATTTGCCTAATCAAAAAGACTAGGTTTGCCAGCTACGCTTTCTATTCTTCTATAAGTGGGCGGTTTTGGTAATGTGTTAAGCGCTGCTCCTTTTCTATGCTACCACGGCTTTTTGTTACTGTTTTAAATATTCTTTGGCTAAAATGTTTTGGCAAACTCAACACCGTTTTCTTTCAACAACTCAGCAGAATGCGAAATTAATACTTCTGCAAGGCGGATTGAAAAAAACATCCTTTGCACATATTCTTCCCCGTCTACTAACCGAAAGCTCCGCTAGGCGTGTAAGTGCTTTTTTACCATCGCCGGGTAACAAAGATTGAAAATCCACCCTTAAACCCTCTTGGTGCGCACCCTGCATGATAGTTGTAAGCATCTCGCCCTTGGTTGTTTGCTGTGAGGGACCAAAGAGGAGCGATAGTACCTTTTGATATAGTGTAGGCGCCTTTCTTATTAGGTATCAATTTAAATAGTAAAAGAATATGAGTTTGCAGTATGCTGGGGGAAGATTAACTCTAAGAGGTCTCAGCTTAACGGATGTGAAGATAATAAGAATGAATTCGAAAAGGTACACTTGGGAAAATCAAAACAAGCTTATATATCTATCTTTGATTGAAGGATCAGCTATCGATATACCAATGAGCTATTAAACTACTATACCGAATCTGTCACTTCAAGCTCAGCGGCCTTACTACTAGGTAAGTCCCATTCCCTAGCCCTACCAATGCCAAGCCTTCACTTCATCGGTTCTAGAAAGATGAGAGTAGTTAGACTATCAAAAGTCACAGTAAGAACTCATAGATTAAAGCAAAAACACCATTAATGACCTAACCTAGTCGTCCTCTAACCTATGTGCACGCTACGCCCTTGCCCTATTCTCCCAAGCAGGTGGCGAGCAAGAAAAGGGGAGTATACTGAGGACTGACTAAAACACGAAGAGAGAGCTCGCAGGGATCTTTCCTAAATGAATAAATTGCCCAATGAATCAATCATTCCATACGCTTATAGGTAAATTTGGTAACTCGTACTACTTTGACTCCTACTACTGATAGTGAGTAAAGAGTTTCACTAATCATTAATAAGAAAAGTGGTCTTCCCTTCCTTTCCCTGCACTTCTGAGCGAAGATGATCAAAATGTTGGGTTGATAAATCCGGCCGGTCCATTCAAACTATACTCTATGGTAATCTCATCTCGTTGTAGTCCAATTTTGATGTGTCAATCGGCGATGGAAGGATTTGGCTTCAAGTCAAGACAAGGTACTACGGCTGATAATGCACTCGAGAAGTTTAGGTTTACGAACCTACATTTCCCTTCCCGGGCATTAATCAGTTGAATAAGCACGTAGCAATAGCTGATTCTTTTCAATGGCTTGGTAAAGTATAGTTAAATGAGTAAAAGTGGATAGGCTAAGGAGGGTAGAAGGTTCATTCAATGAGGCAACACTTTTTTATTTTATTCATTGAGGCAACATTTGATAGCTCTTCCTCATCTGACATACTACCTAACCTTGTATACTGAGATTACGAAGCAGAAGCTACCTTATCTGACAGACTTCCTTATCTCTGGCTTAACTGCATCTGTCCATCATTTCACTCTTTTGTACTTCATTCAAAATTGCACAGTACTTCAGTTCACTAACAACTCTAAGCATACTAAAACTATCTAGTCCTTTATTCTTTCTTTTGGTGTATTTGGTCTGTCCATTCGCTATATTGGTGTATTTGGTCTCTACATTCGCTATAGGAGAAACCGTAAAGAATCAAGAACCGAATTCATCGTAGCAAAGCCATAAGGAATGCGTGGTCATCCACATTGGGAGTGACTAAGAAGAATATTCGTCTTGACCTAACTAACCTGAGGAGTCCGAAGATAAAGGCTTCCCTCAACAGCTTCTGATGATTAACAACAGCTTCTTCTGATTTACTTGCAAAACCCATTCTTGCAAAGAGCCTTTTTCCAATCCGGACTAAATCGTTAGCAAATCATCCCTATTTGAGGAAAGTGAGACAATAGCTTCATTGTTAGGATGGGACGGATAGAGTGCCCTTCTGCTCTCTTGCTTGTCCGAAGACTGAGGACGAATATACAATAGATTGGTCTTATAATATACAGTAGGTAGGTTTGCTCTTATAATATACAGTAGGTAGGGTTCCTCTTATCCTGTCCTGCCTTATAATAGAGGGAGGGAACCGCATTTACTTGACTTTTCGTCTACCTTGAAATGAATCCACGGAATGGGGAAATAAGAAGATAAGTAAGGATGCATGGTCCTTTCTTTTCCTTACCTTGGTTCTACTCTAAGTCATAATGCACTAAGGTAGTCATAAGGTTTGAGTGCTGTTCGAGATACGTGTTCTTGCCTGGTGGGTAAGGTTACGTAGATCGAACTAGTAACAGGAAACCGGGAATGAGAATGAAACAAATTCTTCTTATTGAATACGAATTTAAATGAAGGATCACCAGATAACAGAGAATAGGGGTGGATATAGGGCTGAAGTAACACCCGTAATCAAGTTTCGAAATACAACAACTACACAATGAGTACAGGCAAATGGCTTGGGAGAATGAGATTCTAAGCAAAACTAGTATGACATAGTTGGTTAGAATGGTTTGAGCAAATCAATCACGAGTGGGGAAGGAAATAGAGAGATGCCAGCCCTACTTAGTCTAATCCCTTCCGCTAGTTCGTACTCGTTTGATAACTAGGAATCGGGATTGTAACTGACTGTGTGCTTTGATTGTCAGAAGAAAGCGAATAGCAAGCAAGACTCATCACTAGGTTGTTTTCTTTCTTTGCTTGCCTGTAGTCCTGAACCAGTAGTTGGTGCAAAAGCACATAAGATGAGTTTGATAGCTGCCAGGGCTCTGCGAATCTACGTAAAGGGAATATCCTATAACGCAAGAACTAAGCCTCTCTTCTCTTACCCACCCTATCGTTGTTGTACACTTTGCCATGTTCAGTGCGATCACACTCATGAATTTAGACATATGAATTTCACTAAAAGAGTCTCATGAGCTCCTGAGGTATTATAAATACTAGTAGTAGAGACTATGATATAGCAGGGTACCAGAATATAGATCAATTAGTAGATTGTGTCTGATGTATATACATGAAAAAATAATTATATAATAATATTAATAAGAATTCTAATCTTAATAAAAGGAAGGGTTCGAATAGCATCTACTAATATTATATTACCAAAAACTTTGTGAAAATACTTCTACGAGAAGGTTTTATTGAGTTCGAAAACCATAGGGAAACTAACAAATCTTTCTTGGCACGTGCCCTTGCTCCTGGTCATCAAACTAGTCATTAATGGTCAGCAACATAGGTACCCTTTTTTTCGGTATGCGTTGCGAGCACTTTCATTTTTAGCGTCTCATCTTCTCCGGAGAAGCTCAAATCAAACGGATAGAGCAGATGGTCCAACTACAGAACTTCTTCTTTTTTCATTACTTCCATGGTCATGCCCGTGGGCACGGTAGCACCCATACTTTTGAAATGGTTCATCAGTAGAGATGTTCCCACCGATGCCTCTTCTTCCAATGGTACTATAATTCCTATTCCTATCTCTTTATTCCCTTTTTTTTGGTCTATCTACATTCAAGGAAATTCATACACTCCATGGACAGAGCAAAAAGTGGAGTGTTGGTCAAAGCAAGCCGCCCTATTCTATTACCAGACAAAATTGGGAGAAGCTCATCCGCTAGAAATGCTTTATTTCATTTCGTTCCCGTTCTTCATTTCCTTATTATCAAATCCATGGGGGACATGTCATATTTAGAATCTTTCTGTGGTCTGCTCTGTTTACAATTCTTTTGTACTCTCTTCTCTTTACCATGCGATAGGTCAGCAAAGCATGAGCAGGCTCTCCGAAGTAAAGGCCAAACACTTCGGCCTAAGGGGAATGAGCAACAAAATGACAAGATGAGGTGCCTCGGGCACCCCCATATAGAAAGAAAGGGTCGAAGGTTTTGGGCTGTAGCTTTCCTCCCCCCCTCTCATCGAGTGGTGCTTGTTTGGGGGTGTGCCACCTGAAATTGGGCTTGAAGCTCTCGCCTTACCAACGAGCCGACTGTTGATGGCTGTTGGTCACGACTACTACAAAAAAGTGAAGATGAATTTTCTATTTCACATGGAGGAGTGTGCATCTTTATGTTGGGTGTTCTTCTATCGTGCGACCCGATGGCTTATGTGCGACCTGTGGCCCACACCTCCTATTCTATTTGTTCAGGGCGGGCGGCGTGAACTCTAATTTGATCCGGGTATCCAATCCCGCCGCTGAGATGCTCGATTGACTCCTTAACCTTGATAGGAAGATGGCTTATTCCTAAATTCGTGCATAAGGGTAAGGAACTTTGGATGAATTAATGCGAATGGGTGTAAGCCTCACATTTCGGAAACACCCAAAGCTGACCACACCGAGAGACACGAAAGCGGGTAATGCCGGTTGGCAAAGTGGCGTTAAGCATCCCTAGCGGCACGCAAAGAGAGGTCATGATGATATCATCTACGTCCGTACCGCTCCTCGTGGAGTAGATCCCGCATCCAACCAACCCTTTTTTTACCGGGGAATGGGAGAATTCCCACTACCGCGAGCGAGCCCAGCCACCGGTCGGCAAGACGGTGGGAACGGGCTTCCCAAAAGCAAGCCCCGGCTGGGTCAACATAGAATGGGGGGGGGGGTGGACGGCCCTTATGTTGTGTTGGCTGGGTTGCGGGTGGATAAAAGCGGACGTGGGGACTCGGGTCGGGCACAACGTAACTAAGAGAGCCATTCCATTTAGTGCGAGACGAGAATGGGCGGGCACAAGCGGTCCCAGTGTCCGAGCCGATTGGTCGACGACGACTATTGCCCATATTATATTAGCCTCCTATCTGTTGACACCTGTTATAGCATAAAATTACTAGTCAATTAAACATGAATAAGGGCTTAAAATGAATATCAACATAAGTCTAGGGGGTATAACTAACATAATTCCACAAGTTTTGGTGATTTATATATTTTCAGGGACCTAATAGGAAAATGCAGAGAATAATGGAGAAAGTTCCGGAAGATACAAGGCTTATGATGACAAGACTTGGCCGTAAAGTAATTCAACCCAAATTGTGGACTAAAACACTCTAGAAGGTACCACAAGACACCAAAAGAAACGAGAGGCCGAGAGGAGACTCGACCGGCGGCCGCCAATGAACAAGATAGGCCGACCGCCAAAGCTCAATGGCCAATCGGGTCCAGCTTTGTATGTCGGTTTACCACCGACTTTGAGGTTGCATCTACACCGTTGCCAAGGTCGGTTTGATCCAAGGGCTCACGTTCATCGCCAAGGCCTATATAAGAAGACCCCCTGCCCCTAAGGCTAAACCCTAATTCATTACTATCTTATTCTATCTCATTAACTCTTAGTTGTAGAGGGATCCCTTGAATGGATCTGTCTCTCTAAGGGATTAGTGAAGTAGAATTAGACATGTAATTAGAGCTTAATTAGACATATCATTAGAACTAGATTAGACTAGATCTAATCATGAGTGAATATCAAGTTGAGAGATTAGATCAATGAACCTCCCGTCAGATAGGACACGTAGGACAATTTTGCTGGGGGAATAGTAAGTTTTGCCCTTACTTTCCTTTGAGTTTGTCCCTTTAAGAACAATATCAACATAGCTTGCGATAATAAGAACTAGAGAACCATAGGAATCTTCTTATCTCTTGATCCTTTCCCGTCCTTGATTGCCGCTCAGGGATTAGTTAAATGCCTCAATGATCCTTATACCATCCTTCCTGTGGATTCGATATTTAAAACCCTCTCTCGGGTGAAATGCTCACCGTATCTGTTCGCTTGCAGACTATACAAATTATAAATAATTCTGTAGGATAACATTTACCAACAAGCATTTTTGGCGCCGTTGCCGGGGAGGAGTGGTTGCTGAGAAAACATGAGCATAACTAATCTTGTACCATATCTTAGTTTAGTTTTTCTTTTTATATTTTCTTTTCTTTTTATATCTTTTTGGGATCCTCGGATTCCACACCTATCCTTATACTGCATCCTTAAACACAAGTTCAGGCCAATAGAATCCATAGATCCTATCCTACCCCTTGGCCATGAGCTGTGTCTACGGTTGAGCAAAATGATCATGAAACAACCCATTATAGGAGGGAATTCTGAAGTTAACCTCAGGCCAAATCCTATCCTTTACAAAGGATAATGTATTTGGGACCTCATCCTATAAAAGTTGTTGGCATGACCATCATGCGAGTTTTCGGAGGAACTTTTCTTTCCTTTTCTAAGCAAGGTTTGACCTTGACAAACTCGGGGAATGATCTCTTTCTTAGAATTCTTTCATAAACACCCAAAGGAAGAGAAGGAAACATCCTCTAGACCATAGAAGAAGTTTTTGATAGCCAGATCATAATCAATCCAATCCCTTGATTAGCTACTAATCCTAAATCATCAATATTCTAAACTTCTCCAAGGGAAGAAGTAATTCTACCCTTGAATCTTTTATGGTGATGACTTTGGGAGACAAACTTCTAGCTTCACAAGAGACCTTTAAGTGCCTATAAACCAAATCCTCTTGGAGAAGAATCTCTTAGAAAGTATCCTTATTCTTACAAAGGACATTGGGAGCCCAAGGATGGCATATCTAATGATGCCATAGAAGGAGAGCAAAGCTATCTAGAATCCATTCATGTCTCTTTCCTTCTATTCCATATTAGATAACTTATCCGGACACATCTTCGACCTCATCCTTGACCCCCAATGAATCCTCTAGTGTTCTTTTTCATGAGTCTACCTACGATCTTAGAAAGTCCAAGCATAAATATCATAAAGGATCCAAGGAAGACCAGAAAGATCATTATCCATAGTTGGAGAATATCCATGAGCATAGGAGTTACATCCTAAATATTCTATCCAATCTTTGCCCATGTGAGCAAACTCCCGAATTAATTGCCATCTCTAATCTTGCCACTTACAAGATCTCCAACCCCCTTGAGATAATTATTCATAATGTTTTAGAAGGGGTGGTTGCTGATCTTATTGGCTTGATAGTTGAGATTGGTGATTTAAGGGAAAACTTCTTCATCATCTTGAATCATATTTGAAGGTTTCCCAAGAACGAGCCTTTTGTCCTAAAACAAGCACTCTAGGGGGAGTAATATAAGTTTAGATCTTTTGCTATAACACCCCTGTGTAGTAAGCATAGAAATGTAATTATGAAAATATTCCTTCGGGTACTTTTTGTTACTAACCATTTTAGATCTAGAACAAAGAACGAAGGAAAACAATATAAAGGTATGTCTAACCAATCATTGAGCAACATTGAATCACTAATATCATTCTTGCCATTTTACTACCATATGTTGGTTGTCTCTACCTTTAATACATGCTCAAGTTGCTACACTATTTCATCTTCACTTGAGTAAATCTCTACAATGCCTTCATGCTACCTTATCTATCATAGTATGCTTTGGTTTGGGAATATTGCTATATCATGATTAGCATGTTTTCCAAAGGCTTTTAAATTAAGTGTGGTGCTTAGGTTGAAATGTCTTCCTTAATTAAATTAGACATGGAGTCTAGTTTGGTTATTGAACTAAATATTACTTGTATAGACATTGGTATATTTTTAGACTAACCCCTGCAGAAAGAAAAACTCTTGAACAAGCTTGGGGGAAGTCCCGAGATGAACTTAGATCAGAGATGAAGCAAGGCATATGATGAACTCCAATCTTGAGCAAAAGACACAGTACATTCATCATCAATGGAAGAACTAAAGAATATATGCTATGTCTATTCTATAAAGAAGAGTGCCATACACCATAAGTAAACAGTCAACAGAAGTAGATGGACAAAGCAATGGGCCACAAGAACATCAAAGATAGGAACAAAATGGACGAACAACATCTAAGGACTTGGTGATTGCAACACACAAATAGGGATGGTTCAGCATTCACATTTACAAGTGATAGAGGAGGAAGGTCCACTCCTTTAAAGATCTGACATTACTCTTCCTCTTCTCAAGCTACCGTCACTCTGACATACTGGTTTGCAATCCCTCTACTCACTATTATTTTATCTCTTTAAGATTGAATGTTTATATAGGTCATACATCAAAATCAATCTTAAGATTTCCCATTAGAGAAAAAATGATAGTAAGCACATGTCAAAATATATATCCAAAAACCCTTTGTAGACTAGAAGATACCTTTAGCTCTGTGACAACACTATTCTTGTTACTACTTGTATATTTCTTCGGGTATGTGTTGTTCACTAATGATGCAGGAGTAACACTATGAGAAGAGCAAAAAGGTCCTAGTGCAATTCAAAGAAGAAGAAAGAAAGGATGATGTAATAAAAGGAGACGAGTTAGGAGCAAGATACATAAAAGGCTAATTAAGGAAAGCTCCAAGCGAAGTAAGGAACCACCACAAGGTTGTTACGATGCCTTCACAGCTGAATAAAAGGTAACATCTTGAGGTTAGTTATCATTCACTAAGCTTTTCCCTAATTACGGCATGCTCATAAATAGAGAATCAAACATGTTAGAGTTAACCTTATCTATCCTGTTTAGTTTCACATGTTTAGTTCATTGTTCCTAAGCACTTTGCCTTCCCGATCTCATAACTCCCATTCATGTGAATTAAAATGTTGCTCATCCTGCTTTGCAAAATAGTCATAATTAATTGTTGATGCTCTATCTTGTGATCCTATCACCCTCATCATAAATAAATAAAATTGTTAAAACATTAACTCTACCTTGTTTAATGTGCCTAAGGTAAAGAGAAGAACGAATAAAGTTTTGGTTCTGTTGGTGTTTTTTCACCAACAGGGCCCATGCACTTGATCTCTACCTTGTCTTTACAAGCAGGACATACTTCGAGCACAACATGGAAGAATCTCACTCTCTCAAAATTCTATAAAGAGATGTCCTGACCCACAAAGCGTGCACACTAAACAAGATGTTGCTCGCTTCCACTATTAAAGTTTCACTTCAAACCATGAGACATGCAAGCAACATGGATGATGCCATCCTTAGAGATCATTATCTCAGGAGACACAGCACCAACATCAGATGATACACTTGAGGAGTGAGTAAGGTAAGAAGTCTTGTTCAAAGGACTTAAAACATTGAACCCTCACCGAAAGGTAAGCTCGGTAGTTATCCATATTTAATTCTTAGCATTGCATCTTTAATTATTTATCTATTTGCATTTTGCATTAGCATATTTATTTCCTTACATTGCATAATCATTTTTCCTTCAAAGATGTTTACATTTATGCATTAGCACTGCATTGAAAAATTCTAAATCCCCATGTGAATAATCTTGAGGTGTGTAACAACCCATAAGAATATTCACCGTGGTGGCACAAAAAAATAATTATGCATTCATCTAGTTGCATTTGCATTATAGTTCTTTGCATGCATATAAAATTATAAAATTCCAAAAATATTTAGAAAAGAAATCTTGCTATATAGAATAATCATGATCCATCTTGAAAATCTTTAGACACATGAAGTTTATGTGGCAAACCACTAACGCTTAATCAAATTCCACTAGCTTTGTTGTCTATTTGAGTTCAGCAGGATTTCAAGGAAGAGAAACATGATAGATCGACTTCATCGTCACTGCTTTGTCTACTTCAACTTCAACTTCCACATCAACAAACCCGACACTTCAATCCAAATTGGGGAGAGCACCCCGGTTATCACGATAAGTATCTCTACTACTATATTTATATTTTATTATTATTATTAGTTAATATTTTGGTTTGCTTAGTTTGTTATGAGTTTAGTTCATAAAGTCGTTTTGTGAGTCTTTAGTAGAAGTGTGATCTTATAGTATAAATAAATAAAGAGAAGTGTACAAGAAGTTTTCTTTTCCACCTACAATAATCTCTCGAAGTTAGATCTCATACATGGAAATGATGAATAGTTGCTCCGTTGTTATACTTTTCTAGTACCTAGCTTTCAAGCTTAATTTCTCTCGAGCTCCATTTGCAAAATTAGTATTTACTCAAATATGAAACATATGGGTTGCAAATGCTTGCTCTAAAGTCTAGGTAAATTGACGGATATGATATATGATAGTCTGAGTTACTATTTGATCTTACTCCTAGTGACACTAGATTTACGGAGATTTATGTTTCGAAAATTGAAAATGCACATGATAAGTTCCTGTGTGACAAGAGTGTGAACCTCCTACCACAGCCATATATACATGCTACTTAGAATAGGACAACCTTTTGAAAAATATAGATATATATATATATAGGTCGCTTGCTTTGCATTGAGTTTGTTTAATCTTTGTCGACCCTTAGAAACTTATCATGCTGATCATATAAACTCCATTCATTCCACTTACTTCATTTCACTATCATCCATTCACTCTAGCCAACAAAATGTTCTACTCCTATTCTAGGAGAGAGCAACCAAAAATATTTATATATACCCATCCACCCATTCATTGCTAGCCAATATCTTTCAAAAGCTCCATCATTTATACCTCTCAAAAATTATTGCAAAAAGAGATCTGGGTTGTGTATCTTTAAAAAGAAAAAGGGGAGATGAAAAATGGACAAAAGTCCTACGGGCGAGTAGAGCCTACCTCCCTAAATAAAAGAGATGAAAAATGAACAAGTGTTCGAGGGCGAGTAGAGCCCACATCTCTAAAAATAAAGATGAATAATGGACAAGTGTCCGAGGGTCAGTAGAACCCACATCTTTATAAGAGAGGAAATAATGGACACAAGTCCGAGGGCCAGCAGAGTCCACCTCTATTGATTAAAAAAAAAGAGAAGAAAAAGAAAAGAAAGAGATACAACCCAGGTTCTCTACAAAAATTTAAAAAGAGAGAAGATTCCAAAAAGGAGCAAAAGTAAGATTCCCTTATCTATTCTACTACATTCCATACTTATATTCTATCCACCATACATATGTACCACTTGATCAGTGTGACTTGTATCTTTGGATCCATTGTTTGAGCTTACAATATATGCTTAGTAAGAAAATTAATTATTTTCTCCTACCTATGAGCTTCAGATATATAAGCCTTAGATATTAGGTGAGAGAGAAGAAGGCATAGTATGTTATTGCCTTAGTAAAAATGTTACATATTATGAGAGTAAGGTAACATTATATTATTGCCTAAGAAAGGATCCACAAATACTACAAATGAGAGAGAAAGTCATACTTGAGGAACTTTGAGTTTTATTTTGAAAATCAGCAAAAACTCCGTATGACAGTTGATCAAAAGAGTTTGAAATTTAGTACTTGACTTGATCTGTTCTATCTTTCAATCACCCAAGATTGCGAGAAAAAGATATAAAGCCCCAAAAGGTAAGAGGTAATTGAATAATTAAAATCAAAAACTTTATCTTTATTTGGAGAGAAGTTTTGTTTGAAAGCATGTGTACTTTAAAGGTGTGATAGCGTTGCGGCAACTCCCGATCCAAGAAAGAAGTTTAATATTATATTTTGTCTTGCTAAGAGACTAGCAAGAGGTAAGCTTGGGGAGCTTGTTGACACCTGTTATAGCATAAAATTACTAGTCAATTAACCATGAATAAGGGCTTAAAATGAATATCAACATAAGTCTAGGGGTATAACTAACATAATTCCACAAGTTTTGGTGATTTATATATTTTCGAGGGGACCTAATAGGAAAATGCAGAGAATAATGGAGAAAGTTCCGAAGATACAAGGCTTATGATGACAAGACTTGGCCGTAAAGTAATTCAACCCGAATTGTGGGCTAAAACACTCTAGAAGCTACCACAAGACACCAGAAGAAACGAGAGGCCGAGAGGAGACTCTGACCTGGCGGCCGCTAATGAACAGTAGGCCGACCGCCAGGCTACAGTGGCCAATCAGGTCCAGCTTTGTATGTCGGTTTACCACCGACTTTGAGGTTGCATCTACACCGTTGCCAAGGTCAAGGTCGGTTTGATCCAAGGGCTCACGCTTCATCGCCAAGGCCTATATAAGAAGACCCCCTGCCCCTAAGGCTAAACCCTAATTCATTACTATCTTATTCTATCTCATTAACTCTTAGTTGTAGAGGGATCCCTTGAATGGATCTGTCTCTCTAAGGGATTAGTGAAGTAGAATTAGACATGTAATTAGAGCTTAATTAGACATATCATTAGAACTAGATTAGACTAGATCTAATCATGAGTGAATATCAAGTTGAGAGATTAGATCAATGAACCTAATAGTTCTAGATCTATTCTTGAGAGCAAAAGGGTGAGTGGAGGAGAAGAAGGGGAAGCACCCTGACATGTCGGTGACTCCTCTATGCTTAGACCTCTGGGATCAAGAGCCTATGGCGCTTGATCCCGTGACTTCGTGGTGGATCAACTTCTTATTTGAGTAAGTATCATAAAATCTTCAGTGTTAGTATTATTCTTAATGTTCATAACTCTTTGAGTACTTTAATCCGTGGGAATCTATAGATTAGAGGGGTTTACTTAGGTGTAGGCGTGGTGCCTAGATCAAAGTTACTTATGAATGCACCCTCTTTGTCCTGGATGGTGGTAGTTCGTGGTAGTGACAAAGTACCATTGATTCCTTTGGATTCCACCTCCCGTCGATAGGACACGTAGGACAATTTTGCTTTGGGGAATAGTAAGTTTTGCCCTTACTTTCCTTTGAGTTTGTCCCTTTAAGAACAATATCAACATAGCTTGCGATAATAAGAACTAGAGAACCATAGGAATCTTCTTATCTCTTGATCCTTTCCCGTCCTTGATTGCCGCTCAGGGATTAGTTAAATGCCTCAATGATCCTTATACCATCCTCCCTGTGGATTCGATATTTAAAACCCTCTCTCGGGTGAAATGCTCACCGTATCTGTTCGCTTGCAGACTATACAAATTATAAATAATTCTATAGGATAACATTTACCAACACTATCCCAGAATGGACTGGGATGGAAACGCGAAGCAACTAGCAAGGGATGGGCGCTTTGTTGCTAATGCGCATACGTTTTCTTGCTGGGTCGGTTTGTTTTTTGGGGGTGGGGCAATAAGCTTGCTTCTTCACAAGCTTATCCCCGCCCCCTTTCCTGTCCATCCCGACCGACAGCAGTTGGGTCTCCCCATCTTTGCCTCAACTTCCCCGGTCGTCGGCCCAAGCTATATGAGGCAGAAACTCATCCCACGTATGGTTCGGAGGTCGAGCCCCACCCCTGCAATAATGGTGCAGCTTAGGTCAACTAATACGAATAAGATACAGTTCACTCAATGATTGCCTTTGGGTCCCGAACTCCATATGTGGAAGGAACAATGTTGTTTGTGAGGTCTCGATCATTTACATGGACCCACTTCTCATTCCATTTGTGGGAATTTTATGATTTATAAACCGTCCCCAATGAGCGAAAGGTTCATGTTTGAACATGATGAATCACTTCGTGCTGACCTATTGCCCATAAACTTTCCTGCCTCATATGAGAATGGAAAACTGGAAGATTTTCTGCATTGGTGGATGAAGAATCATGAACATAAGAATTTTTGGTTTAGCATGTTCCCAGAAAGAAGATACTTTTTTTCCATTCGAGAAACGAGGAGCACGACTGAAGTGGCTATACATACAAATCCATTTACAGATCTATATGCTCTGATTGGAACTGGAAGTTCCAGAACTAGCGGCTGGTATACCACCATAATGAAATTGCCTTTTATTTTTAGTATTCAGATAGGATTTCTATTGGCTTCATCGGGAGGCTCGCGTAGTTTGTTACGTCAACTCCAAAAGGATAAGTTGCATTGGAATCAAGAAAGTATTCACTTGAGACCGTCTTGTCGATGTCTAGTGGTGTTTTAGCGAAACTCACTAGTATATGAAGAGATATGGATGGTTCAATTCTACTATACTATATTGAGTGGTTTTGTATACTATGTTGAGTGGTTTTGTAGGATTCAGTGGTAATGGTTTTGTAGGTATCTCTATACTAATGGATATACTGAGGCCCCTCAACCTACTACATTCTTTTTTTGGGTTAGAGGGGTGAAGAAGTAGGGGTAAGTGGGACTTCTTCAAAGGTACATACTGATAGAGTAGAGCAAAGCAAGGACACAGGGCACAAAGCATTTCCTGACCACAGATAGGTGCCATGCGTTACCATTCATTTGTCACTTATTTGATTCTATCTCAGAGGAAGAGTGTTCATTCGGGCTAACGAAAGATCTCAGAGGGACTCTTACTTCTACAAGAGCTTTAACACAAGTTATCGACATATAGGAATTTGACTACCTCATCACTGTGTGAAGGAAAAGGTTCAAGAAGCTTGTGATGCTCAGGATGAACTGACTCCATATGCACGAAAGAACTAAGATCTTCAACGAAAGCCCCCCAATTTCATCGATCCTTACTTAATGACTGGTGATGGATATAGTCTCGATGGCTTTGCCCTAGTATGGCATAAAAGTAAAATAGGATATCCTTCAAAAGGTAATTTCATGTGTGAGCACCTTGCCTCTTTTAGGGAAGGTTATTTACCAAGTGAGTCTACGATGCATGCTACGAAACAGAAGAATCATTTGAAATCCCATTTGCACTCGGATTCAGCTTCTTTCGAACTAGCAAATGCACTTTCAGAGCCAACAACGGATCGGCTTGGCCCATTCCCCATCTGAGGAAGAATAAGTGCCTAGATCTACATCTACTAAGTAAGCCCAGAAATTCATGTTCCGATCCTAAAGATATGGAAATTACGAACCAGTAGAAGGAACTTCAAAAGCAATAAAAGTATGATCTCGTTGTCGCTTTCTCTTTGCTCTAAGTTTACTTACATGAGGATGTTTGTTCATCTTCGCCAGAACGTGTTTCTATGGCCAGGTAATCTAAAGGTAGAGACCCAGAGATTGCTTCTATGTCAGCTTCTGCGCCAATGTCATCTTGGGATTCTGTCCCTGATGCATTAGATTCCACAGGTAAACCCGACTCAGGTGATTCTGCTAATAACTCTTCCATTCAAGGGCTATTGGACCCTTCTCCACGAATTTGTTCCCGAACATGTTTGTACCTACATCGAGATACAGGATCGCTAGAAGAGGGTTATACAAAAGAGGGGGACCTGAGTAATTCCTTTACAGGTCATCACTGAGAAAGCATCATGCATCCACATAAACCACGGCTTCTTCTCTCCTTTATTTATCAATAAATGTATTCTAGGTGTTCAAGCAAGTGGTGATGGGGGGAGGGAAACCTAGGGAGGAATATGTGGTACAGGCTGTGCTATAAATAGGAAATGAATGCACTATAGGATCTCGGTGGAAAGACCTTTTTCCACAACAAAAAGAAGTAGGCGGTGCAAATGGCACAAAGTGCTTGTATCTAGTATATTTGGTAAGCCACCCACCTCTTTAGATATGTCTATCTCCATAGTCTCTGTAGTATTTACCGAGACTCGAGATCCATCCCGGAATAAGAGTAAAGGAGAGAATGCGCTTTAGTGGTTACAAAACCAAGCTCACTTTGATACAATTTAGAATGAACTTTCCAGTGAACTGGTGAAGTAGTGGCCGGCTAGCCGAAGTAGTACTAATTAAACTGCATGGCAATAAACCTTTTTTGAGGTTTCGATCACATCTATCCGAAGTAAATTCTCCTACGGATGCTGGCACGTCTTTCTCAGATGACAATGACTCGGACGATATTAAAGTGATCCACTTGAGAACGTAAGCCAGGCATAATTGGAGTGCCTTTGGCCTTAAGCCTGCATGAATGCTTCCTTCTTTTGTACCCAAGGCAGGCAATTTGCATTTCTATGTGAGAAAGCTAAACTAATAGAGTAACATGACTGAGTAACACAACCGAATGAGTCACCAGATTGGAGTCTAAGACCATGTCATGGATTGGAGTATAGAATTCTTTAACGAATACGCGCCAGAGCTAATGAACTCCTAGCCTACGAAGTGGAAAACTAGTCACTAGATGTGAAGGAACAAGTTTCGACGGGGAGAGCTCTTATTTATTAGTATAGCTAAGGGCTAAAGACTATAGGCCTACTGTTTCCTACTTTCTCGAAGCGAAGTGCCCTGGTCAACGGATTATGTGGTAAACCTACGGATTTTCAGTCTACAAGATCTTTTCAATAACCTTTTTGGAGCAGAGGGGCGTGTGCCTATTATTAAGTTGACCCATGATCTGACCCAGAATCGAAGAATTCCCTTCATAGATTGGCGCTCTCTGGGCCCTATTCTCAAGAATATCATTTCTCACAAGAATAGCAAGAATGAAGTAGCTTAGGCAAACCTGCATCGTCCAGCCGAGGCGTCTCGCTCCGACTCAACTTCTGTAAAGAGGAAGTTCTTATGCCCATTGAGTCAACATAATAGTGGTCTCCTACTTGACTTCCCCAACCTTGTTTTCTTCTTTCTTTACTATTTCTTTATGAATTAGAGTGCATCTCTAGGGACGAGCCTGCTGATCTAACCGATTCATTGGTTGATTGGGAATCTAATTCTACAGAGAAAGTGTGGTTCAGGTCACCGCTGACATAGATGTTTTGAAAAAGAGAGGGTAGCGACGAACATATGTAATAAAACTAGTGAATTACTAGCGAATTTCCAAAATAGAATAGTGCATCCGCGGCAGCATCTCTGTTTGTCATTTCTAGATTGACTCGGTCCACTCTCGTTCGGGGAGACCAGATACAGCCTTGTTATCTGCCATTCCTGTCAAATGAGCTTGAGAGCCACGTTTTCTTGAGCGGATGGCATAAAGTGTCCCCGGGCGGGCCTCATCTGATGGACTATCAGCTTCACGCTTATTGGTACCGGCACATCTTTTATGTACGACTTTGTCCAGAACATGTTCCTTGTCATTTTGAATGAATTTCACTGGAGCCCGTTGGATCTTCACCAAGACGTGTTTAATTCCATATCTCAAATTCTATAATAGTTACTAGAGCTCCTGGAGCAATGTTTTGATGATTTTCAAAAGAATGAAGTGAGAATAAAATCAAAGGAAACACGCACCATATACTTACTTTTAGGTGTCCAAAGCTATAGCTGACCCCATTCTCTCTGAAAGATAGCACTAAGAAGCTCAGATTCGCTGGTGAAAAGACAAGGAAGGGTGGAAAGGGCTCTGCTAATGAAGTTTCGGGAGCCTCAGATAGTGATGCTGAGCTCCAAAGGCAGCGGGAGGAGTCCTTGTTGTCGTTGAATCTGGCGCCTTAGGGGCAGAATGTGTGATTGATTCCAGCGAGAATACATAATCTCTTTTTCCGCTGCATAGCCCGAACAACACCAATATCGGGACACCCATTATAAGAAATCAGCAACTCGAATAATCGTACCTAACGGGATGTCATTCACTAGATCGAGCAATAGTAACAAAGCGAGTAAGAGGTTTTTTCCTAACAATGCGTGGGGGTATTTACTTGTCCATGCATCATGAAAATGGGATAAAGAATCCAATTGGAATCGAGGGCTCAAGTCTAGTGGAGTAGTGAGGGTAGCAAAGCAGCTGTTACCCTTGTATGGTTAATTGGAAGGAATGCTCCTTTCAGCCAAAGACTACTAATTTATCATTTATTAAATTGGGTGAAGGCCTGACGTGTAATCTATCGTTAAGGGTGCCTATCATCAATTCTCACCTTTAGAAAGTAGCCTTAGAATCGAATCATCTTGTCAATCCTCACTTCAGTCGTAAGTTGATTCAAGTCAGCGAGAAAGAAGGGAATTGCTTGAGGGCCCCGGCCTTTGAGTTTGTCTCCATCCCGTACTGATTAGAAAGATTTACGCGGTTAGATCGAAATTACTTATTATCGACATGGATTGGTAACTCCTACTGATAGAAAAGAAAAGAACAAGCATATTGCTTGCAAAGACTCCCACCCTATTCTTATTAGTAGGCAAGGGTCACTCACAACGGATATCATTATGGCACCCGGGCAGTACGAGATCAGGGAGCCTTCCAAAAGGCTCTATTACCTAGATTGGATAGTCAGAAGGGGCGCCCCATCCAATGTGAATTGAGAAGTATTAAAGATCGTATAGAGACGATAGAATATAACACTACTTTAAGTTGAACGGCTGTTTGGAGTCGAAGCCGGACTGGAATTGGGAGCAAATTCCAGCAAACTCTGGTTGAAGTGATCAGTGAGCATATTGGATAGATCATAGGAATCGAGAAAACCGTATCCCGGTAATGAATTACTCTATTCAAATACACATGGCATTTACAAGCATAAGTACACACGGAATTAACTAGCAGAAGATACATCGGTGTAAATGATAATATACCTGAGATCAATCACTATTGATTAACATCCCTTAAGTTCTTCATATTTCATACTCAAATCATTTCATTTCTCTATGATAATTTGTGATAGCCTACTGGCCAAGAGGCTTATGAGGCCCGCTGTGGAGGATGTGCGCAAACAATGAACAAAATCAATTTTGGCAAGATAAGATAATAGTAGAAACTAAATGTTAAATCTCATAATAATCCATAGTTCTGGTTCGAAATTACTTCATTCTTCGATGTTTTCGCAAAGCAGATCTGCTTTGTTCTTGTTTTTCTCATAAGTATAAGTTCGCTGAATAGAAGGTCTAACTTACCAAGTAAAGATTTTTGGTATACCAAGTCTGAGTGAGGAGGATCAGCTACAAAGATGCGCCGTGTTCTCATCTCATTCCAGCCTGATGGCTCTGATCGTAAGATCATTGCGACCTTTTATCGATATAAGCTGAAGCTTCACTGGCTCACTGGGTCCCTCTTTCTTGATGTTCACCGAGGGCATTTTTCCAATCTAATGCCTAAAGGAATTTTGCCAATAAGTAACTCGGTACCCATGGGGAATGGATGGGGGGTGGTCATTATATTCCCTACGCCCTTGGAATGGTCCGTACATCGGTCCCTTGGTCACATACTGGTGTGAAGAAGTCGCTTGATATCAAGCCCATAGATGCCTGAAGTCTTTATAGAATCCGCTCTTTAAGGTCGATAAAGCCTTGTCTGAATGTCATCTACGTCAACAGGTATCAAAAGTGAAAAATAGGCAAGATTCGTATAAATAAACAGGGCTTGTCCCGTAGATTGTACGAACCCCCCTTGCCCAACTGGAGCTGGTGCTCTTGCCTTCAATTTCAATTAGTTGCTTGATGGAATGCAATAGGCAATCGGCTAGATGGCACATCCAACCTGTTCACAGTTTTATGCTGTGTTCAGAAACCAGAGCTGGGATTGGTAGCGGTTCCACTTCTCAAGTTTGCAGCCACTAAAGAATTTTCTGCCTCTGGATCCGGTTGAATTAGAGCCATTGGAGCATCCACTTATCTTTCGTAAGGACCATTTTCAGGTGTGCTGTTTAGCTCTTCTTCAGTCACTTGGTTTATCCTCCCATCCTCACTCCTTAACTAGGAGATACTCCATCGGTATACCATCGGTACAACTTGGGTACTACTTGATCAGAAGGGTTGGCTACTACTTGAACAGATGGGTTTAGTCCCTCGAGCACCTAAGCAGCAGATGAGCTGTCAAAGTTAGGATCAACCCAAGCACGGCTTCCCCATCAAGTTTTCATCCAAGACCTCATTAAACCATCCATCGAGGACGAAGAGAAGCCTGTGGCTAAACAGCCACCAGCAGACTAGTTGGTCACCACAGTTCCTACCCCAAGCAAAGGCTAGAGTTCCTACCCGAAGCAAAGGCTAGAGAGAGCCTTTCATAAGGTATCTCACTTCTACAGACATCCCGCACGACAAAGTCGAGATGGAGTGCCTCGTTCGAAGCAGTAAGCAGTATGTGCCCGTCGAGGGGAAGCTTACGCACAAAAATGCAAAGGAAGAGGTGCTACAGAAGTGCGCCTTCTAGAAGGATGGGCTAAAGATTTTAGAAGATATCCATGCTAGCACCTGTGGCAACCATGGTGCCTCTAGAACCCTAGTCGGCAAAGCTTTCCAAGCAAGTTTCTATTGGCCATCACCGATGCAGAAAAGCTGGCCCGTCACTACATGGGGTGTCAGTTCTTTGCCAAGCAGACCCACCTCCCAGCTCATGAACTCCAAACTATCCCAGCTTCCTGGCCTTTCGCATGCTGGGGACTATATATGATTGGGCATTCAAGTCGGCTCCAGGAGGTTTTCGCTAGGTCTACGTAATTATTGACAAGTTCTCCAAATGGATTGAGTATAAGCCCTTGGTTAAGGCGACCGCAAAGAAGGCAGCCGAGCTGCTCGACGACATTATCCACTGTTTTGGCTTGCCCAACAGCATCATCACCGACCTGGGGTCTACATTCACTAGTAACGAATTCTGGAACTTCTACGACGACAGCGGCATACTGGCCAAATATGTTTTGGTGGCGCACCCTAGGGCTAATGGGCAGGTTGAGCGGGCCAATGGCATGGTCCTAGATGCTCCAAGGAAGAGGCTATACCAAGAGAATGACAAACATCTAGGAAGACGGTTGAAGGAGCTGCCGGCTGTGGTCTGGGGACTGAGGACCCAGCCCTATCACAATACGGGCGTCTCCCCATACTTCATGGTTTTTGGCTCGGAGGCTGTGCTGCCAGCTGATATCACTTTTTGATCACCCAGGGTCGAGAACCATGATGAGGAGAAGTCCAACGAGGCCCGAGAGCTTGAGGTTAATTGCGCCAAAGAGCAGCACCTTGACACTTGCGTGCGGACTGCCAAATACTTAGGACGCCTGCGTTGATACCACAACCGCAATGTCAAGGACAGGTTTTTCATGGTCAGCGATCTAGTTCTATGCAGGAAACAAAAGACTAAAGGCATCCACAAGTTAGCATCTCATTGGGAGGGTCCCTACATGGTGAAGGGGGTTACTAGGCCAACAGCATGCAGGCTATGTGATCTTGACGGAGTCGACGTCCCTAACTCGTGGCATATTGATGTCCTCAGGCGCTTCTATGCCTGATCCACTCCAAAATAAAGATATGTACTCTTTTCGTATTTTTAGCATTCAATAAAAACACACTTCATATGTTTCCCCCTCACTCTAATGAGTTTCGAAGTCTTTATCTCGCCTTTCTAAGAGTTTTTCTAAATACGGTTGGCTGACCAGTTTTCCTTCCTACTTGAGTTTCTCAGAGCCAGCACTGTCTCCGACTCCTCCCCACATGTGCACAAGATCCGCCCTCTGCGTTCCGGGTGATCGGCAGTAGCTCCCTTGCGAAGCTGGCACTCTTACGCGTGCCTGGTCTACGCGCATCAAGCTCCGATTTGTTGGTCAGACCAAGGCTAGTGAATCTCTAGGACGGGTTAAACTACTCACACTAAACTTCTACATAACAAACTAGCTAAAAATAGAGTTTTTCGCTAAAGATACGCCTAGAATATTACACTGATATAATACTTCATCAAACTGAGTGATTCATCACAATTTAACCGATGTTTACAGCCATTACAAAAGCACTTCAACCTACTAATCTACTGACTGGTCTGCCCAGTCTCATTGAACAGGTCTATATTGGCGATCATCTCTTTGGCTGTGGCTCGGGAAGTTTCTCAATGCACCTCTACCTTGGCTTCGTTTGTGTTGCTTGACACTCCGGCCTCCAACCTCTTCAGATCGACGCCGAGGTAGTGTGACCGCACCACGGCCAAGACATGGGCAGCCACGTACTCACCGACATCTCTAGTGTACTGCTTGAACCACGACCAGGAGTTCCGGCACTTGTCGACGATGGCGTCTGGTCGGAGCGGCTTGGCGACAGGATCTTCAGGCTTTGCTCCGATCAGGTTCAGGACCGGTGTGATGCCGTCTTCCATCGCCTCGCACTTGTCTTGATACCTCTTGATTTGCCTCCCAAACTCGTCGAACTGCGCCTTATTGCTGCACAGGATTGCTGCACAAATGAAGGCCATGCTGAGCATGATGTTTCATAAGTAATCTGCAACTGAGTTGCCGGATACTTACTCTGGAGATCGCTGTCGATACGGTCCGCCCGCTTCGTCAGCTCTTCATTCTCTTTCTGCAGATGAGCTATCTCCTCGCACAGCAGGTTCTTCTCCATCTCCATCCCTGCCGAGTAGAGTGTCACCAATGATTGAAGGGGAGATATGGTCAGAGTTTCATTACATACCTCTTTCCTAGTCGAAACGGCTGAGATGCTCGGCCACCGAATTTTTCTCTGCGACGAGCGACACTTGTTCGTCCTGGGCCTTGTGTAGTTGCTCTCGCAGATACGCCACCTCGGCTTTGAGTGTCCCGTTTTCCTCCACCTTTGGCTCGATGGTGTTGAGGCAGCGTCTGCGGTACTTCGAGGTCTTCTTGATGTCCTGTAGCACGGCGATAGTTAATTGGCATACTGATACAAGGGGATATGACTGCACACAAATGGCTAGTGGAGTCCTTACCTTTATTGGGCTTAACAAGCTGTCGATGGTGCGCTGCAGCTTGTGTGAAGCTTTCTCCGAGTGGTCCTCCTCATAGAATACCCACTCATTGTTGCGTTGCCTTGCAACATGGATGCGCTGGGGCCGAACTTCTTCTTCTGGAGGCCGGATGATCTCTTTGACCTCTGGTTCCTCTTCAGCGACTGCTGCTCCAAATGCATTCGCCACCACAGCATTGGTGGTGTCGAGGCAAGCCCCTACACTGAGCGTGAAGTCCATGGCACTGCCAGAGGCGGCATTGGACTTGCCGGCACCGGGATCCGAGCCTCCACCACACTGCAGATCTTCACCGAGCCGCTCGTCACTGCCGGTGTAGTCTGCGCCTGCTTGGCTGCGCCTTGCATCCACCGGGCCCTGGTCGCCAGTGGGATGCTCCACGTCATCTGTGGACTGCAGTCTGTAGAACAGCGGATGAGACGTATGCTATTTCTGGAATGAAAAACCACAGAATGGCGTACATGTCTGAGTGCCGGAACAATGACTTGAACCAACGCGTGGCGCAGCTACCACCTGCAGCGGCTCCCCCTGTGCTCCCCTAATCACGGCTTCTGCCGGTTGTCAGCTCTGCTAAGCTCCGAGTCTACTTGGGGACTGCGGAGGTTGTCCCCCGGTGTTCGGAGCCACGTACTCGGGGGTGGTGTCACCGAGCAGGCCGACGTCGGCTTCTGTGGCGGTGTTCGCTCCCTCGGTGGTGTCGCCGAGATGGGCGGCGTCTGCTACCTCGGTGGTGTCGGCATCCGGGGAGGTGCCTGCTTCCTTGGTGGTGTCGGCCCGCGAGGCGGTGTCCGCACTCTCGGCTGGCGCGTTAGGGGCGTCTCCTCCTCGTCGTCGTCTGTCATGGCGAGCAGGATCTTCCGTCACTTCTGACTGCTCTCCTCATCGCTAATGTTTAACCGGCCCCCCGTGCCTAGGGGACCGGTAGGTAGACCTGGTATTGGATGGGGTAACATCCATATCCAATTGGATTTTATTAGATGGACTCTATTGGACTTGCACTCAGTTGGATTTTGGATATCCATGTGCTCTTTATCCAGAAACATTGGATTTTATTGGACTCAAAACTAGGATAATCCAAATTGTATTGGACTGAGCCACGCCACTTCCTGTCTCCACCGTCACTGCCACCGCCACCGCGGCGCCTCCTTCCCGTCTTCTCCTCCCCCACGAGGCGGCTGGCGTCCCCGGCCGCGTCCTCCACCTCGGCTTCCCTTCTCCGCCCGTCCGCCTCCGTCGCACATGCCCCCTCCCCTCGCGCCTGCCGCCCTCCCCTGCCGCCCCGCGCTCCCGTGGGCTCCGTGGTGGCTCCTTCCTCCCACCGCCGGGTTCCGGTCCACGGCGCCGACCACAGCAAGATCTCCCCCAATGAGATCTTCTTCAAGGGCTGCGACTACAACCATTGGCTCATCACCATGGAGTTCCCGGGGACCCCAAGCCGTCTCACGAGGAGATGATCGAGGCGTTCCTCCGGACCCTCCTGGCGACGAGTAACCACTAGGTACGCCCATCCCTTTCTCTTCCCTGCCTGCTATGTGACATCAAGCACCCAAACCCAAACCCTTGCTTAATCCATTTGTATTAGGATCTGATCTACAATGAAACTGGTTAACATGAAACTGGTTATGTCTACAATGCCCTTAAATTGGTCAGTCAAACTTCATATGATGCTTTGACATTATCTTCTTGGCTTCTTGCTAAGAAAATAATGACTTATATAATTATGTTGGATTTACACTTGCATAAGCTAACAATTTCTCGGTAGATTGGCCAAGGTTCTCTCAAGGCACATGCTGTCATTTCCACTTACATATGTTCTACAGATATGTTCTCTCAAGGGTCTAGGATCTGAATTATGTATGCAAAATCGATGACTGGTTAGCAGTTGCATTGGTGTTTGATTTGTTTGCCTCTGAGCCATCGAGATATCGGATATGTTTGTTAAAAAATGTGACCAAATAAGAGCTGCTAGACATTTTTTCTTTGAATTATGTATGCAAATGCCTAGTTCCTTTATTGTTTTGCTTCTTTGGATATAATTTTTCTTCCTTTCCAGGTCAATACAGTACACTTCTGCTAACTAGGACTGTTGGCAACAACCCAGAAATTGCTGCTGACACAAGTTATTGGGCCATTGTGATGTTCATTTTCTTCTGTTGGCAACAACCCAGAAATCGCTGACACAGTAGTCAATTGGTAGCTTTCTGAATTTTAGGTACACTTTCTCTTTCTAACAGTAGTCAATTCTTTTTCTAGAAAACAGAACACTTCAAGTAATTCCATTCTCTCTAGAACTCAGTCATACAAAATGATCTGTGCTTAAAAAGTTGAATAATAGAACTCTACATTGTTTTGTGAACAGATCGTCTGAGATGTCCAATAGCGAGAGTGCACCGCTACTTGCTGAAAGTGCTGGTGAAGTTGCACCTCGTTCCAATCGCAGCAGGAAAAGATCTGTAGTGTGGCAGTATTTTGAAGAATTGACAAATGAAGGAAAAGCAAGATGCAAGCATTGCGTGTTAAGGTTTTCTTATCACAAAGGTATTGGAATATCTCACCTACAGAACCATGTTAGGATATCTTGCAGAGAATTCCCCCCTGATATTGGTCGTAGTGCATGTAAAGAGAATAGATTGGATGAATCGAGTTGCCCTCCCCGGGTCTCGAGTTACTTGTTTATATAGCCGGGATACATCCCCAGGCATGGAAAGTTACAACACGTTCATGATACGTGACGGGTTACAACACGACTGATTACAACAATCTTTCCTATCTTAAGATACATGCTAACTTGGGTTACACGCTAGATATCCTAGCACCTAAGTATTCTATATTTCAACACCCGCACTCAAACTCAACCGGCCACTAGGTTGAGGTTGCTTCTGAACTCAATCAACTTTGGTGCTGGAATAGGTTTCGTAAAACCATCTGCAAGCTGATCCTGTGAAGGAATATATCTGATTTGCAAGAGCTTTTGTGCCACCCTTTCTCTCACAAAATGAAAATCAATTTCAATATGTTTAGTCCTTGCATGGAACACCGGATTTGCTGAGAGATAGGTAGCACCTATGTTATCACACCAAAGTCGAGCTGCTGGAGGATGTGGAATCTGCAATTCTGTCAATAATTTCTGAACCCACATTAACTCTGCTGTAGCATTAGCAAGAGACTTATATTCTGCTTCAGTGCTAGAGCGGGATACCGTAGCTTGCTTACGTGCACTCCATGAAATCAGATTGGAGCCCACAAATACTGCAAAACCGCCTGTTGATCGCCGATCATCAACATCTCCTGCCCAGTCAGCATCTGAAAAAGCACTCACAAGAGTGGAAGCTGATCTTCTTATCTTTAATCCCAACTTTATTGTTCCCTGTATATATCTTAATATTTGCTTGACTGCTGTCCAATGTACATCTGTTGGACAATGAAGGAATTGGCACACCTTATTTACCGATAAGAGATATCCGGCCTAGTCAAGGTCAGGTATTGCAAGGCCCCCACTATACTTCTGTAATTTGTAGCATCGTTTGGTCCAAGTTCCTGTCCTCCGGTTGCACTCAGCTTCTCAACACTTGACAAGGGTGTATGGACCGGTTTAGACAGATGCATACCAGCACGCTTAATTATCTCTTCAGCATATCTTGCTTGGCTCAATACAAGACCATCTACATGCTTCTTTACCTCAATACCAAGGAAATAATGTAGATCACCGAGATCTTTGAGTGCAAAGTCCTTCTCCAGATCTCTCAATAATGCCATTGTCGCCTCTTTAGAGGAGCTTGCTACAATGATATCATCAACATATACCAAGACAAACATCTTGTTCTTCCCCCAATTATAATAAAATAGTGATGTATCTGCCTTTGATGGCACAAAGCCAAGAGCCTGCAACTTATGACATAGCCGAGCATACCAAGCACGGGGGGCTTGTTTGAGACCATAGAGAGCCTTATCAAGTTTGCACACAAAATTTGGATGAGATTTATCAATATAACCAGGAGGTTGACACATATATACCTCTTCTTCCAACAAACCATGAAGGAAAGCATTTTGCACATCCAATTGTCGCACCAATTATTTGAGACGGCAATTGACAAAATCAACCGAATTGTAGCAGCCTTAACAACCGGACTAAAAGTATCTTCGTAGTCAATTCCGTACCTTTGTTTGAAGCCCTTAGCAACAAGCCGTGCTTTATATCTATCAACAGTGCCATCAGCTCTTTTTTTGACTTTGTAAACCCATTTGCAATCAATCACATTTTTCCCTTTCGGATATGGAACAAGATGCCAAGTCTTGTTTTTCAATAACGCAGTGAATTCACTATCCATGGCTTCAATCCATCGTTTGTCATTGAATGCCTCAGTGAGTGTTCGAGGTTCTTCTGCAACATCAGTAGCAAGCATACCCCATCTTACTGTGCCATCAGTATTGATTTTTGGTTTTACAATACCGTGTTGCAGACGAGTAGCAGGTCGCTGAATTGCTGGTGCTGTAGGCGGGGTCACAGGAGGGCTCGCAGTCAGTCCCGGTGTAGAGGGTCCGGTCGATGAAATCTGCACAGGCTCGATGGTCGGTGCTGTCCCCCTTGCGTCCGGATCTGATTGCGGCGAGGACTCTGGAGCCAGAGCGGGAATTGGTGACCCAGCCACGGAAGATCCAAGCACCAGCAGCTCCAACGCTGATCTCGAAGGCGATCCCGGCGGGATGACAGAAGGTGCAGCAGCATCGCGTCTGTCGCCGGTAGTGCTCCCTGATGGGGAACATATAAAATGATGCGATGCACCTCCTGAGGTTGCTGCATTTTCTTCTCCGATAATGCCACCTGATGCACCTGTTCCTGTTGACATCGCATAAACATCTTGAGAGGCATTAGTAGATACGGAAATTTTAGATTGGCCAAGTAGCTTTGCATTCCCAAAATCATCACTAGGATTGAGAAGAATATCTGGTAAAAGAGAGAGCTCCTTGCGAAGCTGAGCTCCAACATTGGGATGTAGATCAGAAAAAGGGAAAACATGCTCATCAAAGACTATATCCCGAGAGATATACACACATCCGACTGAAGGATCAAGGCACTTAAACCCCTTATGCATATTACTGTATCCGAGGAACACACATCGCTTGGAGCGAAACTGGAGTTTCCTATCATTATATGGTCGTAAGTTTGGCCAACAAGCACAACCAAACGTACGAAGGAACGAATAATCAGGTTCTGTTTGAAGGAGACCTGCATAGGGAGTTTCATTAGAAATCACCTTAGATGGTAATCTGTTGATTAAAAACACTGCCGTAAGAAAAGCTTCATCCCAAAACTTTAAAGGCATCGAGGCATGTGCTAGGAGGGAGAGACCAACTTCGACAATGTGTCTGTGTTTCCTCTCTGCTGATCCATTCTGTTGATGAGTGTGTGGACAGGATACATGATGGGCAATGCCTATGCGTTGGAAGAAGGTATTAAGAGATTGGTACTCACCCCCCCAGTCAGTCTGCATGGTCAAGATTTTTTTATTGAATTGGCGCTCAACAAGATGTTGGAAATCTCAAAATTTCTGAAAAACTTCAGATTTATGATGCAAGAGATAGATCCATGTAAACTTACTATAATCATCGATAAAGCTTACATAGTAACTGCTGCGACCTACAGAAGTAGGAGAAGGACCCCAAACATCGGAAAAAACTAACTCCAAAGGACTCGATGAAACACTGGTGGACTTGGAATAGGGTAATTGGTGACTCTTACCCTTTTGACACGCATCACAGATGGTGTTTTTATTTGACTCACTAACAAAAGGAAGCTTATGACGATCTATAACTTGCTTGACAACTTGACTCGAAGCATGACCTAACCTATGGTGCCATAGGGAAACTGACGGCTTGAACACCCCAAGAGCTTGCTTATTGTTCTTGACCGACTTGAGAGGGTAGAGACCACCCTCACACCTGCCTTGGAGGAGAATCTTCTTCGTCCCCTGCTCCTTAATAAAGAAAGAATCGGGATGGAATTCAAGAAAAGCGTTATTATCACAAGCAAGACGATTTACAGAAAGAAGGCTTTTTGTGGCTTGTGGAACATGAAGGATATTATTTAGATGGATATCACTAGTGTGGGTATGCAAAGTACAAGAACCAATATGCTGAATTTCCATACTTTTTCCACTTGCCGTATGCACTTGGTCATGTCCTCCATATCTGTCACGGATCGTGAGCTTCTCAAGCTCCCCGGTCACATGATCGGTAGCTCCGGAGTCGACGTACCAATTTGTATCCACCCCATAGGAAGTGTGAGCCGATGACGCAGCCTTCTGCTGAGGTCCGGTGTAATCCCGATCAAAGCGTTTATAGCACTTGTTCGCGGGGTGTCCCTCTTTGCCACATATCTGGCACATGACACCCGGCTGGAAGTTGGGGTTGCGACCACCTCCACGGCCTCCCTTCATGCCACGCTGAAAACCGCCACGGCCGCTGCTGCCGCGACCACCTTGCTTGTTATAGCCTGATCCACCACCTCGGCCGCCCTTAGTGGCCATGTTAGCAGATGATTGGGAGCCACCACCATGGAGCTCCATCCTTTGTTCGAAGCTGGTGAGCTGGGTATACAACTCAGCCACCGTGATCGACTCCACGCGAGCACTCACAGCAGACACGATCGGGTTATAATCCAGATCTAGTCCCGCGAGGATATATGAGACGAGCTCATTGTCGTCAAGCTTCTTCCCTGCAGACGCCATCTCGTCTGCAAGATTCTTCATCTTGGTGAAGTAATCCGCCACCGACGCAGTCCCTTTGCTGGCGGTGGCAAGCGCCATCCTTGTGGCGATGATTCGCGCCCTAGATTGGGACGCATGCATAGCTTCAATGGCAGCCCAGGCAGCGGCTGCAGTCTTCTCCGTGGAGACTTGAGAGAGAATCTCCTTCCCAAGATTGGAAAGGATGAAGCTCAAGACCTGCTGGTCTTTTGCCACCCACGGTTCATAGTCGGGGTTGGGCTTCGGCTCGGCGTTTGGATCACCCCCTGCTGGTAGGGGTAGGAACTCCGGCGGCGCGACCGCCGTGGGCTTGACGAAGCTAGCAAGCTGTGCCCCCCTGATGGCGGAGAGCACTTGGGCACTCCATGCCTGGTAGTTCGCACGTGTCAGCTTCTCGCTGACGGGAGAGAACCCGAAGGAGGGGATGAGCGACATAGCAGAAGACGAAGTCGACATGATCTAATTCCGTTTGGAACTGGCTCTGAATACCATGTAAAGAGAATAGATTGGATGAATCGAGTTGCCCTCCCCGGGTCTCGAGTTACTTGTTTATATAGCCGGGATACATCCCCAGGCATGGAAAGTTACAACACGCTTCATGATACGTGACGGGTTACAACACGACTGATTACAACAATCTTTCCTATCTTAAGATACATGCTAACATGGGTTACACGCTAGATATCCTAGCACCTAAGTATTCTATATTTCAACAGTGCAATCTTTCCAAGTGTAGATCTTCGCAATTTTGTACTGGATCCTAAGGTGGTGAGAGATTTTATGACTAAATTTTGGATCACTGCGAATGTTGCCTTTAAGAAGATAGAAAATGGGTTTTTCAAGAGAATGATGAGATCAGCGCATCCTAGCCAAGCAGTCCATGGTAGACAGACACCAAAGAATGACTGCATGTTAGTGTATAGAGAAGAAAAGAAAAAAGATAGCCAATGCTTTTTGCCAATATTGATTCTTCTGTTAGCTTCACTTCAGATATGTGGACTTCAAATCAGAATCTTGGATATATTTGTTTGACTGCTCACTTTATAGATGGAGATTTTAATTTGCACCATCATACAATCAACTTTAAGCAAGTTCCTCATCCTCATAACGCAGCTGCAATACATAGTACTGTAATGGACTGTCTTTATGAGTGGGATTTGGCAAACAAAGCATTTTCCTTTACCCTAGACAATGCCTTATCTAATGACAATGCTGTACGAAAACTGCAAGAAACACTGTGCACACACATGCCATTTGGAGGTGCTGATCTTCACGTGAGGTGTACAGCTCATATCTTGAACTTGATTGTCCAAGATGGGATGGCAAAACTAAGGGATGTCATAGAGCCCATTAGGGATGTCATAAAGAATATTTCATCATCCATCTCCCGATTTCAGATGTTCAATACAATTCCACATCAATTCAATCTCACACCGAAGAGGGGATTCAGCTTAGATGTATCAACAAGGTGGAATTCTACATATGACATGCTCGAGGAATCTCTTGAGTACAAGGATGCCCTGACCCACTACGCAAACCAGCACAACATTCAAGTACCTACTCTTGAACAGTGGAATCTAGCACAAAGAGTCTGCTAGTTTTTGAAAAATTTCTCAGATACAACCTAAGTGTTCTCACAACATAATTCTCCAAGTGCTCACATGTATGTTGAAGAGGTTTGGGGATAAGGGAAGTACTTCTTGATGAAGAGCACACAAACGATGATTTCTTGAATCTGGTGTGTGCTGACATGAAGTCAAAGTTTGACAAATACAGGGATGAACCTAACAAAATCCTTTATGTTTCATCTATGCTGGACCCAAGGTACAAGTTGAGTCTTTTGAAATATTGTCTCATGAAAATGTATGGAAAGGAAGTTGCTGACAGAAAAGCAAATGATGCTCTTACTTGGTTTAAAGCTTACTATTCTCATTATGAAAGCCTGCTGCAAAGGAGTTCCCAAAGTAACGTTTCTTCATCACCAGAAGTCGGTTGTTCTTCTAGTACATCCTCTTCATTGTCCGAAAAACGTAAGCTTGGGCTAGAATTTGCTTTGTTCAGGCAGCAAAATAGACCTCATCGCGCAAGAAGGTCAGAAGTTCATACTTACCTAGATGATTCTTTAGTTCCTACAAGGGAAGGTGAAGAATTCGATGTGCTGCGATGGTGGAAAAGAAACCAAGATCAATACCCTGTACTAGCAAAGATGGCTCGCGACTTTTGGCCATTCCATTGTCAACTGTAGCCTCTGAATCAACATTCAGTACAGCTGGCGTCTTAATTGACAAATATTGCAGCTCTCTAGGTTCTGAAACGGTGGAGGCCCTGATATGTGCAAAAGATTGGCTCAAAGCGCACCTCTCAGATGACGACAATGACGATGGTAACATATTATCTTGTGTGCTTCTCAGTTAATCTGCTCTATTATTTTCTGATATGTGAAAAGTGTGTTCTTTGAAGTAGTTTCTTAAAGTGTATTTTTCAATAGTTTGCTAGGAGTTAGTGTAGTTCTGTAAAACCAGTTCATTTGATTGCCTCAGATAGTGTTTGAGTTATAGACACTGATGGCCAACTCAGACTGAGTTATAGATAGTGTTTGATTGCCTCAGAAAAAAATGAAAAGTGTGCATCAAATTTATTCAAGAGGTGCACTGCTGCAGCCTTCTGTGAACATTATGTGGCTAGCTGTCCTGACTGTTATTTGAAACCCTGCTAAAATCGATGATGTTTGGGAAAATATGCATTGCTTTCACATTTACGCAACTAAAGGCTGGTGCCCTGGTCTCAGTACACCTCTTGAATAAAAATGCATCGAATGTGGCCATTGCTTTCACATTTTTTTTGTGTGACACCAATAGTGCTAATGTGTGAGATTTACTACAGTATCAAGCAGATGTACCACCTTTCTATTCTAAACTATAAAAAATTGGTGCCGCAGGAGTTGTAATCGATCAAGTGAGGAATTAGTGCTCTCCAAGGTTTTGCAAAATTTCAGATTCAAGCTCTCAAGGTGGTGGCTTTGCATTATCATCCTCAGGAGTCAGTCAAGTTTGCTTTTGTAATTGAGATGGTGAATCTGAAATTCTCAAGATGGGGCTGGTGTGTAGTTAATGTCTTTGTGTTCCAGTGGTTTGCATTTTGAAACTCTCAAGTTCCAGTAGTTTGCAAGATGGAGAATCTGAAACTCTCTAGATGGAGAATCTGTTCCAGTAGTTTGCATTTTTATGCTTGAATCTCTTTGTGTATGGTAAGTAGCTGAATAGTGTGGGGGTGCACTACCGAACTTAGCGATATCCCGTGAGGCTGTTCCTCACGGAAAGACCCTTTTCATCACGGGAAAGGATATCCCGGGGTAAAACACGGGATACCCGTGACGGGAACGAAGGGGCCGGAAATAACCCTTTCCCGTGAACACAGCAATTACCTCCGGAGTTAACGGGGGGGGCGTGTCAACGGGGAGGGTGTGGAACCCGTTATGGCCTACGAGCCTGTTCCACAAAAACGGCATTTCTAGGCTCTTTCCCCGTGAGCATAACGGAGTACTCACGGGATATCTAGGCTCTTTCCGTGAGTCAAATAGTGCTCACGGGAAAGATTTGGCAGATTTCCGTGAGCCGCCCCCACTCACGGGAAAGGTTTGGCCTCTTTCCCGTGAGCTACACATGGGAAATTGAGTTTTTTTCTTTTTTTTTGTTCCAGCACATAAATGACACATATAAATATATATATATACAAAGCACAGATTGCATAATATCACATATATAGCTCGATAAATCCATAATACCACATATATTACATAAGATCCAACCAAGTCACAAGTTCAACCATATGTCCATGAGTGCAACCACAAGTTCACAAACTCACATAAAATCCAAGTTCACAAGTTCAAGTGCACAAGTTTTGAACCTAAATCATGACAAATTTACGCCACGGCCTCCAACCTTCCAAGCGTTCCCCTGCCGTCCCGGTTGAGATTGGATCGGAGTTGGGTTCGAGGCATGAGAATTATCCTGCACGTAGGCAAAAATAAATAGTTAGAAATTTGTGAGACAAAATTCAAGGTAGATTCTATTAACTTGAAAAAAAGAAGATAAATAGTTAGAAATTTCGGTAGCACCTCCCCTCGCACGGAGGGGTTTCCAACCTGCAAGAAAACAATGGCTCGATGGCCGACAACCACATGTCCACGTGCGCATCTCATGGTGCATTCAAAACTCCATATCATATCCATTCACATTCATATATGCATATTTCGAAGTTACGGGAGACAAACTCACGTGAGAGGCTCCATGCGGTGGAGGGAAGATCGACGGCTGACCGTAGACGGGCGGTGGCGGAAGACGGGCGTGGGACGAAGACGGGCGGTGGCGGGAAGGCGATCTCCGGTGGCGGCTGCACACCAACCCGGCCACCAACACGCTGGAGGTACGCTAGGAGAGCTTCCATGCTCTTCTCGGTGCTGCTCAGCCCTCTCTTGCTCCGGCTGAGCCCTCTCTTGCTCCGCCTGAGCCCTTGCCCGCTCCCTCTCCTCGGCCTCCTCCCGCCGCTTCCTCTCTTCCTCTATCCGGGCCTATTTCAACACAAAGTTAGAACACGGTGAAAGAGTATGTAACGATAAATGAACCTTAAATAAAAATAAATAAACCTCAAGTCCGAGACCGTGAGGCCGGTAAGTGCTTGGCCGCTCGCGTATCACCGGGCCCCCCGAGCATGCACGGAGCTCGATAGCTTCTTTGTGTTGTGCGGGTTGATAACGCTATCATCCAAATAGTACCGCCCGTGCTTCTTGCCTCCTCCGCGATCATGGCGATGTCTCCCTCAATGTCGTGCCCGCGGGGTCGAAGCTTTCTCCATACTGCTCCGCCGCCACTTCGGTGTACCTACCGATCTTCTCGTGGCGGTCGGGGTTGGTGTAGGCTTCGCCCACCTCGGGGTTGAAGACAACCGCGGGATCTTTATACCGCCTCGCGGTGTGGGAGCAAGCAAAGGCCTCGAAAGTGCTGATTGGCGTGCCATGTGTCCGCTCTGTGTGAGAAAAAAATAAAAGTTGCTAGAATGCTTAGAAAGTATTGAGTTGCACATCGAAAAATAAGAATTGGATAACACTTACATATCTAACTTGGTAGGTCAGCGAGATTAAGGTTGCCTTGATGGTGTGGTACACTGCATCATGGCACGCCGTTCCCTGAGTCGCTTGTGGACCTCCTAATAATCAGACGACCCACTTGTCCACCAAGCTCCCAAAGAACGCCTATGCAACAAGCACCACCGCGGAATCACCTACAGGACATCAAGTATAACACATATTATAAAAATCACATTAAGCATAATTAAACTTAGTATGACCATTCAATATTTACCTCCATGTATTGTTCTTTGGTCGATTCACCGCTTTCCATTCCTCCTTATCGAGCCTCCTTTTCTCGTTTATCGCGTACCACGCCCCGACGGCCTAGCCGCATGCCTCGTACCACATGTCCGACACAAGCTTGAAATAGGCCTTTAGAGCCACTTCATCCTTCTCAGCCTCGTATCCCTCCTCGCACTTGAAGTATTTTTGCACATAGAAGCAATGTAATAAGTCATTATTTCTAACATTAGAATTTGAAGCGATGTATTTGTACACTACAAAGGCGACATAGACTTACCCAAAACTCTTTTGATCACACGACTTTGCCTTTGTTACTATATTTTATGCCATCCTCATCATAGTTGTCCTCAAAGTCCGCTCTTGGTGGAACGACATGACGACAAAGATGCTCTACTCCGGCCGATGGTAACAAGGCCGTGGGTAGTGCTTCTTGACCGTAATACCAAGAATGCCATTGGGAAGGCGCCCTTGAACCGAAGTTCGCGGTGACAACAAAACCCCTGCCCAAATGATCAAGAATAACTATTAGTTCCTATTACGATTTTGAAACCCAAAAAATAAGAAAGTAGTGCTAAAGTGTAAAGTAAATTACCTTGGCCGTCTTTGGTCTTATGGTCGGTTTCGGTCCTCAGCCAGTAGTCGATCCGGGAGTCCGAGGGGCCTCGCAAGTAGACACGCCTCGGCGGAGGAAGAGGAACCCCCCCCGCATTCGGCTAGTCCCCTCCGCGTGGTGCGACAGCCGAGCGGTCCGTCTGCCGCGACGCCGGAGGTCCACGCCCCGCCTCCGCCTCCGCCTCCGCCTCGCCTCCTCCTCCTCCTCCTCCTCCTCCTCCTCCTCCTCCTCGTGGCACCACCGGTGGTGGCGACGTGGTTGGGGTGCACGACGCCCTACCCCTGCCCCTACCCCCCGTGGCGGTGGTGGTGGCTCGACGCTTCCTCTTCCTCGTTGCCCTTGCCCTAGCGAGGCTACACTTTTGAATTTCCTGGTCATTTTCTTGAGGACATTCGCTCGAGGCATCTTTTTGAATGACCTGCAATTAGATGTACATAATTAGTAAAAATGCAAAATTAAATAGAACATAATTATGAAGAGATTGAAAACCAATAATCGTAACATAATTATTAAGAGATGCATAGTATTACATGTATTAGAAATAATCCTCATCCCTCACCACGATTTTCAAGACCGTCGGATCATAATCCTCATGATCACTATCATCCATGTCTACGCCTTCCAACATATGAAGATTGGCAGGGATCCATGGGAGGAGGAACGACGTCAACACCGCATTTGTCCTTAAGTAATTTTTCAAGTAATCGTAAGTCCTTCGCATCTCGAACCTCCTCGTCCTCCTCATCATCAACAACACTTTCATTGTCTACTTCCATTTCGTTGGGCCCAGCTTATTTCTATCACAAATTTACCTTGTAGCCCATCTTCTTGGAAGAACTCTCCCTCATATGTGTTTGCATTAAAATGGTAATCGTCCCCTGTTTGGGACAGGTAGTCTACCGTGTGGCAATACCTTCCGCACAACATCCCAACCCTTAAGCCGCCGGTCGTCCCCGGCAACACCATGGGAGATAATAAACTTGTGTGGCATGTTGAGCCACAATGTAGACATCATCTCCGGCCATCCGGGAATCTTGTCGAATCTGAACAATCCCAAGTTGTTCGAGGTCCGAATTTGTTATTTCGTGATCGAACCAATGGCACTTAAACACGACAGAGCAAGCCATTTAGAGCCGGGAAATGGAGCTCGTATATTTCTTCAATTCTTCCATAATAACCTTTAGTGCTAGTTCCATCATCACCTTTAGTGAAAACTCCGGTATTTGTGGTCTTTCGGTTTGGTCGATTTTGCTCATAGCTCGTTGTGTGGTAGCGATGTCCATTCACGCCATAACCGTAAATGACCTAACCCTGGTCTCAAAGCCATTGGCAACCTGTATGAGCTCGGGATGCATACCCGTGATCGGGTCGATTGCCCGCAAGCTCAAGCGGGATAAATGAAATGAGACAGTTCGTTAGCATATCAAACGAGACGTTATTTAACATGAATTGACAAGACACGGCGTTTGAACCAACTAATGAAATCGGGTTTTCCATTGCCAAGACCTCGCCTAGCGGGCGTCCCAATTCATGTGCTTCAGCGGGCGTTGGCCTTGCCCAATTGCCTTTGAAATTTCCTATACCAACGAGACAAAAGGGTTGGATGCGAGGATATTAAGTACTAGAAGACAAGTATCACATATGCTTACGATTGTGACTTATTCAGTATGTAAGGAAGCACTTCGTCCAAAGTTGAAAAGTATATAATTCATTATACTTGATCCACTCGATTTGTCAACATCTTTATTTTTGAACCACTTGCACGTCCTAGTTCTCCTTGGAAAAGGCCGAGGGTTGATTCATTTTCATCGGCATTGTAACAAGGGGGTGTATAATGCGAGCTAGGAAGGTTGTCACCATAGTATTTTGATGTGAAGTCGACACCTCCTGGCCAACCTTTGCTTCTCGCGATGGAACCCTCAATCTTACACTTATTTTTAAAGTCGGACCGAACATGCTTGAAACTCTCTCAACAAAGATAGCACCAACGAAATCGTGCGGGGCCACCCACCCTTGCCTCGTATGGAAGGTGCAAAATCAAATGCACCATCGAACGAAGAAGCCCGGCGGAAATATCTTCTCCAACTTACGAGACCAACACAGGTGCCATTTTTTCCATTTCTTCTAGTGTGGTCCAAGATAACTCTTTAGCACAAAGTTGCCGAAAAGAAATTGCTCAACTCTGCCATCACATGCCGGACATGATCGGGGACATAGCCTCGAAGCATCACCGGAAGAAGCCGCTCCATCCATATGTGTTAGTCATGACTTTTGAGCCCATTGATTCGCATAGTAGATAAGTTCACTCCCTCCTCGATTTGCCGCATACCCATCGAAAACATTAATTTCTCAAACCATTGCAAAGACTTCCCTCCTTTGGGGCCTGCTCAACACGTAATCGGCCTTAGGTTTTTTTCCATCTCTTCCCATTGCTAGGAGGCTTCATTTCTTGCTTCGGTTACGTCACATAACTCGCTAGATCAATTCTAGCCTTAACGTTGTCCTTTGACTTGCTAGTTTCCATCAATGTTCCAAGAAAATACTCGGCTTGTTGGTATTTCTAACGTCACTAACTAGAAACAGATATAAACCTATCACTAGCAATGGCGTCAAAAATAAATATCGATGTTGCTTCCGATAAAACTAAAAGAAAATTATTCATTGCAGTTCATAGCATATCTGAAAAGGTTGTCATCCCTATAGTTAAACTACTAATATGCAAAGAATAACATATTCGTACTATGCCTTAATAAACTTCTCAATAAGTAAATAAACAATTATAATCGGGTATCCGCAGTTTACGTATATGAATATACCATTGTAGCATTTTAACCAGAGTAAGAACCGTGTATTGAATTTATATTCTACCACAGGGGAAAGAAGTCTATTATCATGAATTAACTATGCATGTGTGTACTAAACATCTTAATCATCTCTCGTATGCAAAGCTTAAGTATTAAGTTTATCAATTACTTAAGACAGGGGATCAAGGTTCATAGTAAAGATAATGATAAAAGTTCTAATAAATAGATTCAACCAAGTCATATCCAGGTGTGCATCTTGGAAAGTGTCAAACAAAGGATCGATAGCAATTCATAGGCTAGCTAGCATTAGAAACTCCAATATGTAACTCTAAACTATAAGTTAGGATCTACTTGATTAGTGCAATACATCTAACAATCATCGAAGAAAGACTAATTAAATCCAAACATGAGGACGTAATCCGTGAAGACTAAGGCCTAAACTTAGAACAACCCGAATAATATCATCCGCTAGGCCTACATACGGGGGATGGATTGCAAAGGACTCAATGGTGTTGTCACCACCACGATCTACCACACCTACCCGCACATAGGGTGCAAACGCAGTAAATAAGATCTAATCACCATGATTACATCGTCTCTACCACTCACCCATAATATTGATGGATGAGCGCTATACGAATCCATGCATGAACATAAAAGTAATTCAACTATGCTAAACATGTAATCAAAGTAAATACTAGAACAAATAATCTCGAATATAAACATGATCAAGATATTCATATTAAGAACGGTTCGAACTTGAAGACTACTTACAATGAAGAACTTACAAGAACGAGGCCTGATCTTGAGCCGGCCTCCGACGGTCGAGGAGCGGATTTCTCCCTTCCTACTAGATCGATCTTGATTGCTACTCTTCCTAAAGCGGTGTTTCTAGAGCGTGGGATTGATGACTTGGATCTTGAAGCGTGATGAACTTGATTATGAACTAGATGATCTGAAATGGGGGTCTAGGGGTCTCCTTATATAGCCCGGAGGAGGTGCCAGGGGTTTGACCTAGATACATCTCGATCATACCGACACCCTCGGATCAAACCGACATTAAACGGGTGGATTAGATTGCGTCTTAGAGTCGGTTGAGGAAGCTTCGAGGCCGGGGGACGTGGGCGAAGGGGGAGGCCGATCGGCCCCATTATTGGGCCGATCGGCCCGGTGGCCTCGCCCACCCCGGTGCCCGTAATCCGTCGTGTCTTCTCGGAGTCTTCTAGATGATGGTTTCTTGGTTGCTAAGTCTCGTTCACGTCGGGATTAGTCCGAGCCTTCTAGAGTCTTTCTCGGAGTTGGATTGCATTACGCTATGCGTAGTCGCACGCGTCACCGAATTCTCGTGTTTTTCTGCTTAGTCCCCTCGCAATTCACAACTTTACCAAAACTGATGGAAATATGTTAGTGACCCCTATTCTAGGTTGTTATTATGATTTATACCCCTTTCTCATGTTTATTTGATTAATAAATTTATATGATAACAAGTGTCAACAAACTCCCCCAAGCTTACCCTTTGCTAGTCCCTTAGCAAAGTTATATGCTATAGTAGGATCAGGAGTTGCTACTACGCTTTCATACCTCAGAAGTACTGTGTTTATCAGAAATAAATTCTCCTCTTAACCAGATTGCTCTCTCATACCTGTTTACCATGGGGCGTAGCCTTTTCATGAATCATAAGCAAGATAAAACAATCAAGTTAAGTACCATGTCTCAAGTTCTTTGATCAACTATCATCCTGGGGTTTTGCAATATTTTTCAAAAGAAACTCAGAGATTCCTATGTATGACCCTCTTAAGTAGATGGTATGTAGTGGAGTTACACATGTAGGGGAACATACATAGTGGGATGATAGTGGTGAAGTGGATGAGGATGAAAGGTAGTAGATAGCCTTTAGCCTTTTTAGTATTTTTTTCTTCTCAAGCATTTTGGACTATATCTCTCTTTCTAAAAATTGCTAAGACTGGGCTATCCATTCTTGGAGAGGTGGGCTTTGCCCCCTACTTGTGTCCATTTTTCTCTCTCCTTAGAGATGTGGGCCCTACTCACCCTCGGACACGTGTGTCCATTATTCATCTCTAAATATATTTAGGGAGGTAGGCCCTTCTCGCCCTAGTATGACTTTTGTCCATTACTCTCCCTCTCTCGCTCTCACTTTTTCTCTCTAAATATTTATTTTTTCTTTTTCTTTTTTTTTTTTTTTTTTTCAATGTAGCCCAGCCTCTTTTTTTAGCATAGACACTGAGAGAGACATATCCAAAAATTGCAAGAGTTTATTTTTATAATTATGGCTAGCGGTCGATGGAGTATGGGGATGCGTATTTCGGGTTAGAAGAAGCGTATTTAGTGAAGTGGGATGATCTTGATGCTAAACTCTTAAGGGTCATAGCTAAGGAACTCATCATGTAATATTTTATAATTTTCAAAGATAAAAACCAGGAATCAAGTATCTCTAGGAATATGATAAACAGCAGCTCAACTTTTCATGTATCTTTATCCTTTATTGCTAAGACTCGATTAAGCATGTGCTTCCCACAGGTGTTGGGTTTAGAGCAAAATTAAGCATTTAAAGTTTCGAGAATCTAAGTCCAAAGTGTAAGTACTTTTAAGAGGAATTAAGGCGGAGCAACTATTCATCATTTCCTAGAGATCCTAGATATATCATCAAGATCATAATTAAAAGGAAGAAAGCAATCTAGCAAAGATCTAGCATTTATTTGACTCTTTAACACTAAGATTTTTATTTAAGACTCATTAACTCTAAGCAAATATATAACTAGCTAATATTTAAGACATAAGATAATAATACTTATCGTGGTAAACGGGGTGCTCTCCCCAAGCTTGATCTTGAAGTAGTCCTTTGTTCATCCTTGAGCTTGCTCCTCTTTCGGGTCTCCTTTAATGTTCTCCCTGTTAATATTAATTTCGCACATACCCGAAGGAACAAATTCTAGGATGTTATTGTGAGCCTTCATGTGCTCACTTCTTTTTGATTTTTATATAAAAAAGGTGTGGACCTTCATGTGTCCACATATTTTTGAGAATTTTCTATGCAATAGGGATGCTAATGCAAAAACATATGAGTGCAATATTTTTGTATTTATTTTTATGCCACCACAAAGAAGGAGTGCTTGCATGGGGCTTTAGGATACTGATGCAAATGCAAAGAAACATATTTTTATGATTTTCTCAAATGCAGATTTAGAAAGAGTAATTATGCTAAAGGAAATATGCTAATTGAAATATGCTTTGCGTAAAAATTAAATATGCGTATAAATACCGAAGTTACCTCTCGGCGAGTTTAGAGCACTTACTCCCATGGCGTAGAGTCGCTTTATGGGCCCTCGCTTAAATGTTGTACCCGGTAGGGGTCCTTCAAGGATCTCAATGGCCGGTGTAGACGAAGTAGCCGTGGAAGTCGATTGTTCAGTTGATGATGCCGGGCGCTGGTCGGGTCTCCGTACTCTTGTTGCTCTTCTTGGTGGGTGCAGCTTCTCTCTTTTTCCATGTTTGTTTCTTTGGTTTAGACCTTTTACGGTGTGGCCGGTCCGTAGTTCAAGATGGGTAGGAGCCGAAAGTGTACTTTTCTTTGATGTCCTTCTCCATCCTCTTAATGTCCTCCATCTTTGAGTCCAAATTTTCGTTGTAATCTCGGGAGACGCCTCGCCCTTGGTCTTTCTTGGTGGCTGTTCATTGTTAGTGTAAGTATTGAAGAAACAACGTATCTTTTTTACCTTGAAATCGAAGTGGATCTCGCCTCGGCCCCGATGTAGATGATGGCTCTTGTAGTGTTTAGGAACGGTCTTCCAAGTACTATGGGAGGATCTTGTTCTTCTCCCATGTCCATGACTAAAAAGTCGGTGAGGACATAGCGGTCTTTTGATTTTGACGGGGGCGTTTAGGTGCAATACCTTCCGGAATCGGTGTGATTGATCCGCCATCCGCAAAGCATTACATAGGTGGAACACAAAGGCGGATTACCATATATTAATTGATACGCTACCTTTGACATTAAGTTGATGCCCGATCCCGTGTCACGCATAACTTGCCGGAAGTTCCACCGATTGATGGAGCAAAGTGGATTGATGGAACTCGAGTGGTCGCCTAGCTTCTCTAGTGGTGGTGGAGTGTGTCGAGTTTTGCGCTTACGTTGCAACTTGATTGATCATCAAGACTTGCTCCACGTGTGGTCGAGGTTGACTCGTTCTTCTTGTTCTTGCTTCTTCTTCTTGTCCTCTCCTCGACGGCCGGTGCGTGCGTGTACTTCAGTGGTACGGTAGTGGTACCGATGGAACAGGGGGAGCTAGGGTCTTGTGTTTGCAGTTGAATCTCTCCCTCTGCTTTGTTGACGGTGAAGACGATCTTTGCGGTGTCGGGCGTAGATGATGGCCTTGGTGGTCGCAAGGAACGGGCGCCCCGTAATGATCGGGGCGTTTTTACCTTTGCCCGTATCCAAGACCACGGTCGGTGGCCACGTAGAGTTTACCGACGTAAAGACAAACGCCTTTCCGGGATCCCCTGGGTAGCATAGCGACGGGTCCGCAAGTTGCGGGCACATGGTTGTATATAATAAATCAACCTCGCTCAAGGTTTACCTTAGGCATGATGTTGACACTTGAGCCAAAGTCGCAGAGTGCGTCGTAGGTGCGGTCCGCCGATCTCGATGGTGATGACCGGTCTCCCCGGATCTCCCTTCTTGGCGGGCATACCCCGCCACCCATTTAGGTCCTTCTTGTGCACCCTTGGTCCGAATACCGCATAGTAGACATCGACAAGATTTGCATTCTAATTCTTCCTACGTCCCTAATCTTACCTGGTTAGGCATAGGAGCGTATAAAGCCAGCTGAGATAATCGAGATTCTATCATTTTATTAAAGCTATGCTTTGGTTCTTTATTGCGTAAAGAAAAGCTTTCCATTTTAGCACTAATGGTTTCTAGCATTTTATCGTTGGAAGCTAACTTCTTAGACAGATTATCCATGAGTCTACCTTGGTTTTGTACTAACTCTCTTAAAGGCGGGAAATTATTAAAAGAGTTATTACCTTGATAGTTACCTCGAGTAGTTACCTTGGTAGTTGGGTCTCTGTTGATTCCATCCTTGATTCGGGGGGACGATCTCGGTTGTTGTTGTTGTTGTTGATGTAGTTCACGTCCTCTTCCAAATGGGACAAAGGCTGCCCGAGTGTCCAGTGTTGCCACATTCTTCACATGTCATGCGAGAATCGAAGAGTTGCATGACTTCCTTCTTCTGAGCTTCGAGCTTCTTCATGATTAGGTCCATTTTGGCGTATAGCATGTCTACCTCTTTTCACCGGTGCATTCCCTCTCTCTCTTTGCGGGGTTGACGGTCCTCATTCCAAGCTTGGTTTGATGCCATCTTCTCCACAAGGTCGGTAGTTTGGCTCGGTGTAAGGGACGAGAAAGCACCTCCAAAAGAAAGCAGCGTCCATGGTCTCACGGGTGTTGTTGTTGAGCCCGTGGTAGAAGGTCTGCATGAGTAGCCGAGTTCTCCATTCCATGGTGTGGGCATTCAGTGATGTAGTCTTGGAAGCGCTCCCACGCCTCGAACGGATTCGTCGTGTTGCTTTGCCGAAGCCGGAGATTTTCCCCGTAAAGGCGTTGGTTTTGCCTATAGGGAAGAACTTTGCCGGAAGGCGGAGAGAGCAAAGTGTCCAAGTAGTGAGTTTGTCTTTGTTGGCGTAGAACCACCGCTTCGCTCGTCCCAAGAGTGAGAATGGGAATAGACGAAGTAGGATTGCATCACTTGAGACATCTTTGATAGTGAAGGTGCCACGCATCTCTAGGAAGTTTTGTAGGTGAGCATTGGCATCTTCATGGGCTTTTCCACAGAATTGGCTAGCTTGTACCATGTTGATGAGTGCAGGCTTGAGCTCAAAAGCTTTTGTCTCCCACCTCGACCGCCGGCCCGGGCGGATGTTGGCCGTAGTCGGTGCAAGTGCAGTACTCGTGGAGGGTCTTGTTTGCCATTACTTCGAACACGGGTGTTAAGCTTCGCGACAAAGCTGGAGGAGTCTTCCGAGGCAAAATGATCTTGGGTCGAGACTTCAACTTGGATCTTGCCTCGCTTCAAGAGTTTTTCGGATCGAAACGAAGTTTTCGGGAAGATTCCTATTCATACATTACCCTCGAAATAGATAGAAAGAATAATAACAAGGGTAAACCTGTTTAAGCAATTAGTGATAAATTTAATACTTTACAATGCGTGAGAGAGATGCATGCAAGTTATTCCTATATTTGTATTTTATTTGGCTAAAGACTTTCTTTCCCAAGAATCGGCGCCAAAAATGCTTGTTGGTATTTCTAACGTCACTAACTAGAAAACAGATATAAACCTATCACTAGCAATGGCGTCAAAAAATAAATATCGATGTTGCTTCGTATAAAACTAAAAGAAAATTATTCATTGCAGTTCATAGCATATCCGAAAAGGTTGTCATCCCTATAGTTAAACTACTAATATGCAAAGAATAACATATTCGTACTATGCCTTAATAAACTTCTCAATAAGTAAATAAACAATTATAATCGGGTATCCGCAGTTTACGGATATGAATATACCATTGTAGCATTTTAACCAGGAGTAAGAACCGTGTATTGAATTTATATTCTACCACGGGAAAGAAGTCTATTATCATGAATTAACTATGCATGTGTGTACTAAACATCTTAATCATCTCTCGTATGCAAAGCTTAAGTATTAAGTTTATCAATTACTTAAGACAGGGGATCAAGGTTCATAGTAAAGATAATGATAAAAGTTCTAATAAATAGATTCAACCAAGTCATATCCGTGTGTGCATCTTGGAAAGTGTCAAACAAAGGATGGACGATAGCAATTCATAGGCTAGCTAGCATTAGAAACTCCAATATGTAACTCTAAACTATAAGTTAGGATCTACTTGATTAGTGCAATACATCTAACAATCATCGAAGAAAGACTAATTAAATCCAAACATGAGGACGTAATCCGTGAAGACTAAGGCCGAAACTTAGAACAACCCGAATAATATCATCCGCTAGGCCTACATACGGGATGGATTGCAAAGGACTCAATGGTGCTTGTCACCACCACGATCTACCACACGACCCGGCACATAGGGTGCAAACGCGTAAATAAGATCTAATCACCATGATTACATCGCTCTCTACCACTCACCCATAATATTGATGGATGAGCGCTATACGAAATCCATGCATGAACATAAAAGTAATTCAACTATGCTAAACATGTAATCAAAGTAAATACTAGAACAAATAATCTCGAATATAAACATGATCAAGATATTCATATTAAGAACGTGTCCGGAACTTGAAGACTACTTACAATGAAGAACTTACAAGAACGAGGCCCGATCTTGAGCCGGCCTCCGACGGTCGAGAGCGGATTTCTCCCTTCCTACTAGATCTAATCTTGATTGCTACTCTTCCTAAAGCGGTGTTTCTAGAGCGTGGGATTGATGACTTGGATCTTGAAGCGCCGTTGATGAACTTGATTATGAACTAGATGATCTGAAATGGGGTCTAGGGGTCTCCTTATATAGCCCTGAGGAGGTGCCGGGTTTGACCTAGATACATCTCGGGATCATACCGACACCCTCGGATCAAACCGACATTAAACGGGTGGATTAGATTGCGCGTCTTAGAGTCGGTTGAGGAAGCTTCGGAGGCAGGGCTGACGTGGCGAAGGGGAGGCCGATCGGCCCCATTATTGTGCCGATCGCCCGGGGCCCCGCCCACCCCGGTGCCCGTAATCCGTCGTGGTCTTCGGAGTCTTCTAGATGATGGTTTCTTGGTTGCTAAGTCTCGTTCACGTCGGGATTAGTCCAGCCTTCTAGAGTCTTTCTCGGAGTTGGATTGCATTACGCTGCGTGAGTCGTGCGTCTCACGAATTCTCGTGTTTTCTGTTTAGTCCCTCGCAATTCACAACTTTACCAAAACTGATGGAAATATGTTAGTGACCCCTATTCTAGGTTGTTATTATGATTTATACCCCTTTCTCATGTTTATTTGATTAATAAATTTATATGATAACAAGTGTCAACATCGGCGATGTTCTTTTGAAGATGCATTAAATCAAGGTTATGTGGAAGAAGAAGGTCATCATAATAGGGCAACCTCTCTAATCCCGACTTGTGAGTCCATGCATGATCCTCGCCATAACCCACAAAGACACCATTTTCATCACCCACAAGAGAATCCACTTGAGCACATACCTCGGCAATGTCATCATCTCCGGGTTACGGTCCAGAACTTGGAGACCTTTCGTAAAAGTTCTTCTTGTCTAGCCTTGAATGCATGGTCGGGGAGGGAGGAACTATCGATGCTTGTCGAGAACGCCAGAATACTTGCCACCCTTCTTCAACCCGTGAACCTCACAGCCGCCTTGCATACTTGGGCAAGGGAACTTGCCGTACACACACCAGCCACGAATATCCCATACGCCAAGAAATCATGCGGGGAGTAGTGGTACCACACGCATATCCCGAAATTTCTCTTCAAAGCTCTGGTCGTACGTCCAAAACCCTTCATTCCAACCTTTGATCAATTCATCAATCACGGGCTCTAAGAACACACCCATTTTATTTCCGGGTGGCCAGGGAATTATCAAAGACAAAAGAATGTTCTTCCGTTGGAAAGCGGGCGCCCGGAGGGAGATTCAAATGGATAACGAATACAAGCCAACAAGTGTATGGGGCAGCCATCATTCCATAAGGATTGAACCCATCATTCCATAAGTTGCCGGCGCAACACGCACATTACGAGCCTCCATAGCTTTGTCGGGATGAATATTGTTGAAATGGGTCCATGCTTCGCATCGAATGGGTGTACCATCTTATCCGATTGTAGCGACGCCCATCTTTGTGCCATGTCATTCTTCGCGACTCTCTGGTCATGTACATCCGTTGTAACCTCGGTCCGAAGGGGAAGGTGCCGTAGGATTTTCACGGGTACCTTAAGCCGCCTCTTCTCACCGTCTTCACCGGGGTCTACCTCTATGAACCTTGAGGATTTACACTTTGGACGGTGTGTATCATCTTTGTAGTCTTTCCTAAATAAGACGCACCCGTTCTCACAAGCATGTATCTTCTCGTATGGCATCTTGAGTACCTTGAGGAGTTTCTCCGACTCGTACATGTTCTTTCGCAAAGACGTGACCTCGCGGAAGCAAGCCCCCAAAGATCGTCAACATGTCGGTGAAGCCGCCTCGACTAATATTGCATCGGGCCTTCAAGTCCATAAGGCGTGAAATGGCATCTAGTTTGGAGACCTCACAATAGTCGTGAAAGGGGTTTTACGTGCCGCCTCAACATGGTATAATAGGCCTTTGCGGTTTCTTTCCGGCTCCTCCTCCCCCTCATCCCCAAGTCCTTGCTCAAAGTTTCCGGCATGAAAGTCATCTATCATGTCTCCTATCCCGCATCGAAGCAAGATCATCGATGCGTTGCCTCATGACCTCGTCTCTCATACGCCGCGGTTTCACCATGGAAGATCCACCGCTTATAGCCATCCGTCCATCCATACTTGGGAAGATGTTTAGACATTTCCTCCTTACTTTGCCTTTTTATTCTCACATTTCTTGCATGGACACCAAACCTTAATCGCACCTCGAGCATTCTCAAGCCTTGTCCATGAAAGCACCGCTTTTTCTTAACCCACTCAAGGTCATAATCTCCAAAACTCCTCCAACCGTCGTATATCCACGCACGGGTCATCCATTCTCTATCATATGCGCGAGAATATAAGAATGCAAAGTGCATCTACACAAGGATCCTACCATCTAGTAGGTGAAGATAGGTCCTAATCCCACCCGAGGATGCGTAGATGAGGTCAGTTCCATGCTCCACCCTATCCGAGATAGAGATTTTGGCGGCACCTCCCCTTGTTCTCAGAATACACGTCCTCCCCGAGGGGGAGCCGTGTATTCAAGAACAACAGGGAGATGCTACCGAAACTCCGAATCGGATAGGAGTGGAGCATGGAACGAACCTCATCTACGCATCCTCGGCTGTCCAAAAATGGACAATTCGAAACGGATACGGTTATAGGTATGCGGGGGATCTCGCATACTTCCAACCGTATCTCTTTCGAACGGGGAGACGCCTAAGCGAGCTGGCGATCTAGCTACGACCATGACACGGAAGGAGGGGTCATACCTAGGGTCGCGGTGGAGTCAACCCTAGCCGGCGAGGAAGAAGATCGGGCCGCCAAGGGACTCCGCCCGGCTCGAGCAACGCACTCAACTCTGCTCCAGAGGGCTCCCTCTCTCGCATAAAAAGAAACACACGGGATCGGGTTCAAAATTTCGATGTAACCTCCCCCGCACGGGAGGTTTCCAACACTGCAAACAAAGCACGTGGCATGATGGCCGACAATCATATTCACATCGAGGGGCACGATGGCCGACAATCATATTCACATCAAGGGCACGATGGCCGACAACCCGCGAAGCGAAGACGACGGACGACGGTGGGCGGTCCTCCTCCCCCTCTCTTCCGCCGACGGTGGCAGCGGTGAGGTCGCAAGGGTGGCGGGCACGCCGGGCGACGGTGGGCGGTCCTCCTCCTCCTCTCCTTCCTTCCCCCTCCTCCTCCTCCTCCCTCTTCCCCCCTTTTCCCTCCTTCCTCCTCCTCTTCCTTCCTCCTCCTCTCCTCCCTTCTCCCTCCTTCCTCCACCTCTTCCTTCCTCCCCATCCCCCCCCTCCCCTAACTCCTTCCCGGCCCGGCCCGCCCCGGGCGTGGGGGCGGGCGCGCGGCCGCCGGGCACCGTCGGGGCGGGGCCGGCACGGAGGCGGGGCATGCGCGCTTCGGTGGCGGGGGCCGGGCGCGGGCGGCGTGCGCGCCGGTGGGCGGGCGGGGCCGGCGCGAGGCGGCGGGCCGGCGCGGTGGTGGCGGCCGGCGGCGTCGGGGTGGCGGCCGGCGGGTCCGTCGATGTCCGGTGTGTGTCTTTGTGTGTGCGGGTGTGTGTGTCCGGTGAGTGTGCGTGCGTGTGTGGTGTCAGTGGGTGTGTTGACTTTGTAAAAAAACGATTTCCGTGATGGATCCGGGCCGCTCACGGAAAGACAACACCTATCGTGGGTCCGATATCGCGGTGACCACCGTCACAAATGTCGACTAGCTAGTGCGTTCTCCGAATGGCCTAGCTCTAGAGACAATGACACAATGTTTATACTTGGTTCGGGGCAAAATCGGGCTCCCTAGTCCAAAGTGATCACTATCCGAGCTCAAATGCTCATACCGGGGTGCGTATAACCGGATCGAGAGGGAGCGGGCTCCCAAGTCTCGTGATTGAGGCTGGTGCCAATATGAGGGTGAGTGAGGATGTTGGTTTTGGGAAACTTGGATGCGTCTATCCTCGCTTGCCCCAGCGAGAACCCCGCCCCTCCTTTTATAGTGGCAAGGGGAGCAGGACATATGAGCTCTTCGAGTTGAGGCGAGAACGGATAGAATGTGGGGCCATGGAGTGGCGGGTAGGTGAAAGAGCTCTCACCGGGCGAGCTCGTTGATTGGTCGAGAGCTCTCTTCGGGCTCTTGGTAGCTTTGGATGTTGGAATTGGTCGTCGTCGCATCACGGGAATCCAGGTCCGATGATGGTCGGGCGTCGCCCTGTCTTTAATCGTAGTTGGAAACCGTCTCTTCGGTATGGGAGGGGCGCCATGCTGCCGACGCTGAGATGCGCCCGCATGTGCCCATCGGGGACCGTGAGTAGAGCCCTGTTGGATGGGTACGGCGAGGGGAGCTCTCCCGACGAGCTCTTTGATCGAGGCGAGTCGCCTCCGAGCTCTTTACGCTTTGATGCTGAAATTGGTCAGTCGCGGTATTACGCGAATGGAGGTTTGGGCGGCGGTCCAGCGTCGTGCCGCCCCCAATCGTGGGTAGGAATCGATCCGTCGACATGGGCACGACCATACCGGGGATGAGGCATGCACACGTCGATCGTGCTTGAGGGTCACCGTGGCGGCGCTATTGAGTCGATGGGGTATGGCGGTGATGGAAAAGACCTCCTCCCCGTAGCCGTAGCGCCGCGGGCTACTGGTCTTGTCGTGGGAGTGGTTGGCCAACTTCGTACCCATTGGCTTCGCGCGGAAGACAGGGGAGAGCTCTTCCTCGTCGCGGCAGATCCGCCGAGCTCGAGCTCGAACGAGGCGGAAAGAGGTCAACGCAGGAAGGTGCCTCGGTCTTGCGGACGGGAGCTCACCTCGGGGGAGGCTCGGTCGAGCCGACAATGTCCCCGGGGCGTGGAGAACTCGTCATCACGCGCGTGCTCGGCCATGGGGGCTTGCCAACGAGCGGAGCTCTTCGGAGGGCGGTGACCTCCTTGTGTCGACCGAGTGGGCTCTTAGAGCTGCATTAGCTTGTTGACGCCGGCGGGGAGCTCATTCTTAGTGTCCCGAATATCGATCCCCACGGTAGCCCCGAGCGTTTGGAGAGAGGGAGTCTCTCCCACGCTGTTTGTACGGTGGCTCTTGTTGCGGAGGTTCTCAAGTAGGGAAAGTATTGGTCGGTGGGTGCGCGCGAGCACACCCGCCGGTGTAGCCTCGAGGCTCCGTGAGAGCCGCGGAGCTCTTACGGAGGCTTTTTAGAATTGTCGTGGGCTCATCGACCCGTTGCCTTTGTTTGTGTGAAGATGGTGAGCTTGAACCCGACCTAGCCTTGTTGGCCAAGATCGGCGCCGGTGAGCTGGCGTCGGATGGTCCAGTGAGGCCCGAGTTCGTTAACTCGTTCGTATGATCGGCTGGTGGATTGACCTCGGAGTCGAGGGCCCGACTTCCGTGGTCCTCGAGCCCCCAAGGGTTGCCCGAGGCGAGGTGCTTCCTCCTCGAAGAGGCCGGCTTGGAGTCGATTCGTGCCCTCGGATACACTGACGCGCACAAACGGAAGCCCCCGAGCCCTTTCGAGTGCTCAGCGTGGGCCGTCGACGCCGCTCACACCGAGGTGCTCCTAGCTCTTACGCTTTGGGGCGGCGCAAGGAGCTCTCAAGTCGAGCTTGGCCTTTAGGACCTGCGGGCGGCGGCTCGTGTCACGAGCCCGCGCCGAACTCAACGTTTGCGGCCGACCGCTGGGCGTTTAGCTCGATGCCTTGCCCGTCCGTGTGGAAAGGCTAGACTTGTCCCCAATCGGAGTTGGAAAATGTCTTCGGGGCGAGGGGCCCGCCCATGCCGCGCGTGGAGGTTCGGTGCGAGGCACGCACCCGTCGGCCCCTTGTTGGAGTTGACGGGGTGCGACGATATGATGGACTGACCCTTCCTGTCTCTCGTAGCCTCGCATGGCCACGATGATGGTTCGTTAGGAGTGGTTGGTCAGTCGAGTTGGTGGCTGTCCCCTTGTGCCCGCAGATCGGAGCCGAGCTCTTCGGGGTAGCTCCGCGAGGGGCTCGCGTCGTGGGGAGCTCGGGCGGCCTAGGGGTCTATGGAGAGATCCCCGGAGCTTGAGAAGCTTTAGTCGGCGAGCTCGTCCGGGGGCGGATTAAAGGGCCTCAGGTCGGGTGAGCTCTTACGAGAGCTCAAAGTGGGCCTGTTCGCATGACGTTTCTCAAAATCCGAGGGTAATGTCGCCGCCGCTTTCGTCACGCCGCGGCGGCACGCGGTGCTCGTGCCCTTCGCGATTGGCCATAGTTATGGCGGTCCTCGTGGTGTCGCTGCCGTTGATGGTGGTTCCTCGTAGATCGTGCGTCGTGGGTGGAGATCGTGGGAGTCCGTCGGGCGTCCCCCGTGTGCGGGAGGCGAACCGGTCGCCTTCCGGTTATAAATCGGGACTCGAGTCGAGGAGGTGGCACCCGCCTTCCACCTCCTCGCGTCCTTCTTCCTCCTTCGAGCCCTTCTTTGTCTTAGAGATGGAGGGCGAGGGATCTTCTCGCACCTGAGGCGGCCCGGGAGGAGGACATCGTCATCGATGTGAGAGGGCTCATCCTCCTCCCCCGCAACCCGTCGCCCGGGGCGATCCCGGCGCCGCCGGCCATGCCTCCCCTCCGCTCCGGCGCCCCGCCTCCTCCTCCCTCCCTCGGGAGGCGACGATCGCCGAGCCAAGGCCTCGGCCTCGGGCTGCGCCCGAGGTCAAGGGGGATGCGAGGGCGGCGCTCATCGACCGCCTGGAGCAGGAGCTCGCGATGCGGCGTATCCAATGCGAGAACGCCGATCGGTATGCCGCGGGTGAGTCCCTCCTTCCCGGGCTTATCTTTCGAGCCGGCCGTTCGGCCCGACCCTCCTGCGCTTTCTCCGCAGCTCGCCTGGAAGAGGCGGATCACTGCGGGAGCGGCTCCCGTGGTTGCCGTCCGTGGCGTCCGCCGCTGGGGCGGTGACGGCCCCCGAGCGATGGCGTCGTCGGCGACCGCGCCGACTGACGGGAGTCCGAGGGTTTTCGGACGAGGGACTCCATGGCGACCTTTGCCGATGACGCCGAGGGACTTCAAGGCCACCGCAGAGGAGGTGGTGGTGAATGTTGACGCGTCGGTGCCCTCCCCTTGCGAGGAGTAGTTCGTCGGGACCGAGGCTGCGGCGGCTTTTGGTCGGCCCCGGCGAGGGTGTCTTCGTCACCGAGCCGAAGCCCGACAAGGACCCGCAAGACGCTCCTCGACCGCAGGGTTCATGAGCTCGGTGCAGCCATGGGGCGTCGCCGAGCTTGCTAGGACCTCCTTTGTGCCTTTTTGCTTTTGTAGTCTCCTACTTGGGTCATGTATTCATACCCCTATGTATATATATCTATGAATGATGAATGGGTAAGGGTTCGGATCACCTTTTTGGGATGCCCTTCATTACCTCGAGTGCTTAATGTCGATTTCATCTTGTGTCGGCGAGATCTTGATCGTAGTTGACGTGAGGTCTCGAACTCGTTGGGCGAGGGTAGGGCGAGGTGCTCGAGACAATTTTTGCCGACAAAGGTTGCTTAGCTCGCTCGATTTTACCTTAGCTCGCATGACTCGCACTCAGTAGCCCTAACCCCGTGTCCCTTCCTTTGCTCGGGGTTTCGCCTCGGGTGTTCGGGTCATCTCCGCTGGCGGCGCTCGAGCGCACCCGCGGTGTAGCCCCCGAGGCTCCGCGGGAACGTGAGGTTCGCGTGGGAGGCTTTTTTTATAGGTCATCGTGTGTTTGTTTTCCGTTATCGCGTGAGGCCGTAAAGGGGTGAGCTCGGGCTCGATTTTTGCCTCGTTGGCTGGAATCGAGTGCTCGGTGTGGCCGATAGCGGGTAGTTTGGGAGGTCAAGCTCGAGCTCATTCGATGTGGTCACCGGGTGGACCGACCTCATGTTCCAAAGGCGCAACCTTTACGGTTCCCGAAGCTCGTTCGGGGAGCTCGAGGACTAGAGTCTCCTCATCGTAGAGGATAACCTAAGGTCGTCTTTTCCGCCTCCTTTGGCAACCCGGACGCGCCTAGGGCGGAAGCCCCCGAGCTCGCTCGTGAGCCCGGGTGAGCCGCCGGTGCCGCCTCCGCCTTTAGCGCCTCGCTCGTGGTGTTCCCGGGCGGCCGTCGAACCCCCTGTGGGGGCCGGCCTTTGAACCCTAGGACAGGTCGCGCTCGTAAGGGACCGAGCTCTACGGGTCGTTCGGAAGCCCGGCTTTGTATGTGCTCGTCCTACCCGTAAGGACTAGTTATCAGTATCCGGGCGTTGGGAAAATTACCGTCGGATGTTGCGGTTATTGCCGCGCCTGCCGCCTTTGCCGCCGTCGCACCACGCCTCTGCCGCCGTTATCGGACGGCCCGGATGAGGCTTGAGCTTGTTGGCTCGTTCGTTTGATCGGCCGGTGGATCGTCCTCGGGCTCCGAGGGCTTGATTCCGCGGCCCCAACGGCCCTGACGCGCGTGGGCGGAGCCTCCGAGCTCTTTCGAGAGCTCGGGCCACCGGTGGCGCTTCCGCGGAGCGCCCGCGACGCCTGGGCGGCGTCTGGGCGGCGTCCGGGCTCCTTTGATTTTCGAGCTTGCCTTCGGACCACGGGGTGCGGTGAGCTGGCGGCGAGCTCACCCCCTCTCGACAGCTCGGCGATCGGGCCGTTAAGCCGAGCCACGGATTTTAGCTTGTTGGGTAAAAACAGCCGTTGGGATCTTACCGTTAAGATTTTTTACCGTTGGGGAGGAGTCGCCCCATTAAGACGGCGTCGGTTCAGCCTTTCGCGGTGTCGTCGCGGCGCCCGATCTCGCGGAGTCGGTTACGATGCGGGCGTGGTGCGTGGCGGGCCCCTGCATTTGGTTTGCCTCGCTTGCCTCCATCGTGGGCGGAGCCCTATAAATGGTAGGAGATCGCGGGGTGGGCTCACCTTCCCGTTACCCGCCTTCCTTCACGCGCGAGTTGAGAAGAAGAGAAATCCGAGCGCCGGTGATCGGCACATAGATTCAATCCTCCACCTCCCTGCATCGCCGGCGGGCCTTCTCTCGTGCAAGATGGGCTCCTGGCAGCGTTCTTTGGCGACGGAGGACTTGATCGAGCAGTGCAGCCTCGTCGGCGGGCTGCCGTTCCCGCGAACGGAGGCGGAGGAGTGGATCATCCCGGCGCGACGCGACGCTGAGCCCGATCCGCCGCCGGGCTACGCCGTCTCGTTCGTCGGCGTTCCACGAAGCGGGTTGGGCATGCTCGCTGATGACTTCCTCCGCCGGCGATCACGTCTTTGGGCGTCGAGCCCCAAAGACTGACCGAATGGAGTCTTGCTCCTCTTGGCCTTCGCTATGCTGAGGGGGCTGGTTGGGAATTCCCCCAACGGGAGCTCTTCAAGCATTATCTTCGCGAGATCCACCGGCGCTGGCCAAGGGCGGAGCCAGGCCCCGATCGCTGCGTGCCGCTGCAGCTCCGCGGGGGAAGGTTCGCGGACCTTCCGTGGACGACTTCCGACGGCGAACGCCATTGAGGAGGAGTGGTTCTACTTGAAGAGCGGCACCTCCCTTCCTACTACGCCGCCTGCCGGATGTACCTTGACGAGGGGGCGGTATGGCGTGAGGAACCTTCTCCGGTGCGAAGCGGGATGTGGCGGCGGCCGTGGCCAGACTCGGCCCGCCCAGCGTTGACGGCGGGTTGACGGTGAACCACATCATCGAACGCCCGCGAAGTGGTGGTGCCGCTTGACGTCGAGCTCTCCGTAGTGTGGGAGATGACGAGGGACAAGGCCCCGCTCGAGGGTATCGCTAACGCCCGCTGATCTCGATGGCCCGACAGTAGAGTTCTACTTGGAGTTGGTGACCAAGACGGGGGCGAGAGGGCCAGGGCCCCCGAAGCTCTCCCGCGAATGGCGACGCGCGGCCCGGTAAGTGCCCTTCTTTTAGTTTGAGCTCTCCTCCACTTGTCGCATGAGGTTTGCGCGCTTTTAACGAGCCTCGTGCCGTTCAGGTTGGGGTGATGAGCCCCCCTTCGGGCCTCCGCCTCCCTCCCAGCGAGGCCGGGCGCCCATCGTTGTCCAAATAAGGATCGTCGTGCGAAGCGGTGAGGCGAGCTCGTCGTGCGGAGGCGATGGCCCGCGGCCGAGAAAATCGGAGCCGAGCCTCGACAGCTCGGCGGCGTCCACCCGCCCCCGGGGAGGCCGGTGTCCCTCCGAGCTTCGAGCTTTTTTCGGACACTGGTGGCGTGTCGGGCACGACGCGGCGCTGTCCGCGGCTTCGCCCGCGCCGGTGATCAAGCCCGTGACCGACGGCCGGGCTTCTCCTCGGCCGACGCTGAAAAGTGCCGTCGGGCAGCGCCCGGAGGAAGAGGAGGTCGGCCGGGTGGCCCCGGTGGAGTTCTTTATCTTCGTCGCCGTGGGCGGCGTGGTACATGGTCCACATTCTTGAGTCACTCCCCCCATGCGGGGGCGGCGGGGAGTACCGGGAAGCTCAGGGACGGGAGGCTACCGACGAGGCAGTCTTGCTGGCGCAGGCTCGTTTGTGGGCTCTTTGCTGTCGTCGGTGAGCTTGGTCGGTGATCAGGCCCGTTTGTCGTCATGCTCGGAGATGATGACGAAATGCGATGGCACCTCACGATGAAGGAGCTCCATGGGAATGGCTCTTCGGCGCGGCGGCGGCGACGGCGCGATATTTCTCGCGAGCGGTCTTCTTTGCTCCCTTTCGGGGGGAACACATGTCGGCCGATTCCTCGCCGGCGTGCGGGGTTCGCGTGCCCGGGCCCCTCGTCGGCGACACCACAAGCTCGCGAAGGGGGCCATCATGAGTCTTGGCCGAGGGCCCTGCGCGAGGCTCGGGGCGGCCTCGCCGAGGATGCCATCGTTGAGCTTCCGCCAATGGCGATGGCGATGGTGAGGGCGGAGAGCGGCCACAAGGGGGCCCGCCCCGAGGAGGAGGAGGAGGCTTCGTGGAGGACATCTTGGAGGGCGGCGTCGGGTTCAATGTCACCGACGTATGCTCGGTGCCGTTCCTTGCCACGGCGATGATGGATGTCGGCGGGGCATGGGTGCCCAGTGCGGTGTCGCGCGGCAAGCGTCCCCTCCCGCGGACGTCGGACTCCCACGACCGCATCCCGATGACGCCTCAACCTCCGCTCCCGTCGGAGGGCCGGACGTGGCGCGCTCCGCCTCGCCCGGGGTTTGGTCTAGAGGTGGTACTCAATCGCTTCAGCCTTGTGCCTTGTTAGGGGTGCTCACATGCTTTTAACCCTTCGGAGTGCAGGACTCCCTTCGTGGCTAACCGGTGGCCGACGCTCTCGTTGAGGAGCCGACTGGACTCGTGGCAAGCCGGACGACGGCGCGTGCTGGTATGCGTGAGGAGATCGGCGTAACACGCTCCAACACCGATATCTCGAGCGCCGGGGTGGAGGAGGTCACAGAGTATGCTCGTGGAGTGGAAGACCGGGCCTCGTGAGGCGCGGGGAGAGGGTGGAGGCCGTGCTCTGCCGGCGGCCCGAGGGAGGAGGAGCGCGAGCTCGCCTCATAAGGCTGCGGTGCGAGGACCCGGGAGGAGGCTGGACTCCTCCGCGGGATGCTCGAGAGGAAGGAGCTTGAGCGTTCGGGGCTCGAGCTCGGCAACGAGACCCTGGGGAAGGACAAAGGGACAGCTCAGACCACTGCGACGCCGCCGAGCTCGCGGGTGAGCACTTTCGCCCTTGTCTCGTAGCTTTCCCTTTTTCCCTTTTATTCGCTGGGTTCTCGAGGGATGACTGTCGGGAGTTCAGCCCATGATCGTGGCTTCCGAGCCGTGGTGGGCCCCGCGCCTCGGAGGCGGAGAAGGATCCGGCTCGGCCTTGAAAGTTATGAGTTCGACATATCGAGCGGGAGCTCCTCGATGAGCTTCGGAGTAGGTGGGGGACCATCTCTTCTCCATGTTTTCGGGGTTTTTCGCGACTCGTGTCGATCCCTTACTTTCCTCTGCGGCCGAGAAGGAGAGGACCCCGAAAGTGGAAGCGGGAGGTCGAGGACGGAGGCGCCCGACTCGCCGTCTGAGTCCACCACTGGAGCGTACCCGGCTGCGCTGCGGGGAAGGAGGCGGGACCTCAAGCGGGCGCACCCTCGAGGGCTCGTCGGCCCGCGCGGAGCTCGAGCCTCCCGAGCAGCGGCGCCAAGGCTGGGCGGAGGAGGCCGGAGGCTTGAACGTGCTCACGGGACCCTGCCGCCACTGATGAGACGCTGCGACATCCTCGGGGTGGAAGACACGGCGGACCTACCGCGCGGGTGTCCGTGTTCAGCGCGAGGGTGACGGAGGACGCGGCGCGCACGGTGCACAAAGGCGGTCAGCATCGTCTTCTCCCACTACCCTGATTTCGAGGTTGACCTTGTGCGACGGGGGTGGGCTCGGGCATCGGCACGCCGACACCGGCGCAGAAGTCTGCCGTCGCCCAGGCTGCCACGGTGGAGCTATCCACCGAGCTTTTCAAGATGGCGCCGATGAGCTCGAGGTCTTCGGGCATCCGTCGGTGAGGATGGAGCGGACGAGGAATCCGCCGCGGAGGAGGCCGCACAAGAAGTCCCAGCCGGCGCCGATGGATCGGGACCCCCTTGCGCAGGATAGAGATTCGAGGCCCGGCCTCCCTTAGTGATCTGGTTGGGTCCTCGCATCGAGGCGAGTTGTGAAGACTCGGTGGTTATGGTATGGTGGATGTTGCGCTTTTCTGCGTCTTCTTTTTTTCGTGTGCCACTGCTTTCGACTTTCCGTACTGAGCTCGCACTCCCAGAGTCGGACGACGAGCCCTTCCTCGCTGGCCGCGGGGGCGCAGAAGGTCGTGGGGCGGTCGCGTCATGCCCTCTGGTGATGAGCTCATAGGTTAGCTGTTTTGGGGCATTGCCCGTGCTGAGGGGAGAGGCGCGAGTTCGTGAGTTTGAGCTCGTTGCCCAGCTCTGCATTTACGGCTTTTGTGAAGAACTGGTTTGCGAAAATCATGGGGTGTGCACCACGATCTCGTGGCCCCCTGAGCGAGGACTGGCCTCGTCGTCGAGGGCCAGTCATTGCTCAATAAGCTGTTAACGAGAAAATGAGCTCGAGAGCTTGCGGATCGATGCAATCGAAGGACATTTTTCTTAACACGGCTTAGAGGGGGTACATAGCATCTAGGTGAAGTGAGGAAGGTCAGGCCTATAGGCATGAAGCGCTAAGAACAAAGCAACCATTTTAGAGATCCTAAGAGGAATTGACGTAGCTGTTCCTGCCGCGTCGATCTCGTTGCTCGCTTGTCTGCGCCCGCGGGCCGGGGCCTCGGAGGGGAAGGTGGAGGTCGAGGTCGAGATGATCGAGCTCGTGGGCGGCCGTGCGTCCCCTCCACCTCCTGGCCGTCGTTCAGCCAATGCCGAGGTGGCTGAGCGCGGGACGTGCCTCGCGCTTCCTCCTCCTCCGCCGAGGGAACCGCGGAAGCCGGTGAGGGCTTGGAGGCGGCCCCCAGGGCGCCCTCGGTGATCCCGGGGCTTCTCCGACGGGGGAGTAGAGGCCCTCTTGGCGGCCACCTCCTTGCTCGGGCGGGCGGAAGGTGGCTCGGAGGTGAGCTGGCTGGTTTGCTCCACGATGGGAGGCGGAACCGGCGCGTTGGGTCCCGGTACGTACACCGGGGACGGTTGGGCGGGCCGAAGCGTCGGCCGACCGCGACGCGCGTGCGACGCGATACGACGGACGCGCTCGGGCGAGCCCGTATAGCCTACGGGCCGAGGAGGTCGTACGTCCCGCCGGCCGCCCACGGTGTGTCGGGTTGCGGCTCGAGCTGCGGGCGGAGGCCACGAGGCCTCCAGCGGTTGTCGCCGCCCCGCCTCGGGTCGGAGGAGTGGGCGTGGGCGTGACGCCAGCACCGTCGGGGTGGTGGCGCGAAAACCAGCGTGGGGGGGCGAGGACGAGTGGGTCGTGCGGCGCCTCAGGGTTCCCCATGCGGCGCCCGGACGCGAGGACTTTTGGATGCTCAAACGCCTGTGACAGCGGAGGGCGTCTGGGGACCTGCAAGTGATGGAGGAAGGGTCTTCCCGGCGCTCCCAAACCGTGGCGGGTGCCGAGGGGCGATGTCAAGAACGGGGCCAGCAAGGTGGCCTCACGTTGACGAAGTGGCGAAGTCGTCGGGGTGCGGAGGGCATGGCCCCAAACCCGAGAAGGCCGCGGCGTGCATGTGGGATGCCGCCAAGAGCGGCGGGGTGCCATCCGTCGGCGGGAGCGGGGGTCGGTCCCCGAAGCCCGGTGGTGAGGACAGGACGTCGAAGGCGCCGCCCGGGGTGGGGATGAAGGGAGGAGGACCATGCCGCAGTCCTCACCGGTGACCACGAACCTCAGGGAGCCGAACTGGAGGATCATGGCCGCCGGAAGTGATGCGAAGGGAGGGGCCATCGGAGTGGTGGAGTCACACTAGCGCCCCCCCCACGGGCGCGCCAACCGCCGTGGTCTGATATCGCGGTGACCACCGCCACAAGAATCGATCAAGGCTAGTGCGTTCTCCGAATGGCCTAGCTCTAGAGACAATGACACAATGTTTATACTTGGTTCGGGGCAAAATCGGGCTCCCTAGTCCAAAGTGTGATCACTATCCGAGCTCAAACGCTCATACCGGGTGCGTATAAGCGGATCGAGAGAGGGAGCGGGCTCCCAAGTCTCTCTGTGATTGAGGCTAGTGCCAATATGAGGGTGAGTGAGGATGTTGGTTTGAGGAAACTTAGGTGGGCCGTCTCCTCTTCCTCTTTCTATGCTTCTGCCTCAACTGAGAACCCTGCCCCTCCTTTTATAGTGGTAAGGGGAGCGGGACATATGAGCTCTTCGAGTTGAGGCAAGAGTGGATAGGATGAGGGGCCATGGAGCGGCGGGTAGGTGAAGGAGCTCTCCGAACGAGCTCGTTGATTGGCCAGGAGCTCTTTCGAGCTCTCGGTAGCTTTGGATGCTGAAATTGGTTGTCGCCGCACGCGAATCAGTGCGGCGATGGTCGGCGTCGCCACATCTTTTAATCGTAGTTGGAAGCCATCTCTTCGGTATGGGAGGGGCGGCCATGCTGCCGACGCCGGGATGCACCCCGCATGTACCCGTAGGGGACTGTAGTGGAGTTGTTGGATGCGACGGGTATGGGCGAGGAGCTCTCCGACGAGCTCTTTGGTCGGGCAGGAGTCGTCTTCGAGCTCTTTCGGAGACTCGGATGTTGAATTGGTCGCCGCCGTCTGCGCGGTGTCGAGGCTTGGGCGGTGGTCGGCGTCGTGCCGCCCTTAATCCTTGGTAGGAATCGATCCGTCGACATGGGCGTGGCCATGTCCGTGGATGCTTCTCGCACCGTCGACCCGTACTTGAGGGAACTGGCGGCGTGGAGTCGATGGGGTATGGCGGTATGATGGAAAGACCTGCGCCACTGTGGCTGTAGCGCCGCATGGCTACAGCGCTTGTCGGGGAGCGATTTGGCCAAGCTTCCGTGCCCTGGCGGCCGCGCGGAAGGCAGCGCGAGCTCCTCCTCGTCGCCCGGGACTCGTTGAGCTCGAGCTCGAAGGGTGGGAAAGAGGTCTTTAGAGAATGTTCGTCACGCGAGATGGAGGCTCTCTTCGAGAGAGGCTCGGTCGGCGAGAACAGGTCCTCGGCGCGGAGAGCTCGTACACGCCGCGTGCTCGGCCATGGTGGGGGCTCGTCAGCGGACGCGGAGCTCTTCGGAGGGAAGTGACCTCTTTGGGTTGAGCGGAGTGGGCGCTTAGGGCTGCATTAGCTCCTTGGACGCCGAGTAGGGAGCTCATTCTTAGTGTCCCTGACATCGATCCCCCACACTTCACCTACAATGAAATAAAATATTTGAATGATAATACAATATTTTAAAATGTAGTCATAAGCAAAAAAGCAACAAGTACCGCCTAGGTCAATACCTTTTTTACCACCCTTCTTCTTCTTCCTCGTATTCTTTTCAACAACGTTTTTGAAATGTGTATTCTTTGGTCCTTTTTATTACTTCAGGATATTACACCATTTGATGATCGTTGCACACTTTTCACTTGAAATTGGGGAAACCTCGTTGGATTTTTCATGCATCTCACTTAGATGAGTATCCGCCTCCAGGTTGAAGTTATGTAGGGCTTTCTCGCAATTTATCATGAAGTTCTTTCGACGCGAACACTTCAATGCTATAGATGTGGCCTGTCGAGATATAAGAGCTGCTTGTTTTTGTAAATTCCCATCTCAGATCCTTGTTTCTCAATATATTTGCATACTTTGTCCATCGTGGCAAAATCGGAGTTATTAAAAAGTCCCTGGGAATCCCTGCGTCCACAGCAATTGAGGCACTGGTGGCGTTATCTGAGCTTGACACCTGTCCCTTCCTTTTTTTTTTCTTTGGCACCCACCCGCAAAGGCCGCACAGGCAACAGGCTGAACAGGCCCGTCTCGCATCCGCCTCCTGCCGCCGCCGCCCCCAAGCTCTATCGCCCACTCGGCCCAAACGGCCAAACCCTAATCCCCTCCTCATCCCTCTCGCTTCTCCCACGCTTCCCACAGGCGTATCTCGGCTCACCGTCGTGGTCCTGCCCCTCCTCCATGGACGAAGGGGGCGAGGCTCCGCGGCTACGTCTCGCCGGGCCGGCACAGGTTCGGCGGATGCGTGACCTCGCTGGCTGGGGGCGCGGCGGCGGTGCTCGGCTCTGCGGGGAGCGCGGCGGCCACTCTTCCTGCCCCCGGTGATGTGGGTTTTTGTTCCTACGGCATAGGATCTGCATATGGATCTCTTCCAGCAGCGTTAGGAGACTAGACGAAGGTACTTGATGATGCATTCCATCATGTCTTTCTGTTCCTGTGGCATGGCATTCGATTGGATCGAACTGACTTGCGTTTGTTATGGTGTTTTAGGTAGTTTGCGACCTGGCGAGAGATGCCTACCAGGAATAGAAAAATCATTTGGTTCTGATTATAAAAAAATGTTTGTGTGTTATGCCTTTAGGTTTAGAAAATGTTTGTGTGTTATGCCTTTAGGTTTAGACATCTCAGATTTTCTCCATGGCAGTCATGGTTATGCAATAGTTGGTTCTTCTTATATTCTTACATGTAGATGAAAATATATTAACAGCCCTATGAAAATGCCTATTTTTACACCCTAAGCTTCTTCTGTTGAAAAGTCATTGGTTCTCAATTCAAAATTGCTCTCTGCTTCATGCCGTTGGGTTGATGGGTCTTTTTCGTTCTGGTTATTTGATTTTGTATTCAATAGGGTCTTCAGTCAATATTTGTTAAGCACTTGAGATTGATAAATGTAACTGCCATATATTTAGGACAATGAGAGCCATGATCAAGAGTAAACATTACCTAAAGTTGCATTTGATTTCCTAATGTGTCGATTAACAATGTAGTACTTGGCTCAATGGAAATTTATATTCAGTTCAGACAATGGGCTTGTGTTTTATAAATCGGTAAAATCAAATATGCTTTTGTATGCTGAAGCTTTTCGCTTGTACATATTGTTTCCATGATTCTTCACATCCCCAAGGGTACTATCATTTTCCTTGGGATCTTTTCATAAAAATCAATGTAATATTTGGAAACATATATGATTGTTTTCTTATTTTAAAATCGTTGTCTCGGTTGATGCTCACAAATGACATGAGTATACCTTGGAAATAGCACAGCAAAAAATGAATCTAGCCTTTGCTTGTTGGGTTGGCTTATATTTAAATAACATTTAATCTGACTTCTCAAATTAGTACATGGTTTAGAGATCCATCAGATGATATCATACCTGCATAATGATATTTCTAGGGAAGGATATAAACTCCTTTTCTATTTTCCCTATTCCGACAACACTCCGTGCTTTAGGAGCCTCAGATTTTCAGGCTACAGTTTAATTTACGGATTCGGGATGGGGTTGCTGGAAGAAGAGATCACTTTTATAACTTCACTTATAACTTGACTGACTTTAGAATCAAGCCAACTATTTTGAGACTGCCTCTGATTCATCTCTAGCCTCTAGCTGCCGCCAGTTAAAAAAAATGTGTAGTTTCTTTCTAAAGCTGAGTTCCATTGACATTCATGTGTGAATCATTTTTTTTTTTCCTTTCTCCATTTATCAGGGTGATGACAGCAGCATGAAGAATATGCAGTATGAAGCCTCATGAGCAACCCAAGGTAGCACAATAGTTGCTTGGCTAAATATTTAAGGAATCCCAACTGAATTGTTGATGTATGGTGGAGTTATGGCCTAAATATGTAGTCAGATAATTTGTTACTATCAGATACTTAGTAAGGCTGTTATTTATGGTGAGATGATTTGGAGCTTGTTTTAATAGTTCAGTTTCCATAAGTACTTAGTCGTTTCAACTTTCAACTATATATATATAGTTCCTACTGATCCTACAAAGGTATGTTATATATTTTTTTCCTACTCAATTCGTTCATAATATAGTAGCTATCTTTCTGTTATAATTATATTACTGCATAGCTTTCTGAAATAATCTGTTTATTATGAAGGAATCATTTAGCAATAACAACTGTTATCATGCTTTGTTATAATTAGCGTGATTTTTTCTCTGCAGCTAGAAACTTGCCACCAATTTCACACGATTTTTTTGCAACTTATTACTTTAATCATGTTATCACCTCAAAAATAGTAGTTGCCATTTATTCCTGGCATCTATAATTTTTTGCCACTGGTCTGAGCTTTCTGTCCAGGATTTCAGAAGATGTGTCTGCCACTGCTGGGATCGTCTTTTGGTTATTGCTGCATTTCTAAAGAAAGCTGCTATACATACAAATTTGGGCTCGGTTTGGTAATAAGGGGGGTAAGGTTTAACTGTTTAAGTTATACTTATGAGATTAATTTACATTATACGTGGTTGTATTAGTATGTCATATAACTATTTTCATCATGGAGATTCAAATCCACTTCTCAGATAATGTTATTGTTTTGGTAACCAGGTAACTTTTTGATTTCTATCAAGGGCCTATGGCATATCCAAAAGAAAAGGGATTGATTGGACTAGGCTGACCATTCAATCTACATATTGAATTTTATTTTGGCACCACATAGCAAACACATAGGTAAGCTAATTTGGAACCATGTTGTGGTACTCGTAGTCAGTTAAAACTCAGTTGTAGTGCTCCAGTCTGGTTACGGAGCTGAGATAAATTATTGAGAAGCAGCAGATGCTGTTGAGATAGGTTAGGTATGCTTGAACTTTTGCCCTTCTAATTTATTTGGTTTTTGTGTGTTCTCATGTAAAACGAATAATGTAAAACAAAAACAACAAGAACTTCTGCAGCACTGATATTAGGTTCTAGGTTTATGTTTTACATTTTTGTTTCTTGTGATCATGGTAACGAATAATCCAATAGTTTTCCATTTTTTCCTAGATATTTCAGAAGAAGGATCAACATGATGATAGCAGGGCTTTCCTGTTTTTTGCGACAAAGTGGCATCACCTTGGTAATTCTTTGATATTTTCTCTTTTGTCTGTATCGTTTGCTTAATGCATGGGCCTTGTTGAAGTAGCTTGTAGAAAAACTTACTTGCAGACATGTAAGATGTCTCTTTTCAAGGTTAGCTATAAGATTAAATCTTCTATAACAGTCTTGCTCATGAGCTGGGAATTTGTGATTCTATCCAAGATTGGTGTGGTACTGTGGTTGCTGCATCTGCTTTCATTGACAGTAGATTAAGATTGCTACTGATTTGGTGCATTCTTTGCAGGTAAACAATGCACAGATTATTTCAGTCTCGCTATCTTTGCTGTCAATGACTTCTCGGCCCTGCCGACGTTGAGGGGTTTATAGGAGTATAAATTGATGCTAAGTGCACCTCAATCTAAGATTTTGAGTCTTTTTCTGTTTTCGACCAAGTTCATGGCTACTCCTTCGAAGTTGCCTGTATACTTCCAATGTAGATACGTAGACATGTTTTTCCTTTAAATCTCACCTCCTATATTGACCTCTGAAAACCGTACAATGACCCTGTCAAGCGAGCCTGATGTAAAATTCTTCAAAGATACCAGATGATATTTGTGCTTTAATTTATTTTTTGATTTCGCAAAATTCTTAGTGTTTACATATAAATGTATCTTCTTAGTTTTGTTGTTTATATTGGCTAAATACATTGGTACTTAGAAATTTTGAAAAATAATGTCAAGGCAGGACTGGGCGCCTAATGTTCTAGTATATTGCGATGGCAAAATGTATACTCGATTCGTGTTGAAGCCTCTAAGAGCATGCTTACATAATAAACATGTAAAATATTACAACAAGTTAGCACGTATATTACAACTTATAATATACAAAATGAAATATGTACGGCACACATACCTATGCATTCAAACATCCGACAAGTGCATCTAATGGTGGAATCTTCAGTGTTTAATAATACTGTTGCTCCACGGTCAGACTCCATATACTTAACAAGGAATGTCAAGTTCGTCCCCGCGGTTTCCAACAAATCACAAGTTAGTGTAAACTATCTTTTAAATTCATCCTCAAACTCTGAATACATTCACCTTGTATATGAATCAGCTGTAACCTTGTCACGCCCCACTTTCAATGGGACTTTTAATCACGCGTATTGGCGCCAGGATCAAGCTACCAATACGTTTAGCGATCCACAGTAGTGAGAATCAGTTATATGAATAATACCGAGCAAGAAATGTATAGGATAGAAGATCTTACAAAGGTGACGGTGACACCTAGCTGGGTTATGAATATCGAGTAGCCAACCGTGAAGCGTTGGTATATCGTCTCGGGCACTTCTCCTTATTCCACGTGCATCTTGATAGTGGATAGGAATTGGGTTCAAATTTACTCCACTCGTTCGTCTTACGACTCCTACGCACGCCGCATCCTTTTACCTTGACGACTTTTACCTTCTTTCACGTGCCGATGTCTGTAAAAACAGAGGGATGAGCACAAAGGTACTCAAAGAAGTCCAAACCAAGGGTGGTTTGGTAAATTAAGGGTTTGGGCCCTAGCGGAGGCTCTAAAACCGCTCTCACTAGTTCCCTGGTTATCTCATCTTACCATCACCTTCACATATCACAAAAAGGTTAGTTATATCTAATCATAGATGTTCTTTTCCGGCATTCGCCCATTCCAAGGACGTGGCTATTCGAATAGATTCAAGTAACTCGCTGCAGAGGTTGTACAAGTTTCCCCACACGATAGGTGTTGCCTCGACCACCGTCATGGCTTCCCAGAGCACCTAACGAGGTCCGTACCGCTTGAGTGCTACTCTAGGTATGTTGGTATAATCTTCACCACGACTTCTCAGGGTTGGAAGGATAACACGTCACCCTACGGATGACGATCACCCTAGACAATATGGTGATACCAAATCACCCACGGCTTTACTGTGTAATACCTTATTACCCAACCTATACCGCAACACCACTCTCAATCTCAAATCATCAATATGTGCCTCTAGCACTGCGCCACTACGCCCAAACGCTTCCGTGGAAGACCACTTAGCATCCACGCCAACTGGACCATGGGGCCACTCTCCCCATGTCTCGCTCCTAATAGATCGCTTTGCTGCCCGGCCACCTTGGATCCCAATTATACCTCAACCCAACGGGGTGTGAATCAAGCCATCCCATATGTGGCGTGTGGCTGTACGAAATATCTCACTAGGTAGAAGGTCTATGAACCGGTCCTTAGGGAGGCGAGCATCTCTCCGCGGGATTCATCCCCGATTGTGATTAGTCCACCTCTATGTAGACAATCACCACTCACCTTTTTGTTGGAGGGTTCACTTTATTACTCAGGTTACATCGATCTTACTTAGTCATATTATGTCATCATTTATCATCATATTAAGGTCATGATTAGGGGGGGTAAGGACTTGCCTAGGAGGTTCTTACAACTCTCGGCACCGGGCGTTGAACGTCTCTCGCTTGATCCGATGAAGCTCCTAATCCGGTCGCCGAAAAGCTACTACGATCGGCAAAAAAACCTAGCTTGAACTATAACATGCAAAACAAACATAGAACATTATGGTGGTAATGGGTTAGATGCATAGAGCTAGATTTTAGATGAATTATGGAAGTCGCTTTCACGCGAAACGGAGTTAAATTGCATGAGATATGAATATTACAATATTAATCCCTAATTAAATTACTAGGGTAATATTATAATAAAATTTTATCATATAATAATTTTGAAACTAATTACATGATAAAATTCTATAAATCAAATAATGAATTTACAAATTTTCTCGAATTTTCCCCACAGGGGAAGCGATATTTACAACTCTCAGGTGCATTAATCGGGTAGACCTAGCAATTCCCTTAGTGTACCCAGAGCTGTATAGATGTGCCGTCTATATGACAGGGGGTCCCTTTGGGGCCACGTGAGCTCGCTAGGTGGCGTTGTGGGCGTGGGGTCTAGCTGATGTGGCACCGTAACGGTCCGCTGACGGTTTGCCACGCGGCGCCCCACCGACCTCTCTTGACGCCGTGACGCCGCTTTGACGACGCTGGCCGGGCTCCGTTGCCCACTCGGGGCGGCGCTCCGCCCACAACTTCGCCGAGGCGGCTATCCTCGCCCATTCCTCGCCGCGTGGGGCGTATTCCGTATCCCCACGTTGTCCTGTACTTGATGGCGATGACTAGGGGGCTGGGGAGAGGCGTCTCCCACGGCGGCGGCGTAGGTGGCGGCGAATGGTGGCGGCGCTTCGCCGATTGAGCAGTGTAGTGCAAAGGTGGCCAAGGCAGTTAGTGATTAAGTGGACAGGGACCTCAGGCGGGCTTGCGAGACTCACCCCGTTTACCACGACGGCGACCAATTTGACGATGACGGCTCTCCTAATCCGGCGGCGGCGGAAACCCTGATTGGGGAAAATCCCGATAGCGCGGTGGGAAGAGAGGAGGGGGAAAGGTGAGGTGAGCACCGTGTGTTCCTGACCGGGCGGAGCTCGTAGTGGAGGGGCAGGGTCTATCGGGCCCCTGAGGGGGCTATTTATAGCCGCCGAGGGAGAGGGCTCGCCGGCGAGATATTTCGCCGCCCGGATCTTTCCTCGACCAAGGGGGCGTCGCGGCGGGGGCTTCCAGTGGCTCCAGCCAGCCGTGGCTTGACGACGCACGTGTGCCACGCCCGACGAGCTCGCCTTCTCGCCTGGTGCGTTGTGGCGGACGCGGTTGCCGGCTACCACGGCGGCATGACCTCGCGTGGGCTGTGGTTCTTTACTCGCCAACAGGCGCTTGGGTTTCCCCACCGAGTTTGTTCGCATCCTTTGGCATGCACGCGCGCCGGCCGTCGCTGGGCGGGTCGCCGTGCCGTTGTTGGTATTTATTAACGCCGAACAGAGAAATCTGCAAGCGCACGGATACCGATGTAGCTTTCACCCGGAGTATTCCGTAGTATCGATTTCCACGGGAACGGAAGTGTACTAGAAAGGTTTAGAACGCCCTAAGATAATAATGGTAATGATGTGGGAAGAGAGGGTTAAGTTTTCTAAGTATTCTAATGTGATCTATATGATCAAAGGCTCACTTACTTTACTTACGCCGAGCAACGGTACCGCCCCGATCCTCGAAAAAGACTGAAAGGGTGATCGGGGAAGGCCGCCAAAAAGCTCTAATCACCAACCCGAACGTGGTGGATTACAAAGACCGACAGGCTGTCACCCCCGGGCTACCACAACTAACCGTGGATTGGGCGCAAACTCGTAAACTCTAGTCTAGACACCACGCCTACACTATCGATTACTACTCTAGCCACGCACGATAACTAGAGCACTCAATACGAGCGGAGATCCAAAGAAATATAGTAAAGTAAGAACTGAAAGTAATTAAATAGAATAAATAGAAATAATAAATGAAGAACCCGGAGATTGTCAAGACGAACTTGTTGCAAATGAAGTTAATGATGATGAAGATCCGACAGTCCGGATCTCCAGCTTTCTCCTCGCCTCTTTTGATCTTACAACTAGATGAACTAGAAGAACTAGAACTAGAACTAGAACTAGATGAACTAGACAACTAGAGGGACCTCTCTCTTCTAATATGAAACCCTAGATTTTTCTCTGCCGATAGCTAATGAGGAGATGATGTCTCTTGGGGCGCCTTTGGGGCTGCTTATATAGTCCGAAGGAGGTGCCAGGGTTGACCTAGATACATCTCGTACTTCCACCGTCGCCCTCGGATCAAACCGACATTAAATGAGCGGATTAGATTGCGTCTTAGAGGCGGTTGGAGAAGCTTCGAAGCGGGGGCTTGCTTGGCCGAGGGGCCAGGCCGAGCGGCCTAACAGGGAGGTTTACGGCCCAGGGTGGGTCCCACCTCGGTCCCGACGCTGGCCGTGGCTTCCGGAGTCTTCTAGATGATGTTTTCTTGGGTGTTAAGTTTCGTTCAAGTCGGGTGTATTCCCCGAGCCTTCTAGACTTCGTTCCGGAGTTGGATTGTGTTACGAATTCTACCGTTTTCCCGTTAAGTCCCCGCAAATCACAACTCTACCAAAACTCATGGAAATCATTAGTATAAACCCCTAATAAGATTATCTATTTTATATTTTAGTCCTTTTCCATGTTTAATTGGCAATTAAAAGTATTCATTAATATGTGTCAACAGCCGTCACATCGGCGGCACAGGTCGGCCGGTATAACGCCCAGCGGTGGCGCTGTTCTCCTTGACCGCGGCGGCCGAAGACGACGCGCGGTCTCGCGAAAGTGTCCGCCAATCTGCTGTGCCTTCGTCTTCGTTGCGCCAGCGACCGCACGGCGGGGAGCACGGGAATCCATGGCACCGTGTTGCGGTCGTCGGAGGCGAGGGGGACGGAGGTAGACGACGACCGGCACCAGCGGCTTCGACTCGGGCCTGTTCTCGCCCCGGGCTCGCGGCTGTGATGGGCCGGTCCGCTTAGGAGGGAGAGAAGGAGAGGAGGAGGGAGCCGGTTTGGGCGGGAGGAAAGGGGAAGGAAGGTGGGAATGAGCCCGAGAGCTCCTTTCTTGATTTCCTTCTCCCTTTTCTATTTTATTTCTCCCTCTTTATTTTCCATTTCTTTATTCTTCTCACCCATTGTCATTGTGTGTGTAAACAGTTTATATCATTAATATTTATACAAGCTCCCATATATTTCCAAGAATTTAATTCACGGAAAAATATTTATGCAAGGGCACTTGTATAAATAGATGTATAGATATATACACACATGTTCTCTCTCTCTCATTATTTCATGTATGACATATATATTTTATAAATATTTTCTCAAGCACTTTTGTACCTCTATGACTTTATTGTCGAAGATAATTAATTGTCGTGCTCGTTAAAATATTTATATATGTCAAGACACATGAGTCTCGATATTTGATTCCCAGAGAAAATTCGTAAACCATTTCTCATGCGATGTTTCCATAATTTAAATCTAGGGCTTACCTTGCATCTTTTATCACCATAAAGTTCAGCAGTAACAAACAAGGTTTCCTATTTTCTATATGATGAAAGTTTGAAATGCGTGGTTTTCGAACACGTGGTTTTGGTTTAGCGGAAAATAAATCAAGTTTTAGTTGTAATTCGAAAAAGTTCAAATTTTTAGTGAATTTTAAAATGATGCAAAAACACGGGTGTTACAAACCTTCAAAGATTGGCAGATTTGAAATGTGTGGAACCGGGTCGATCGATGAGAAATAAAATCAGCATCAAGCTCATTTTCACGGAGACTAGCTGCAACCTTCTCACATTCTACAAGGAGTTCAGAAAGACCAACTTTCTTACGAAACCTCTTTTTGAAGACATTATTCATACCTTCACTTCTTTAGGTCGAGTTCATGTCGGTTGTAAAAGAATCACGATACATCGCAGCCCACTTTTCCCTCAAAGCATATAGGTTTGTCATCTATGAATTATTCTCAAGGTTGTGTTTAGCCAACAATACATGCCATTTCTCTATGAAGTAAGTCTCTGACCTATCCTCATACACACAATTTTTGAAATTTGATAGGAACTTGTTACCTTTCTCACCCGACTCATGAATGACATGAGCAAGGTGTTTAGCAAAGATTTAAGCAAATGTGCCACAAACAAAGTCGATGGGTTGTATCTAGGAATACATAAGCAATTGCTCCCGCCATAGTCGTGTCTTGATCTCAGAAAAATTGTGTCGGGTGCTTTCCCGACATTGTTGTTAGAAAAGTTTCAAAAAGCCAAACAAATGATTCAATGGTTTCATTGAAAAGAAGTGCACAACCAAAAATTATTGTCTCCGCTTGTGATGGTTGCAACCGGAATAGGAGCAAAGGGCATTTGAAACTTATTAGTTTTAAATGTGGTGTCAAATGAGACTTTGCATCACCAAAGCATTTATAATCCATGATGGACTAACCATCTGCCCAAAAGAAATTTGCTATGCGACCATCTTCCTTATCTACCCGAACTGCATAAAAGAAAGTTGGATCTTGCAACCGTTTATTTCTCAGATATTCATATAATGTTTGTGCATCATTGGCTTCTAAGTAGTCTCTACGCCGCGCCCAATCTCATTATCACAATCCTTCTTAGAAAATGGTATGTTTTCTTCTCCTCCATAAAACTCTTTCATGAACTCATAAACTTGGGCCGGCTTCATTCCAGCTTCGCGCATCTATCCAATTAATTTTCTGTCCGCCTCTATGACCTATTGTTGGGATCTCAGCTTGTGTGCCTTATTTGGACTAGCAAGATAGTGGTTGTGTTGTTCTACGACCTTTTGCACCCTCCAAATCCCACCTTTGCTAATACTAAACTGAACACGAGCATCACAATCCGTCCTTATAACGCCCTTTTGCGATTGCTCATTTTACAATGTCCTTCATTACTGCAAACCATAAATTTCGAATATAGACTGCCATCTACACGTTTCTTTGACATGCTCTTTCTAATACTGAACCCAACCTTTCTCGGCATAGTTGTCGAACATCTCGTAAGCTTCTTCCTCAAATTCAAAAGTCATTCCAACTTTAGGTGTGATAAAATGTTGTCCAAATTTAGGTACCAGCTCCTGTATGTATGAATTGTAAATTAAAGTTATATTATCATAAAAGAGAAATAATATATATAGTCTGCCAATTATTTTACTTTTATTTTTTACCTCATTAGGTACTTCATTCTCCACTAATCCCACATTTGTTATTTGTTCTTCACTGATAGCATCATTCAAAGATCTGAGGAAGCGATCATTATGAAAAATAAAAAAATAGGACCTTTACATGGAGCGATGATCATGATTAAGCGAGGAGAAGCCGCATTAGTTACCTGCGGACCGGTGCCGACGATGTCGCCTGGTATGGCTTCTCCGCATCGTCCAGGGTCCTGGCTGTGGCGATCTCGACGTGGCTGTCGTGTGCAGCCTCCAAATCTCCTCCTCCATACCCCTCATCCGCCATGGACGCCCTCATCTGCGCTACGTAGAGTGATCGGATGGCGGCGCACGCGGGAGCAAGTACGAGGCTAATCTGATGGGCGGCACACGTGCGATACAGTAGACGCGGAGCGATGGCGGTGGCGTACGAAAGCGGATGGTGGCATGCGTCGATACGGGTAGGACGCTAATCTAGTGGCGTACGTACGTAGCCAAGCCGAGCCGGCGGCAGCCAACGGAGCCGAACGAAGCAGCCAGGATGCGGACTTCAATCTTAATTCCAGGACAGATGGCATCAAACTAATGGGGTGCACACCCATGCCTGCGTGTGCAACACGCACACACTAGCTTTTCCGAGTCTGCGAGCACCGAGAGCGAGTGAAAACTGTCGTAGGATGGTGTGACCGCGTGGGGACGCCGAGACGACAGCAATGCAGCCAAAGCAGCGGGCCGCCGGGACGGTCGCGGTCATGTCGAAGCAGCAGGCAACGACGAGAGCCGAGGGCAGCAGCAGGCGGCGCGTTGGACGATGCGAGTGCGATGCGGACAGGACACAGGAAGGTTGGGGTTTTTATTGGGCCATTGATGGGCTTCTTTTGCTGGTTCGTATCACTTCGTTTGCCTGCCGTAGGATTAATTCGGTACCAAAACAGGTACTTCGGTAAACCGGGGTAAAACCCGAAGGTTCACCAGAATCTGAACCGAACAGGAACCGAATTTTTCGGTTTCGTATTATTCGGTTTTGTTCTCAGTTTTTCTGGTTCGGTTTTGGTTTTTGGTTTTTCGTGCCCGCAGCGAACTAGAGGGATGTCATGTGGACAAGTGGGCCACTCCATCACGGTTGAGTGGAAAAATGCTAGGCAATGCTGTAAATCAAAAAGATGCACGCACAGAAAGAAGACAATACCTTAATTTTAGTTAACACTACTAGAATCCATCAGTTCCCCTAGTGGTTTTTTCTGTCCCTACCATTCTGTAAGCACCCAAAGGCAAGATATGTTTCCCTACGATTAGTTACCAAAATGTAGTGAAACTTCTCCTTCCTCTGGAAACTCACGGTTTGGTCAGGAAGAGTCGAAGGAACAAACCAAGGCGGGCCCACTTTGGCGCCCGCGTGTCCTATTTCCCTAGGAAGGAACAGAAATATGCTAGGGAAATTCCTCTCCCACAAATTCCTCCTCGCCACCAAATTTCCCTTTGCGCCTCTAGCCGCGTCACTGCAAGCCACATGCCGTGCTAGCCGCCGCTAGCACACGTCGTGTCAGGCTCCTTTCTGGTCCTTCATTTTAAGTACAACATGTTTAACTATTCCTTCAACACTTATGCAATTAATTCAACATTTTTCTAACTTAGGCTTGCATAATCTCACATGTCGATACCTTTGGCTCATTTGTTCGAGCGGAAATTCCCAATGAAACAATAAGTAGTATCGCTTGTGGAGTATTTCGTGGCCATCCGAGTGGGACAAGTGCTGGAGTGAATGAGACTACAAGGGGAGTGAATGGAACTACAAGTAGTGGAGGCACATACTCTCCTCCTGTACTTGAAGAACAATTTCCATTCTTTTATTTCCATCAAACCATGAGTTCTAGTTGATCAGCTCGTTCGCCTGGACAACCGCTTTTGAATTTGTAGATTTGTTTTTACAGATGTGATAATATTATAACTCTAAATGTATGGCTTTGTAGTTATGGATTTGTGGCTTTGTGATAATATTATAACTCTAAATGTATGGATCTGTGGTTATGGATTGGATGAAATGAGTGCTTAACTATGGTCCTTGTGTGACTTTGAATCAGAAATATTTTTATATTTGAATCTGATACAAATCTGCATTTTAGTTCAAATATGAATATGTTATGTATGATATAAAATGTCCCTAGAGTTCTAATTCCTAGGAACGCCTCCTAAGAAAAATTACTTTACATGTTGGCCATTTTTCCACGTTAGTGTGGGCTATGCCATCTCGAGGAAGTTTCCCTAAGGGATTGTTGACATTTCTTAGCGCAATCACTAGAAACAGGTTTAGAACCCATCTCTAATAACGGCGCCAGAAATGTGCTGCTGACATTCCTGAGTGAAACCACCATGTCGGTGATCAAACTAGGAACATCAACGGTGATAGACCCTGCCAAAATAGATATTCATCCGCAAGCGCACGGATCTATCATTGTAGCATTTCACCCGAAGATATTCAGGGTATCGTTATTTATATTTTTCCAAAGGAAGGCATGATGGAAAAGGATCTAATAGAGACATGAACAAGATAACATAACCGTGTAATGGACCAATGCTTATAACAGGGGTATAAGGGAACGGTAAGAGGATAACTTGACACACTCACTCAAGCCAAACTCAAGGATAAAGATAAATAAGGAATAAAGAAAGTCCTAAGTGGAGCATACATATTCTAGTCATGGTCAGGCATAGAATCGCTTGATAATCATGTAACACGCATGAGTAGGAGGTTAGAGCTGAGAGTGAGATGGACGGGGAGACCTTCCCGGTGCATACCGCCCAATGGAAAGGCACTTTAGACTCCTACACAACATCCAAACGTGGGGGGATTACAAAGGACGGACAGGACAGTGGTCACAACCCTGCCGCCTACCCCCTCGACCGTGGCATGCCATCATATTCGAAGGATACCTGTCATCCGGACACCACGCCCGCATACAAGGACACTACTCATATCCCCCATGGCCCCCACCCTATGGATGGACGGAATAGGACACGAGCAATCCTGAAGGACACAACGAACCGCCACTCAGCACAATCCTGACACTACTCAATTATATTGCATGAATGGTTTAAGCATAAAGTTCTATGACGATATCATAACATGGAAACCATAGACTAGTTCATATGTTATGATCATGTCAAGAGAACAACATGTTAGATCATAAGATAAATCATAAGGCATAGAAATAACATGAAGACTCTAATTCTAGTGCACAACCAAGACAAGATAAAGGGCAAGGCTTTGGAAGAATACCATAAGTAGATTTATTCCTGGAATCCATCTTCCAAGGAGCCAAACCCTCCTTAGTGGCTTTGCCTAGCTCCACATCCTACTAATCCTACTAGGAGGAGGAAGAAGAAGACTAGAGAGGGAGAGAGTGGCTCTCTTGTGAGGTGTGTCTGAGTGAGAGGGGAGAGGTCATCTATTTATAGGAGGAGGGTGGAGGAATAAACCATGGAATATTCTCCTCCTAATGGCATTTTTTTTCCTCAAAAAAAAATGGCATAAACCGCCTCTACACTCGTCCAGGTTCATTGTATCGCGCGACGCACCCCCGAACCAACAGTTTGGAGACTTAATGCACCGCCATGCCAAGTTTGGGCCGGATCGGTGCCAAAGTGGGTGCTGCCGCACCTTAGGGTGCGACCGCACCCGTCTGGGCCCCACTGGCCTAAGCTTTGGCAGGTGGGCTGTGTCGGGTCTGAAAAGTTGTCCCACGCCGTTTGCTCGGTCCAGTTTGCATCGTGTTGGGCTCATTTCCATTGGGGTGAAGGATGTTCTAAAGTACGCTTTCCCAGAAGGCGCCTTTTGGTGCATTTTCCACTTGCTTTTTATATAAATCCTGCAAAACATTATTTCGTCACTACAAGTGGAATTATGTCAATAATAAATGTATATGAGTGTAGTAAGGTATAGTTTTAACCCCTTATTGGTAGAATGTTGACGTTAAAAAAATACGTCGTTAGTGACCGAATCAACGGGGATCGAATCCCTCGGGAAAGAACATTTTCCTACAGTTTTTGGCAAAACCATAGGGCCGGGGAACTTTCTCTTTGACATTGAATTCCTCCCTAGTGTCTTTCTCTACGAAATACCCTAGGTAAACTGGTTCCCTAAAGTTTTGTAGGATTTTCCTACGAATATGAACCATAGGGAAACTTGTTGATTGTAGCAATGTAATTTGTGTAATTGTCCAACAATTAACTCTTGATACCCAATAGACCTTAAATTCATGTTTTAGGGTCTAACTTGTTGTCTTATAAGTCCTATAAGGTGGCAATACTTTTTTTCGGTGTAATTTGTTGTTGTCATATAATTCCTATAAGGTGAAGCTTGTTACTTGGGGGCTTTGCAAATGGAAATGAGACTGAGTAGAAATAGATGGATGGTATGTGATAGGAACAGAAGCTTTTATCTCTTTTATTATCTATTCCTTTGTTTAGTATTAGATGAATTTAATTATAATACATAAATGAATGCAAATTACCAAATGGCCACAACAAGCTTCTTAAGGGAAGCAGTAGCCAATTAAAAATGGCACACTTCTTACTTATATACAACTCCTATTTATCACCCTTCCAGCATCTCCAAGTGTGTATAAAATTCACAGCCAAAAAATGATGTTGGGTTGGAGGAAAACATCCTTCGAATATAGCCACCTAAGTCACCACCCTAATTATTTAGGGTGGGGGTGGGGTGCTACCCTTTCCAATGGTCACCTAAATCATCTACCTATTTTACTCTCTGCTTTTTATATCAAATATTTATATCTTTGACCATCGATTTCAAAAAAAAATATATAGTTTCATGATATAAGATTTGTGGTTTCAGATGCACTATGAGAAATGCTTTCATATAGTATATAATTCATACATTGTGTAACTATACGGATTTTATGAAACGGATGGTCAGAGAAGTAGTGTTTAATTTAGAACAAAACTAATGTGACATATGAAAAGATGACCGGTGAGTTGATGGAGTTAGCCTAATTAATATTGTTTCAATCACCGGTTGAATTAGTATTATGTGAAAAGATGACCGGTGAGTAGATGGAATGAGCCTAATTTATGTTGTTTCAATCACGTATGAAAAGATGACTGGTCGTGGAAGACAAAGGTTGGAGCTTGATAGAGACATTGTAGTTGATCTTATAAAAGATTGAAGCAACAATGCTTGGTGAAAGACTAGACAACTGTAAATATCTCATATCTAGCCAGTGATTAAGGTGCCAACTTTAAAGAATTTGCTATTCCAAAATAGGAGTCTTATTTTTGTGAAACTTTTTTTTCCAGGGCATATATATTTCATAATCGAATGAAAATAGTAATACATAACCCGTTTTTTTACCAAAATGCCGAAATCAGAAAGGCCTAGCAAAAGTGGCCCAAAATGCGAGAGAACAAGACGGCGATTGGCTCGGGCAGGGCCGAATGTCGTGGCTCCCAAGAGTCCCCCACGCAAGGCCCGACGCCAGAAGCGAGACACACACTGATGCGAGAGCGAGAGCGACAAAAACCGGCCGGCCACCGGCCTCGGCGGCGCCGGCGTCTTGGGATTCTCCGCCCGACGCGCGCCTTATTGCCTTCCCTCTCCTCAGTCTCCACGCCGTCCTGCCCCCACTGCCCGTCTGCCACCCTGCATTTCACGCCCGCAGGTACGTGCCCTGCGCTCTGTTCGTTTCCACTGAGCTTGGGGTCCGGTCGGGGGTCGTTGCGTTTCGCCGGCGAGGTGGGCTACCTCTCTCTGCTCTGGGGTGCAAGTGCGCCCGTTTCGTGGAATCTTTGGTTGCGATTAGACTGTTCATTCAAGGGGCCTTGCTAGCTAGGACTGTGTACTTTCAGTTCACTGGAATTTCAGTCATACTAGTTAGTCGCCACAAGAGTGGTAGCACTCCAGCGATTTCAGTGACTTGGGGGGTAAATGGAGATCAAGATCTCCTTGCTTTGTTAACCCGGCGGCGTAAAATAAGACATCCTTTAGACATCACTGCTTTGTTACTTATGCTGGAGTTGTTGCCTTTTCAGAACACAAGTTTCCAGTATCGGTCTGAACTTACCAAACAATCCTTTAGTGGGAAGATTCAGTTTTTTTTTTTTTTTTTTTTTTTTTGAGGATTTCATGTTCTCTGTGGGTAGTCAGCAGTCAGCATGCGTAGTTCTAGTTGTAATCTGTGTAAGAAGAGAAAATGAACCATATATCTGGTCCTGCTGTTTACTATTTTGCCTTTTTTCCCCTAACAGTTGACATTCAGAACACTGAAAATTATGGAAAGCTTAACCCAGTTAAATTCTTGTTGCAGGTTTCTGACTCCAAGTCCTCTGCCAATCAGTTAGTTTTGCGTACTGGCACTCTATAAACAGGAAGCGATATGAATCCGTACTTCTTGGGATTCATTCTCCCTTTTGTGGCATCTCTGCTGCTCACCAAGAGGAAGTCTGACAAGAAGAGAGGGGTGCCAGCCAATGTGGGCGGAGAGGCTGGCTGCGCCATCCGCAACCACAGATTTGAACAGCTTGTCGAGACGCCGCTGGGAGGGGATCACCACGCTTGCTGAGCTGTTTGAGCAGTCGTGCAAACAGTTTGCCTCCATGCCCCTGCTTGGCACCAGGAAGCTCATTGCGAGGGAAATGGTGGTGGCTGCCGACGGAAGATCCTTTGAGAAGCTTCATTTGGGAAATTATGAGTGGAAAAGCTATGGTGATGCATTCAAAACTGTCTGTAATTTTGCTTCTGGTATGTTGCGGATTGGGCACCTGAAGGATGAGCGTGTTGCTATTTTTGCTGATACACGGGCTGAGTGGCAGATTGCGTTGCAGGTACTTATTTTCTCAATTGCAGATATTGGCAAATATAGATGCTATCGATATCTGAAGTGTTGTGCAGATAATGCAAATTCGTCTTCAAGTTTGTGCATCATCTCATTCGCAACACAAGTGATGTTAGCCTTTTGATGAATGGACACTGATAGGGATAGGGATATGAAGATTTAACAAGTTAATTGTACTATCCCATGAAAACCGGTTCATGCAACGACCTCACCACTCAATTTGGAAATATGTTATGTTGTTTTGCACTTTTCTTATATTTTTTTAAAAAATGAATTTTGCCACCACAATTTACCTATGCTATTTACATTGAGTTAATATTTAGCTCGGCAAATCTATTGCTAAACCCATTATCTTTTGTCCCCTCTTTGCCAGGCATGCTTCAGACAAAATATTGCCGTTGTCACAATCTATGCCTCTTTGGGGAGGGAGCACTATGTCACTCACTAAATGAGGTTGGGTTACTTCATCCAATGTTCTATATATTGAAAATCCTTGTTTCTAACCATCCTCAGGCCCTTACTTTTTTTTTAGCTGTGGCATCTCTCTTTTTTATGGTCACCATATACTCAAACATTATTCCTTAAGGATTTACAATGTCATACCTATTATATGTTCACTGTTGTATTTCATCTGATGTTATTCTTAGTTTTACTCTTTAGACTGAGGTAACTACTGTTGTGTGCGGGCGGAAAGAACTTAAAAAGCTGATTGATATAAGTGGGCAACTTGACACTGTGAAACATGTTATCTACATTAATGAGGAAGGTGTCTCGGCTGAAGTGTCCTTGGCTCAAAACTGTACTAGCTGGACCCTCAAGTCATTTGAGGAGGTAGAGAGCATAGGATTGCAAAGACCTGTTGAAGAAAACTTGCCTCTCCCATCAGATACTGCAGTTATTATGTATACGAGCGGGAGCACAGGAATGCCAAAGGTTTGTTCAAATCCTAGTATTTCAGCATTTTGATTTCGGTTTTGCAGCATATCTGAAATAAACTCTCGTTAGTAGTGTTCATGTTAGATCACTTCAGGATGTGTAAATTTATCAATGGTTATTTTTCTGAGATAATCTACTTCACAACTTGTTTCGGTTGAGGCAACATTCTTGTTTGGTATAATTTTTCACAGGGAGTCATGATGAGCCACAAAAATGTCCTGGCTGTAGTTTCAGCTGTTATGACCATTGTGCCTGGTCTTGGCAAGAAGGATGTCTACCTGGCATATCTTCCCTTAGCACATATCCTTGAATTGGCAGCTGAGGTAGGCGTTGCCATGCATCAGTCAATTCCACGTTGTTGTTCTTTCATACGCTCACTCACTCTATGCTATTGGAATGTTTAGGCAATCATAACTGGTGTTGGGGCTTCAATTGGATACGGGTCGCCTTTGACCCTGACTGATACATCAAATAAAATTAAAAAGGGGACCCAGGGTGATGCTTCTGTATTGAAGCCAACACTAATGACTGCTGTACCTGCTATACTTGATCGTGTTCGTGATGGTGTACGAAAAAATGTAATGTTCTTTACAATTAGTTCATGCATTTCTTTTTGTGCTCTTTCATGTTCTCTCAACTCTTCTATTTTTTTCATGCTGACATAAATTCAGGTAGATGCAAAAGGTGGGTTAGCGAAGAGATTATTTGATATTGCCTACAGCCGCCGTCTAGCTGCAGTTAATGGAAGCTGGTTGGGTGCATGGGGGCTAGAGAAGCTCTTGTGGGATATGCTTGTGTTTCAAAAAGGTTCGTGCAATCTTAGGAGGACGGATTCGCTTTATTCTTGCAGGTGGAGCACCTCTGTCAGGGGACACTCAGAGATTTATCAATATATGTCTTGGGTGAGATTCAACTCTTCTTTTTTCCAGTGACATTCTCAATTTGTGTTGTGATGCAAAATGCATCTGTTGCCCACTTTGTTTCACAACTTTGGAATCTAACATTCAAGTCAATAGCTTGCACATGAGTAATATGATTGTTTAATTATATTTGCAGCACAGAAATTGATAGGAAAATTTATGTTATTTCAGGGCTCCAATATCGCAAGGATATGGCCTGACTGAAACTTGTGCCGGTGGAACATTTTCAGAGTATGATGAAACTTCTGTTGGCCGTGTTGGTCCCCCTGCCTTGTTCATACATTAAGGTATAGAACTAAAGTTGTTTTCTGTGTAGTTATATTTACTTTGGCTGGCATCGATCTCCCATAGCAGCAAGCATTATTTGCATTCATAATGGTACAGTCGACAACAGGTCTTGTTAATTATCTGTTGAAGTAAGTTTGGAAGATTTTCTGTAGTTGGAAACAATTTGTTTTTAGCTGTTCGAAGTGCCATATTAATGTATTTGAGAAAAAAATGCCGGATTAAAGATCATTGATAAGCTCAATATAAGTGCAAATCTAGAATAGAAGATATTGTATAGTAGACTTTTTTTTAGTCCACTATTGTTTGTATGCCTTCTTTCATTTTGTAGTATGAGTAATTTTCTTTTCCCATGACTCCATAGTCAATTTTTAAACTAACTTAATTCTAATTATATTCACACATGATAGTTGGTAGACTGGGCTGAAGGCGGATACTTGACAACTGATTCACCAATGCCTCGCGGTGAAATAGTTATTGGAGGTCCAAATGTAACTAAAGGCTACTTCAAAAATGAAGCAAAAACAAATGAGGTTTACAAGGTGTGTTTCCAATAATACCCAGTGCACAGGAAAGTGTTTGCTGTGGCAACTTTTCTTGAACACTAAGCTTCTTTTGAAGGTTGATGAAAGAGGCATACGGTGGTTCTACTCTGGTGACATTGGGCGCTTGCACCCAGACGGATGTCTTGAAATTATTGACCGTAAGAAGGATATATAGTCAAGCTTCAACATGGTGAATATGTTTCTCTAGGAAAGGTAGGCAGGCTTCTTTGTTCTATAACCAAACAAAGCAAGTGGTAATCAATTCTAACTAATAATAATACAATCACAGGTGGAGGCTGCTTTGAGTGTGTGCTCATACATTGACCAGATCATGATCCATGCTGACCCCTTCCACAATTACTGTGTCGCACTTATTGTAGCTGCACAGAGTGAACTGAAAAACTGGGCCTCAAAACAAGGAATGACATATAGTGATTTCTCAGATTTGTGCCAGATGCAAGGGACAGTCAAAGAAGTTATCCAATCTTTGGTGAAGGTTTGTGTTCTCCCCAAGGTCTCAGATAATTCGTTCTTAATCCCCCGCCCCCCCCCCCACCCAAGTCCACACAAAAAAAAACAATTTTCCTTCAATTTAATGCTTCAGTAATTGTTGCCCTTCTCTACACCAATTTTTCTTTGATAAATACAGAACCAAAGTAGATGATATATAGAACAATACCAATCACTTTTCTATTCCATTTCTTCTATGGAAAATACAAAGGCAAATATATCTATACCTAAAACCAGTACAGCTTTATAAATCAATTGTTGCGGGCATGATGTGTTGTATGATAATCATTACTTGATTTTACTGATACGTGCTTGTTCTTCAGGCTGCCAAGCAAGCACGACTGGAGAAATTTGAGATCCCAGCCAAAAATTAAGTTGATACCAGAGCCATGGACGCCGGAGTCAGGCCTCGTCACGGCTGCCCTCAAGCTCAAGAGGGAGGTCATCAAGAAGGCATACGAGATGGACCTTGCCCAGTTGTACAGCTAGTGACGCTGCCGCGACAATTTCGTAAGGATAGGGGCGTTCCTTGCCAACCGGCAGCAAAAGTTGTTTTTAGCATACTTCGTACTAGTATGTTTGATGACTGATGAGGAGAGGATGGTAAATCAATTGCCAATAATGTGTAGTGTTCCCCACGCACCAGTAGGGAACTAGGATTACCTTATGGAGTCAAGGATTCCTTTCACTTTGGTTCCTATAACTTGTACGATGTGATACCATGTAATGATTTTGGCAAATAACCATGGTAAGTTATTGTGATCAGACACTGCCCAACAGAATTGCGAATAGTCCTGGCATGGTTTTAAATGGTTTGGAACACCAGCCCAACAGAATTGCAAGTTTGCAAGGGGCAGCAATCTCTAGCAGCATGAATTCAGAGATGATTCTGTGCTTCATACAACTATCAACCATTTGCCTCAAAACATCAGAAACAAACCATCAACTATCACGGTGGACATGCTCAAGTATATAGATGACAATAATGACAATGAGATCCAGGCATGCAGTAAAGGGGCAAAGAAATACATATATATCACGTTATTATTATTTGGCTACAATTCCGTGTTCTTTATTCACCAAGGATAAAATTAAATCCACTTAGCCCAGGTGCATCCATCCAACCTTGACCCAAAAAATAACCTCTGAGTGACACCACCAAAACCAACATGACTGGAAGTGTCACCTTCCTTTAGCTACAGATTGTTTCATTAATACATAGTAACAAGAATAAACTAGACAAGGGCACAGAGTTTCAATTCTCTCAGAATAGCATAATAAACAGTGCGGTAATCGCAGAATGGTAGTGCACTTAATCCGCCCGTGATTGACCAGCGCGGGATGAGAGGATAATGCCAACAATAAGACCATAGAGAGCAAGCGCTTCTGCAAAAATGAGGATGAGGATCATGCCCACGAAAAGCTTCGGCTGTTGTGCATTTGCCCTGAAATTGGTAGCCCAGTAAATAAGTCAAATAAAATTTGAATTTTGAAATAAGCATGTACTGCCTTCATACAAGATTATGTCAGGTGAAAGTGATATAAGCTACTGACTTGAACTTATCAACCAAGTAGTAATAACAGAAAGAGCTGGAAGCACATAATAATTGCATTTTCAAACTTCTCTATGAAATATATACAAAAAAGATGTGGACTACCAATCTCATCTGGAACTACTGAATAAAAGGAGCTTAGGTTGATCATAACAGCCTTTAGACATTAGACATTTATAAGTAGGCATATCTCAATTTGGCTAATCATCCAAGAATATGTCTGTGTTCATGGAACAGGACTTAGGTTGGTCATACTTCTGTGAAAATGAAGTGCAATAACAATACAGTTAACTTTAAAAGATTCGCGATCTGCAATGCCCTCACCACACAACTATTATTATTTATGTTGAGCTTAAAGATACAGAGGTAAGCAAAACCTACATGTTTTCTAATCAAAACTATTTTACCAGTTGAAGGAAAATGTTTCAGAAAGTGCAGAAACAAAACAGGGGTACAACAAACAGTACATATATGCCATCATTAAACTGACAACAGTTTGAAATCAGAAAGAACATTTATTAATTGTAATATAGCCATCCTTTTAGACATTTCGTTTTTCAAATGTTTGAAGTCCTAAGAAAAAATCATGTGCAAGACCAACATGATAAAAGGTATTAGACTAATAATGAGCAAGATTTGAATGCTAATAACTACCCATATTACATGGATTTAGGTTATGATGACTTATGGTGATAAAGCAAGTCAGCACTCAGTAACACATGTCACATTATTAATGCTAGGAGTATTAACCTTGTAAGTAGCACTCAATAACACAATATCAACATTCTGGCCATGACATTTAACAGCAGACAGATTAGCAAACGAACACAGTAAATAAATCTACGATGCTCCCTACCGAGAGAAAAGATCCTTTTCTTACCTGACTCCAGCATCACCAACAATGCCAATGGCCATGCCAGCAGCGAGCCCCGCAAGGCCACAAGCGAGCCCAGACGAGAGGTGCGCGTACCCATCGAACAGGTAGTAGGGCTTGGCCTTGGGGTTGATCCCGGTGCTGATGATGACGGCGATGATGAGCCCGTAGATACCGAGCACACCAGCCATGACCACGGGCACGATGGACTTCATGACGAGCTCCGGCCGCATCACGCCCATCGACGCCACGCCCACCCCGCTCTTCGCCGTCCCGTACGCCGCACCCATGCCTGCACACGCCGGATCAATCAAGCAAAGAACAACAGCCTCTTTAGAAAAAAGCCCCGTCGGTTTCTTGAATCACACGGCCCCGATCGGACCCGAATCGGGCAGATCCAGCACCGGCGCGCCGCGAATCGAGCTGACCGGAGGCTGGAGCTCGGCCAGATCGAGCGGGCGGAACCAGCGATAGATCGGGCAATGGACGGTGGGAAAATCGAAACTTTATGCGGGAAGACTAGAGCTTGGGGTACGGAAGAGGGGGGTGGGGGAACGGGGAAGTGGGGAACGAACATGAGAAGACGAGGGCGGCGGCGGCGCCGAGGAAGCCGAAGAAGGGGGCCGTCTCATCGCCGCTGAAGACCGACGACATCTTGTTCGTTCGCCTCCGACTTGCTGCTCCTCTGTCCTCCTCGGTGTGAGGTGGGTTGGCTTGCTCGGTCGCCGGGCTGCCCCGCGTCGCTGGGGAGGGACGGAGGAAGGGGAAGGTGGGCAGATGCGATCTCCCGAGTTTGGTTTCTTTTTTGTTGCGAGAGAGAGAGAGACCCCGATCTGATCTGAAAGTCTCCAGACGCGAGACGGGGTGGGGCCCACCGTGCTTTTTGACGGTTTTGCCCCTGGGATGCTGTGCCTGGAACGTGTCCGTTCTGGACGGGTAGAGCCGTGGATCGAGACTGTCCACGTAGGTAGTCCTGCCACGCGCGCCACGCACCATGCCGCAAGTTTTTTTTTTTTTTTTTTTTTTTTTTGGGCAACCGTAGGTAGAGAGATTTTTTGAGATGATAGCAAAGTGTTTGGCAACTTAGTTAGTCATCTGTCTTTTTTTTGGAAAAAATAATAAAAACAGATCTCCAACATTTTGATATCTCACACTTGTCATATTTTGCCAAGTTGCTAAAAAGCGATGCTCGATGCGCGTGCATATTTGCGTCGTGTTTCATCGCGCATGTGTGTCTTCGCGACGCGCCCTCCACCTTCGCATTATCGCATAGTCATCGTCATCTGATGATGACTGTTCCAACTCTCTTCTCGTCGAAGGGAGCTCTTCAAACACATCACATTACCCCTTCCTAATCTTATGCGGCTAAGCATGGGCGGCCACCTGACATCCTGATCGAGGAAGGGCGATCAGAACTAAGAGCATTCGGGTTGGCAATAGGATTTGGCATCCTCGGTTTTTGCTAAAAATCTCTTAATTGTGCTCTCTAATGGGTTGGCATTCGAGTTGAACCAAAGCGCGCATATTTGCGTGCGTTCGGGGGCTCCACACATCCTCTCCGTCATCACGAGAGGAGCACCGAGACTTGAGCAAAACCGAAATAGAAGCTTTTCCGTGATTCCAAATGCTTATGTCCATAGAGGGAAGTTTTTAGATTTGGGCTTATTAATTTCTAGGATCCGTAGGGTTCTAGATGAAAAGTGTTTGTCTTTCTCTTTTTCTTTTCTATGAATCATAACTAATTGCAGTAACATGCTAAAAATGTGAAACTTTTTTTAGTAGCCTTGCCATGATGTTCTATACTTAGAAAAAAAAACATGAAATCATGACTATCAATAATTTTTGGATGTTTGAAAATGAGCTCTTTTAATTAAGTGAAAACCGGTTTGCCAAGTGAGAATTGCCAAAACATTGGAGATGGACTTCAATTTAACTTGGCAAACCTCTTGGAGAGTTGGCAAATTTCAACTTTTGTCGTTTTTGAATTGTCAAACCGCTGGAGATGCTCTAATCAAATATAGAGATGAAATAGGGTTGAGCAGCTGATCTTGTAGATGGGCAAAGGACCGTACCGATAGAATGAAGCAACGACGACGATCTTGGACTTCGCGGCGACCTGGCGACGGGACGGGCTTTGGAACAAAACCGCTTAAAGACCAAATCCTTCCCTCGTGTGACCTGGCGACGAGCAACGTGGAAACCGCGGCAAAAATTAGGGGTGGGTCCACCAAATTGGGTTTTGGAGAGTCAAATTTGCCAAACTATCCAGAGGGTTTTTTTATTATTTTGTTTTTTTACTTGACATATACTTTATGAGTTGGTAAATCACAAGATTTGCTAAGTATAATTTGAGAAACTCTTGGAGAAGCTCTTAGATATGCTCGTGTATCGGTCAAATTTTTCAAGTGAGGAAAGATTGGAAGTTGAGATGGGAAAAACAAAGATTGTAAAAAAAAAAAAAAAAAAAAAAAAATCAAGATTGGAAGTGGATCACAGAAACTCCTGGAGATATGCTCCAAACGCAGAACAGAAGGATCTCAGCTCAATAAATAGACGGATATAATGTCAAAATATTATATGCAGAGAATCGAGGAACACGCCATCCTCATCTACGTACCTAGCTAGGGCAACCGCAGCCGGCCTCACGTGTGCAGCAGCCATCACCCTCATCATCCGTGAGCTCCGTCGATCGATCGCCATCATCAAGACGCGAACAAAGCATGAAGCCGCCGACGAGGATCGGCCGTGAATGCAGGTAGATCCGGCGGTTTGATCAACTTCATCAACCAACGCTCCCTGTTCGGCAAGCCCGGCGCCCCTCCATCCATGGCGTGCCAACTTCAACTTCGCCGGCACATGGTAACCACCGTAACCTCCCGAAGGAGAGGGAAACCTGCGTCGGGGGTCGGCTCGACTCGGCCGGCGGATGACACGCAGCGGCGGATGCTCTGAACCGTCTTTGCGCCACCAACTCCACCGCCGTCGGCGTCGTCGTAACGCGCCGATGCCAAGACCGTCGGCGGAGACCCACACCTCCGTGGGCCGTTGCGTGTCTCCCTTAACCCGCGGCGCCGCCGGGCAATCTCGTTCCTCTGCCCCGACACGCGGGGCCCCGCGGCCGACGAGCGAATGGCTTCTCTGAGTTCTCTCACGCCCGTCGTCGCGGCTCACGGCGACTCCGTCCTCCTCGGGTTCGCCGGGCGACTACGCCGTGTACAAGGTCGCCGCCGACCAACGCCGCCGTCGTACATCCCCTCCTCCCCGCCCGCCACGACCTCATGTATGAATGGGATCTCCGAAAAAAAATTCGGGCCGAAATTTCGAAATTTCGAAATATCCCGCCTACGGTGAGGCCCGATATTTGGTCCATGCCGCCCAAAAATTTCGGAAATTTGAAACCGACGGCGCCAAAATTTGGGCCCAATTGTTGGGGAAGCCCGCCAAGGAGGTTCCACCGTATAAAAGGCTCTTTGTAACCCTAGAGCCCACTACACTCACTCCCCCAACCAGCCGCCGGCTTCTAAAAAAAAAAAAAGCAGAAGCATCCATCCTGCCGCCGCCGCTTGACGCTCCGACGGGCGCGGACGGCAGCTCCAGCGCCCCGGCCCTGCTGGACGCAGCAGCGGCGCACCGGTGCCCCGGCCCTGCTCGACGCGGCAGCGGCACACCGGCGTCCAGCGCGCTCGCTCGACGCGGCCGCGGCGCACCGGCAGCCCGCGCTCGCTCGACGCAGGGGCACCCCGTCCCTGCTCGTCGCCCCGCCCCGGCGCCCCGCCACCGGTCGACACGGCGTCCCCGACGCCCCGTGCCCGCTCGACGCGCCACCCTGACGCCGTGTCCTCGCTCGACGCGCCGCCCGGCCTGCTCCACGCGCCGCCCCCAGTGCCCCGTCCCTGCTCGACGCTTTGCCCCCGGCGCCCTGTCTCTGCTCGCCGGCAGCGTTGCGCCCCGTCCAGCACTCCAACCGGTGAGAGGTGATGGAGCTCTGCTCTGTATTGTTTGTAAATTTTGATCTGCTATATGAATGAACAATAGTGGCCCCCGGCGCCCTGTCTCTGCTCGCCGGCAGCGTTGCGCCCCGTCCAGCACTCCAACCGGTGAGAGGTGATGGAGCTCTGCTCTGTATTGTTTGTAAATTTTGATCTGCTATATGAATGAACAATAGTGACGTTTCCTAGCATGGTTTGATCTGCTATTGTTCCGGTGAGAGGTGATGGAGCTCTGCTCTGTATTGTTGGTAAATTTTGATCTGCTATATGAATGAACAATAGTGACGTTTCCTAGCATGGTTTGATCTGCTATTGTTTGTAAATTTGCTCTGCTATTGTTCATTCAATGCTATACTATGAATTGGGCCGAGGGATGTGCGGCCTAGCATGGTTTGAAGCTCCTATTAGTAGGCTGCTGATCTGCTATGCTCTACTAGTGTTCATTCTTGCCTCTCCTGCAGTGTGTGATTTTTAGTTCAATTTATTCATAGAGAGGAGGTGCATCTTTAGATATTCTTGCTTACTGTTCTTGACTTGTGTTCTATGGTTATGCTACTAGTTACCAGTACAACGGCCGGTGATGGAGCTCGTGCTTCGGCTAGTGCCAAAGGCAAGAGTGTGGCTTCAGGCAGTGGCATTATGGTTGACTTGGTTGATGGCACCAGTAGCAAAGGCAACACTGCTGGCCAGGTTGACTTGGTTGATGGCACTAGTAGCAAAGGCAACACTGCTGGCCATAAGAGCATGACAACGACATGAGGTGGTCTGTACAAATGGTAATGCTTCAATGTTAGATTTTTACTTAAATGATGCACATGCATGTATATTTTTCTAATCGCCTTGTATGCATGTTTATTCTTATTTTTGTGCAGGGAAAAGGGTGAAACTATCAGGGCCCATTAATTATATATGGAGCCATGGTGCAAAGTAATTAGCTGCCTTCTTTTAGCTAGCAACTCATAATTAGCGGCCGGTAAAAAGTAATTAGCTGGCTTCTTTTAGCAGCAGCTAGTAACAATTTGATGCTAGTAAACATTGAGTAATTAGCTGGCTTTCTTTAGCTGCTAGTAAAAAGTAATTAGCTGGCTTCTTTTAGCAGCAGCTAGTAACAATTTGATGCTGGTAAACATTGGTAATTAGCTGGCTTTCTTTAGCTGCTAGTAAAAAAGTAATTAGCTGGCTTCTTTTAGCTGACAAGCTCTTGATAGGTCTGGTCTTGTTTGAATTAAACTGATATATAGTTGCTGTCCCAACTTAGCTGAATTCTAAAGACATGACTGATATATATTTGCTGTCCCAACTTAGCTGAATTTTAAAGACATAATTGATATATACTTGCTGTCCCTTTTTAGCTGATTCTAGTCCTAGTTTTATGTATGTTTGGAACCATGGCCCTCTACTGATTCTAGTCCTAGTTTTATGTATGTTTGGAACCATGGACCTCTAATTCTAGCTGTGTTGTGGACTAGTGGCTAATGTTTTAGACGATCTTTTTTTGTAATATTTGGACTGTAATATTTGAGACTTGAATTATGTTGTGGACTGTGCACCTATATTATTTGAAAGTGTGTGCTGAAGGTGCTATTCATGCTTGTCACATTGAGTTGGTAGTTTTTGCATGTATATTTGTTTTTTTTATCTAAAATGATATAGAATAGATGTACATGATTTTTTGAACAAAATAAATAATTTTTATAAATCTGGTCCGAAAGTTTTTTGTATCGCCGATAAATTTCCGGTATATCCGATATTCCTGTTTATCGGTGACCGCCGAGATTTTAAAAATACCGATCTGGCTCTGGGGAATGGGATCAAGAACGCGCGGAGTACGATTCAGGCGACGAGTACCGAACGGAACGCGAGTTGAACGGATGGACACCGGCCTCTTGCGTTGCGACGGGCGGCGGCGGGGGGTTCCTTGTGGCCCAACTCGGTCGCGTTCAAAGCGCCGTTCGACACGGCCGAGCTCTGCGTGCCGGCCCGCCGCCAGCGGCCGGGGAGTTCAAGGAGGCGGTGCCCATCGTCCACCACGACGGTGGCGGGCGCGACACGGGGAGGTGGCGGGATCTCAACGAGGCCGCCCCCGCTGAACCGTTTCTGTCTTTGGGTGAGCTACGACCCACAGCACCTTGCTCGTGTGCGACATGATGGCCGAGGAGGGGAACACCAAGCTCGGTGCGTGCCGCTGCCCGTCAAAGCGGTGCCGCGCTAACAGGGCGAATGGGGCGATGACGGCGGCGAGCATGAGGACCAGCTCCCGGGCGTACTACCGGACCATAGGAGCAGTGCCGCCGCCTCGGGGGCATCGACGTGGCGGCGGGCGGCGGTGCGGTTTGTGAGCATCGACGACGCCGCTGCTGCGTGGCGCCCGGTGATACGGGAGCGCTGTCACGAGCACTCCGCTCTGCGTTCCACGGTGACCACGTGGACGCCGGGCGCTAGGGGAGGACGACGAGCCGCCATTGACGTGGTGAAGGGCGGCGTGCTTGATTGCGCGCAGGGAGTTCACGGCGCTGCTAGCGGGCCGATGATAAGGACCTCCGCGGCGGCATGGCCGATGTGCCCCGCCGTGAGCTCGAGAACCCCGACGTGGTCTGCTTCATCGTGGCCGAAAAGCGAGGGAAGACCAGACCAAGGGGAAGATATGGGCGCTCGAGGTCGACACGAGGAGGAAGACGCTGATATCTGTCGTCCCCTGCGCTCCCCATCCAGTGCGCCGTGTCAACTACGTCCACCATGTGCCAGCAAAACTTGAGAGCTAGCTTCGCTGCTATAGGCCGGGATTAGGCTATTGGTATGTGTCAGATAGGAGGAACCGTACGTGGTTGGAGACAAAACAGTTTGTATCACCCAATTTTGCAGCGAAAAGGTATTCAGGCAACACTTGAATTGAATAAAAACAATCCAATTCCAACTTCCAATAGATTTTTTTTTTTTTTTGACGAATCAGGAGGAGATAGAGAAGTAAAAACTATCCACGACTAGCATAAACAATATAGCGTTTAACGAGTGGCAGCATAAATAGAGATGTCCAAAGAAGTCCAATCTTCCTCTCCACATATTATCCTAACCAAACACTACCGAATCAGGCGCTTTCCCGTGGGCAAAATCTTTCCCTTGAGCTAGATGGACGCGTTCACAGGAAAGGCGCCTCTTTCCCGTGAGCACGCCAGGATGCTCACGAGAAAGTTCGGACTCACGGGCAAGAGTCTTTCCCGTGAGGTCCTCGTCCACGGGCAAGGCCACTCCTCCTTTCCCCGTGAGGGAGAGCTCACGGGAAAGGGCACGGCGGGGGCCGCCGCTGCCCCGTCAGCCTTTGTCGTCGCCCTCCATCCAACCCACGGAAAGGATTTCCCGTGAGGCCCCTTTTGCCGTGAGCAAATGCAGGGCCTTAAGCAAATGACCCCCTTTGCCGTGAGCGGGGGCCCCGCCACAAGCAAAGGCTGTACTTTTTTGTGTTTTAGGCTCCAAACTTTTTCTACAATTACTATACATTATATGGCACTCTATGTTAAATTTTGGTGAATTTTTGACTTTATTTGATATATTTAGCTAATTATTCTCTTTTTTTATGCAATTTTTGAAATGAAGACAAAATTGAGCTACAAGTGATTGAAAATTTTGAAAAAATTAGTAAAAAATTTATATTCCTCTTACTCAACACAAAGGCCTTGCATATAAAAAATAAAACAAAATCGAACATCTTAATACGAAATCATCCCTCGCCGAAAGTGGTTTAAAAATTCTAAAAAATCAATCGATGTGCAAAAATCATGAATTTTGATAATATGTCATGATATCTTATGCCGAGGCTATGATAAAAAATAGGGAAGGTTTCGCACAAGTTGGCACACACGATGTTCACAAGCTCCAACATCTACGTAGAAGTTTCTTGTTTGTCGAGAATGATCCGGTGTGATTTCATGTGGATGTGGCGGTCAAGTTGTGGTTTGGCTATGAAACTTTTTCTATATGCAATAGACATCGAGATTGTGTCATGTCAATTTTTGGGATTTTGTTAGATTATTTTGGTAATTTTATAATTTTATGTTGTACTTAAGTAAATACAAGTAGAGATAAAACCACATGAAATAATGGTCAATTTTTTTGCTAAACATCAATTATGTATGGGTGAGTGAAGGTGACAAGGTATTTTTGAAGTATCCTCGATTAAAATTTGAAAATATATGCTAGAAAAAAAAAAGAAAGAGAGAGCAAAAAAACATTTCTAAAAAAATCTTTGCCGTGAGCTTTTAGGGTTAGCTCACGGAAAGGTATCCTCTTTCCGTGGGTGCGTGGAAAGCTCACGGGAAAGAGGGGGCGCACCTTGGTGGCGCGGCGTCGGAGTTTTTTTATCCTTTCCGTGAGCGGATCGCGAGGTTCACGGGAAGAGGTCCCCCTTTCCGTGAGCGGAGGATGCGGCTCACGGGAAAGAACCTCCGTGAACCTCGCGATCTAACTCACGAAAAACCTACCATTATTTTTAAAAAACAAAGTCACCAGCTCATAGTGTCACACTCGACATCTCACACACTCTCGAGCTCACCGCTCGTAGGGTGCCCTCCCTCGCACCGCGCCCACGCTCGCGCGCTGACCCGCCACCGCCCGCTCGTGCTCGCCGCCACCCTCGCTCGCACCGTCGCCCGCCGCCCGCTGCCGCCCGCCCGCCCTTGCGATACCGCACCGCCCCCTCCCCAGGTGCCGTCGTACCCCCTGCCCCCACCGGCGCGCCGGGCGGCCGCCCTTGCACCCACCGCCTTGGGCGGGGGGCGCACCCACGCCCGGGAAGGAGGAAGGGGGAGGGGGAGGGGAGGGAGAGGAAGGAGGGAGAAGGGAGGAGAGGAGGAGGAGGAGGAAGGAGGAGGAGGAGGAGGAGGAAGGAGGGAGACGGGAGGAGAGGAGGAGGGAAGAAGAAGGGAGAAAGAAGAAGGGAGGAGGAGCAGGACCGCCCCACCGTCCCGCTCGAGCCCACCCTCGCCTCTCTCGGCGCGTCCCCGACCTCGCCTCGGCGCCCCTCGACATTTACCCTAGTTGGCCTCATCTCCGCCTCGTAGGTTGTCGGCCATCGAGCCATGTGAATGTCAATATATATATATATGTGGTTGTCGACCATCGTGTCGTATGTTTGTTTTGTATGTTTTGGTAACCTCACCGTGTCGGGAGGTTCTCACAAATTTTTCAACCGAGCCCGTGTGTTTCTTTTTTGAGAGAGGAGCCCATCGTAGTCGAGCCGGAGTGCCTTGGCAGCCCTCGATCGTCTTCCTCGCCAAGATGGCCCGACTCCAAATGACCCTAGGTATAACCCCTCTTTTCGTATCATGGTCATAGCTAGACCGCGCAACCTCGCTTAGGGCGTCCCGCTCGAAAAGAGATAAGGTTGGAAGAATGCAAATCTCTACATACCTATAACGGTATCTGCTTTTGAATTGTCCACGTTTTTGGACAGCCCGAGGATGCGTACATGTGGTTAATTTCCATGTTCTACTCCTAACCACTTACCAGGTGTAAGGTCCTAGATGGCCTGGAAGGGGGGGTGAATAGCCTAATAAAATCTCTACAAGCTTCACTTAACAAACCTAAGTTAGTATAACAAATGGCGATTAAGCGGTTTGCACTAGCTCTAGTGGTCTTGCAAGCCTTCTAGTGACAAGTCCTGAATATAACTATGATCTCTAAGACACACAATGACTATGTCACTACTCTATCTAGTGAACAATCCTAAATATGATCCTTAGGCTAGCAAAAACAGCTACACAAGCAAGAGCTAGCTCTCTACACAAAGTAAACTAAGAATGAAGTACTAGAGAGATGAACTTGTTATACCGACGTGTAGAGGCTATGAACCAATCACCGATGTCGAGGATGAGCAATCACAATATGACCGAATAAGCCAATCACCAAGGAGACAATGAACAAGTCGATTTATCCTCGAATTCACTTGCACACCGACAAGCTACGTCTCCGTTGTGTCGACCAACACCTTGGGCGGTTCCTCGGTGTGACCCTCAAGTCACTTGTCCCACAAGACACGCCCATAAAGGCACCGCAAAAAACCAATGGCACAAGCGAGGTACTCACCGACACGAGCAATGTATTACTAGCAACTTTGTCTTCCCGACGAGGAATGCGTGGTCCTCTTACAATCACCGGAGGTGCCCAAGAACAATCACCTTTTCTTGCCAATGCCTCCACCAAATCAACAAGCCGGCTAGGAGCGGTGTCTCCAAGAGCAACAAGAAACCAACCGGCTCACAACGATCCCCAAGTGCAACTAGATGCAAGAACTCAATGCAAATGCACTCACTACAAGATTTCGTCCCTATTGCCACTTGACATCATTTGCATCACCACAAATTGTGTTGCAATAGGGATGTATTTTGCAACATTTTTTCAAATTTGTGGCAATAGAGGGACTGTGTTGCGACCAAAATAGGGCATTGCAATTTTTACCTTCAACGTTGCGAGAGGTGAGATCTATAGCAACCCTTTTTTGGAAAGTGTTGCTATTGGTTAATAATATTGCCATGATGATATTTAGTTGCATTAGTATTGATTAGTGTTGCAATGGTCTAGTGCTCTTGCAACCCAATTGAATATTGTTGCCATTACTTGAAATTATTGCCACGGTGTTGTTGGGTTGTAATATTTCTCATGACCATTGCAATAGGTAGACTGTGTATTGCAACTAAAATTTTAAGGCGATGTAATAGTTTGCTGTTGTTGCCACTGTTTTTGTTAGTTGTAATATTTTTCACGACCATTGCAATAGATTACCGTTTATTGCAACTAAATTTCTAAGGCGATGTAATAGTTTATGCTATTGCCACAATTTTTGTTGGTTGTAATATTTCTCACAACCATTGCAATAAGTAGTTGTTTATTGCAACTAAATACATAAAGCGATGCAATAGTATGTTGCTATTGCCACTGGTGTGTTTGGTTGCTATAAATTCTAGTGTCGTTGTAATACATTGTTGTAGAAAACACTTATATTTTGTAGGCATTGGATCTAGCAAAAAGGGCATAGGCTTTCCGACTTCTCATTCGCTACATCCGTTGAATTTTGTGTATGTATACGAGTATGCACTGGCCATTATTTTTTTGTACGTATGCGAGTATGCACGTGGCCATCCATCTTCTGTGGGTGCTCGACATATGCTGTTCCCATAGTTGTCCTTGGCTCTTCCACATCATTAGTTGCGGTGGTTGTTCCATGTCCTTGCCCATCCATCGCCGCTGACCCCTTGTTCGACCTTTCATAGATCAACGACGGGTTTTCTCCATATCCACGGGCAGTGGTGCATCCGTGAGGTAGGTGTCACTGTTGATGGCATAATTTAGATGCCTTTGTCGTGACATTTGGTTTTTGGCAATGTCTTGTTCATAGGCTAGTGCAATATTTCTATTGGCCAATTTATTGTTTGAGGAAAATAAATTAGTGCTAGATCGTGCGTGTTGGAGAAGGCTAGCAAGAGAAATCTTATAGGAAGGGGACAAGGAAGGGGACAAAAAAGGATTTTGCATGTATTAGTTGTTTACTCTTGGCGGTCTAACAAGGAAAGCTCGACTCGGACTCTAAGATATATCAGATAGATATGACCAGATCGGCTAGGAATCAGAATATTATAGCTTTGTGTACAAGGGATAATTAATCTTGTTTGCATATGTACAGGACTCCTGTATTGTCGTACACCATGCACCATATATATATATATATATATATATATATATTGTCTGAGCCACGGTTGATTCTTTCTAATCAATCGCAATAATCATCTAGGTTTTCCAGCATAGTAGTTCGTAGTCTTGCTGAGCCCTATCAGCCCTAGGGATCGTGTTGCTGAGAGTGGCCGGCGCTGCCTTCAGTCTGTCTGCGGATCTGCCGTCGTGAACACCTGCAGCTCTCTGCCTGACACATCGGGTCCCTAGTGGCCGGCGCTGCCTTCACGTCTCTCTGCCGATCTGCGTGGACACCTACAGCTCTCTACCTGACAGACAAATTGATTAATACAGGTATACAATTATTTAGTGTTAATATAATCTGTATTGCATGTTTATATTAAAATTATTCTGAACTCTGTTTCAACTACATGTTTCTAAAATCTAACTGGATGCACGTGCAGCGTTAATGAGCATATATGCTGGAAAATTATTCTGAACTTCCAACTACATGTTTCTAAAAACTACTAGACACCTACAGCGGCATGCAACTAACGACATTGAAGTGGCCCATCCAGAAAAAAAAAAGATATATATACACTAAGGTAAAGGAACCTATATATAGGAAATAATAGCCAAACCAGATCTGGAATTAACATTTGTAGTATTTTTTATATAGGAAATAATAGCCAAACTGAATCTGGAATTAACATTTGTAGTATTGTACATACAGGAGATATTAGCCAATTCAAATCTTGGATTAGTATTTCATCACCGTGGTTTCTCTACGAATTATAGCTTCACAAGAAAACATAAAAATAAACAAAGAAAAGGTGCATGCGTTTAGCTTCAGCAACACAAAACTTTAGGTAATAGGAGCAACTGAATGTCTCTAATCACTAATCACATAGGATCAACCAGTTTTGCTGAGATTATGATTACCGATTAAGCATGAGCATTCAGAGTACAGTATATGTCATTCAGCCCATGACCATTCCATCTAGCATGATCATCATTAGGCTAACTATAAAGAATCAGAAGCACAAGAACCACTGAGAAACAATACCTGCTGCTACAAGTTTCAGTTTGTTCCGCCAAAGAAAATTATTGGAGTCTAAGGAAAAAATAAAATAGAGCAGACTCTGTAGTAAGATTATGCCGGTTGTGAAGCAGTAACATTTAGTCATATCACCAAACATAATGAGTTATCTTTAATTAATTAGTCTTTGTTGTTGGACCAAGACTGAGAGATCAAGGGTTTGACATGCACTCGAACCGATGGAGTGATCATCTGCACAACAGTTCAAGCCTTACCTCAATTGTTGGTTCTTCACTTCTTTATAATAATCATTGTATATTGGGGTAAGTTCAGAGAACGTCCAGCAAGCTAGTTGCCTTTAAAATTATCAAAGGATAACACATAGAATACATAGGTTTAACCTTACAGCTCCAAAGCCTCCTCGAGCATAGCTGCTTTGATCTCTCTGTAATTAAGAACCTGAGATTTTTCTAGGCCTAAAAAATAAATTACAAGCAAATTAAACAATTTGAGCTTAATTTGGACAGCTTGCCATTTGTCAACTGCAAGTTGCAATTAAACCTCAATTTTTAAAAAGTGACTCAATTATTATTTTTTGTGTTGTTAGGAACTAATAAAGATTGATTATGAATCTGTGATGCATGGTTTCAAATAGAAACCAGGCTAGGGCAATGTAAAACATGAGAAATTTCCAATACCATCCAAAGGCACTATTTTTATTCTGCACAAATGAAGGAACTTTGATTGATAGATACTTACCATTACTTAAAGGCAATAGTTCATTGAGCACTGCTTGTTATATAGATGTATAGCTTGCAGCTTCCTAGAAACACATACATCTTTAAAAGACATAAAAACAGATTACCAATCCCTCATGCATCTTTTTAATATGAAAGCATAATCATTAATCATAGTGGATGCATCAAGTACTTTGCTATTTTCACTATTTTTCTATGCCTTTTACATCCTCTTCTTCAAATTTAACAATTTCTATGCCTTTTTTTCATCCTCTTCAAATTTAACAAAATATCAAATTTCAACTATGTATGCTATATTCACTATTTTGCTAGAAATTATTCCAACTGACAGGTTTAGGAGGTTCCAGTCTCTGTTTTGCTCCTCTATTTACTTTCTATTCTGAAACTATGAACTTGAAAACTTCAATGCATAACTATGGTAAATAGCTAACTGAAAGACACGGCCTCCATATGTCCTAAACATGACCAAAACTGCCCTGTAATAAGAACAAGTTTTATTATGGGGTGATATTAGAAACATGATCAGCAAGTTATCTTTCCTTAGTTGCGCGTTCAGTCACCTGGGAGCATGCCACCTGTAGAATCCCCTCATCTGATTGTTGAGCGTCCTGGTGAAGTCCATGGTGAGCAGGCCCTCACCGTGAGTCAGGTCCCCAGGATCTCATCCTCGAACTGCAGTGCATCTGTCAGTGTCAAATCCTGCAACAACACAAATGAGTTGCCGGCATAATTCCCCTTTACTTTTAAGATTAAGATTCATGGTAGGAATAATAAAAGAAAAATCATACAGGGATTTGAAAAGAACTGTTTAAGCTTGGTGTGTGTGAAGATTTACCTGATTGAAACGTTCCATCAACACTTTCAGCAGATTCCTCATCACCTTCACCATCGACCTCTGATTCTGAACCTTTGTCCTCTACCTCTGCTTGATTATCCTCTCCCTCACTCTATGAACATATGGTGCTAGAATATTGCTGTCCAGAACCAATAATGGTGCTCACAACTGACTGGCAAGAGCCCTCAAAAATCAGTATATATTAAAGTCACTGATAAAAATATTAGTCAAGACAGCCTAACAGGAAAGTGCAAAATAGTATTCCTTAGGTGCCATGGGTATGTAATATTTCAATTCTACATTAAACAATGCCAACTCGTTTGTTTTTGTACGTTCTCTTTAGCTTAGTATATTGCATTTTGTACATATACTTTTGCACCAATACTGCTAGCTAGCTGGCTCCTAATCAAGTCTCAATTGATTTGTAGTTTCGTGGATCAGAGGTGACCCAAAGGTATCAGTGAGGCAGTGCAGCGTGTGGCTGTAGAATCTTCATCATCTTGATCATTTGATTGCCCGTGGTACATATATCTATATTCTTCTCGTCATGCTGTACCACACAGTTACCATATGATATACGCATATATATGTGAATTGTACTTATATATATATCTGATGATCCTGCAGAAATTTATTTGGAAATCATATAATGTCAGAAAGGAGTTGGATGCGCATGGATAGGTCTAGTCCTGTTTGGCAAGAGAATTTCCGGAAATTTCTTCTAACCACATTTGATGGCAGTACATCAACTGCTTTGTGTCCATGTTCCAGATGTCGATGTATGGTTTACAAATCACAGCGTGACCTTCACCGACATGTTCTTACTAATCGGTTTGATGAAAGTTTCATCTCCGAATGGGAACGACCTGGTCCAAGTGATGAAGGCGGCCCATCTAATCCTGAAGCATCAGTAGATGATGATGATGAAGGTAACGACGTTGATCGTGGCACTGAGATGGTTGGAACATTAATCAGGGCTACTATACATGGAAAAATCATCCAAGGTCCAGATGAAGAGCCCAATGAGCGTGCCAAAAAGGTTCTATAAGTTACTAGAGGAGGCAAAACAGGAATTGTATCCAGGTTGCAAGGAGGCTACCAAGGTTTCTTTTATTGTGAGATTGTTTCAGATTAAGTGCATGCATGGTATTAGTAACACTGCCTTGAGGAGCATACTAAGTCTGTTCTCCCTTGTGCTACCTGAAGGCCACTGTGTACCAAACACGTTGGAGAAAGTGCAGAGCGTAGTTAAAGAGCTAGGTCTGGACTATGAAAAGATACACGCTTGTGAGAATGATTGTATATTATTTTGGAAGGAAAATGAAAAACTGGATAAATGTCCAACATGTGGTGAGTCTAGGTGGAAGGATGATGGTGCTGCAAAGGGTGATGATACTAGTGACACTGGTGGTACACGAAAAGAAGCGTGTTCCACGTAAGATCCTACGGTATTTCCCACTAATTCCTCGGCTGCAGAGATTATATATGAGGGCACTACCGAAAACCGGACATTTCGTGAGAGGGGCGATTTTTCATGAGAGTGGAAAATAAACTCTCACGAAACTAATATTTTCATGAGAGTGATGTAAATCCCGCCACGGAAACTTGTTTTCATGAGAGTACTCCACGTACCATCATGAAAAAATCACCTCTTTTCGTGAAGGTTACTCTCACGTAACTACGAAAACTCTCACGAATTCCATTCGTGAAGGTTTACACTCACGAAATGTCATCACAACCAGTCATGAAAACATCGATGGAAACTTGGTGCGAACATCTACACGTGAAGGTGAACTCTCACGTAAATAGCAAACTCTCACGAAATCCATTCGTTAAGGTTTACTCTCACGAAAAAATCATAAAAACACTCATGAGAACACCGATGCTAACATGATGGCAACATCTATTCGTGAAGGTGAACTCTCACGTAAAAGCAAACTCTCACGAAATCCATTCATGAAGGTTTACTCCCACGAAATAACACAAAAAACAGTCATGAAAACACTGATGCAAAAATGGTGGCAACACCCACTGCGTGACGGCAAACTCTCACGAAAATAGCAAACTCTCACGAAATCCATTCGTGAAGGCTTACTCTCACGAAATACCATAAAAACACTAATGAAAACACTGTTTGAAATATGAGTTGATATTTTTCAATAGAAAAAAATTGCTTAAAATGCTAGAAAATCAAGAACACGAACGAAAGCTTTTTTATTTTAATCTACAATGAAATTTTGCAACAAGTCTTTCTCCGTCATACTAACTCCAAATGTAGTGATTCTTTTTTTTTCTAAATGTTTCTAAAATCATGCTCTATCAAATGGAATGTACTAACACCGACTTGAAACCATCTAGAGTTTCGACAATTGACTCGATAGCGTTATTTTTAAAATAACCAAAGTTTGACTTGGTCAAACCTCAGATCAAATGGAGCACTAAATGACCTCTCTTTGAAAAACTTTTGAATACAAGGGTGTTAGAACTCATCAAGATCTACACTTTTTGTATGGGTCATTTTTCCATTTTACAAAGTGTTAGAAAACACTAGTCGTAGAACCATATATCTCGCAGAGAGTCTCTGGAACTCTGTGAGAGAGTTGTCCATTTTGAACTACACTTTCCGAACGCTTTCTCAAACGTAAAAATGACCTGAATAACAATTGTAGATCTTGATGAGTTATGAACTTTTGATATTTGTGACTTTTCAAGAAGAGACCGTCTAGAGCTTCAAAACCCGTTCGAGCGAAAAAATTCAAAATTCAAATTTCGAGGCGTCAAAAGTTCGAAAAATGAAAAGTTGACTCTAATAGCAAATTAGATCTTGAAGAGCTCTACAAAACTCGTATTCATGAATTTTCGATTTGAAACAATCTAGAGCTTCGAAAACTAATGCAGAGGTGCCATTTTTTAAAAAAAATCTAAAAACTAGCTAAAAAATATAAAAAACTTGTATGAACATCTCATTTTGGTATATAATGTTGACAAAAAAGTTTCAACCGATTCTAGGATTTAAGTCTTATTTATTTTAATAAAAAACTATTAAATACAGTTTTTTTAGTCACCCAAATGTTTCTATTATTTATTTTTAAAAATAGGAATGCGCCAATTGTTTCCAATTTTGCTCACCAATTTGTTATCTGGCCCGCGCCCAAAACAAGCTTGAGCGCCCCTTCTTCGCACCCTCGGCCCACGACGGAAAAAGAACCGAAAAAGAGCGCTGCTCAGGTGCGGTGCGGTGGGCCCAACACGAGCGGCCGTGACTTCTCTCGTTCTCCCCTCCATAGCTCCCAACACGAGCGACAGCAGCCAAAAAATCGGGAGTCTCCAGCGCCGCGTGGTCGGCGGCTCCTCCGCCGGTGGCGGCGGACGACGTCTCTCTCTGCCTTGGCGGGCGGGGCGGCGGCGTCTCCTCGCCGCGCCCGGTCCCGCTGTCCCGGACTCCATCGGGCTGTCCGAGGATGGCGCCCTCGACGACCCGACATGGAGACCGCGCCGGCCCAGGGCGTGGAGACGCAGGACGCGGAGGCCGACGAGTGAACCTGAAGCACCCCAACCTCGACACAAAAATTGGTCCACGTTCTGTCCTCCGCTCTCTGCGGTTATTTTGGGGGATATTTTCGAGTTCTTGACCATGATCTGAAATTGCCGATATACTGTTCTGTAGCCCATGGGCAGGGCCTGCTACTGATGGTAGAAGTATTGAGGTCTTAATTTGTTTTGGGAGAGAACTAAGTCTCAACATATATTCTAATGAGAAATTGTCGATCTTAGATTTTTCTAGGGGCTGCTGCCATCTCTATCTATTCTTCTACTACACCTATCTGATGCAAACAGAATGTACGCTACCTAGTTTTAATTGCTAAAAGGTGTTGTTTTGATGACCATATAAATATCTATTTATTGTTCTACTAAGAAGTAGGTTAGTTTTCTACTCTACTAATTATATGCTGTGCTGGCCAAGCATATAGCCAGCTTCTATCTATTTTGTTTATACTTGACAGTGAACCAGTCTACAATGACATAGTCCCTAATGATGATGACTACAACTACAATGAGATGGATGACAGATGATGACGACAACATTACCTATGATGACTCTGAAGATGATTGTGGTTCTGATGGTTCAAGAGGCAGTGAAGACGACATTAGCAGCAGCCATGAAGAAGAGGATGACCCTTGGATGGAGTTAGAATGTATTGCAATTGGAATCAAACAGATATATGCATGTTTGTTTATTTGTTGGATCGTCATTTGGATCATTTGTGCATTTGAAATTTGGTTTGAGATGCATCTGTTATGTAATTTTCATGAAGGCATCGACTCTCGTGAAAACATCATGTTGTGATGATCCGAACATGTTTTTCGTGATGGTGTGCTCTCATGAAATCCTTTCACCTTTGAAACTCTCACAAAATTTATTGCGTGACTATGACTCTCACGAAATATTACAACTCTCACAAAATAATTTCATGATGGTAAACTCACAAAATAACTTCATGACCGTGAGCTCTCACGAAATACCATTTCTCTCAAGAAATAGTTTCATGACGGTGAGCTCTCACAAAATACCCTTCCTCTCACGAAATGATTTCATGATGGTGAACTCTCACAAAATACATCAACTCTCACGAATTAACTTCATGACGGTGAGCTCTCATGAAATACCCTTCCTCTCACGAAATGATTTCATGATGGTGAACTCTCACGAAATACAACTAAAAACCGCCATGAAAATACTAATGCAAATCTGGTGGCAACGTTATTCTCATGAGAGTGGCCGCCACGGAGAACTCTCATGAAAATAATCCGTGGCGGTGAACTCTCATGAAAATGTGTATTTCGTGAGTCTAATATCGTGAGAGGTGATGCGTGACGGGGTACTCTCACGCATTGTTTTCGTGAGAGTAAAACCGTTTTTCGTGACTTTTTGCACTCTCACGAAATGTCCGGGGCCGGTAGTGGGGAGACCACGCCATCGAGATGAGATGGCACAAGGAAGGATTGGCCCGTGATGGCGAGAATCGTCACCCCGCGGACTCTCCCGGCATGGAAGCACGTGGATGACAAGTACAAGTGGTTTTCGATGATCCTCGTAATGTTAGGCTAGCTCGCATCCGATGGATTCAATCCATTTGGGATGATAAGTACAACATATACCACCCGGCCTGTGATCATAATCCCTTATAATTTGCCACCTTGGTTGTGTATGAAACAACCCTATTGGATGATGTCGATGTTGGTTCCAGGACCAAAATCTCCCCGGAAACAATATTGATGTATACCTCCGTCCCCTCATCGATGAGCTAAAGGAGCTGTGGGACGATGGTGTTGAAACATATGACGCCAAGCTAAAGAAGAATTTTACTCTACATGCTATTCTACTTTGGACAATCAATGATTTTCCAAAGATATGCAATGTTATCCGGTTGGAGCACCAAAGGGAAGTTTGCATGTCCATATTGCAACAAGGATACCGACTTCTTGTGGCTCAAATACGGGTGCAAGCATTGTTACATGGGACATCGCCGCTTTTGCCAACGAACCATAGGTAAGATTTCTTTTGGCTGAAATGCTTTTTGTTGTTGCCAATTCAATTTCTTATTAATTTATGAGTTATCCATTGAAACATAGGTGGCGCAAAAAATAAGACAAGCTTTAATAACCAAGTGGAAACGAGGGTGGCTCTGAATCATTAACCGGTGTACAAGTGAAGGAACAATTTGAATGTTTTGATCAAACCGTTTTTGGGAAAACAACAAGAAAGAGGAAGCAACGTGAAGAAGAAAATAGATGGCACAATTGGAGGAAGAAGAGTATTTTCTTTGAATTGCCTTATTGGGACTCATTGCTCATAAGGCATAATTTGGACGTGATGCACATTGAGAAGAACATCTGTGAGAGCATTTTGGGTACGTTGCTTGAAATTGATGGTAAATGCAAGGACAGCGAGAAAGCCCGCCTTGACATGAAACATCTTGGTATGAGGAAGGATCAACATCTTGTGATGGAGAATAATAAATATACTATGCCACCGGCATTGTACAAATTATCTAAGGATGAGAAGGAAATTTTTGCAAATTCCTAGAAGGAGTGAAGATGCCTGATGGGTTTGCCTCCAATATAAAGAGATGTGTTGACGTCAAAGCTTGTAAGGTTAGTGGACTGAAAACTCATGACTACCATGTTATTCTACGTAAGTCGCTACCATTGATTGATTGTACGTAGCCTTCTGCCAAAAGATGTTGTGATCCCATTGATTGGTCTTAGTCAGTTCTTCAATGGAATTTGTTCAAAGGAGCTAGTCGAGGCAGATCTTGATAAGCTTAGCATTTCAATCAAAGAGACTCTTTGTCGCCTTGAGATGATATTCCCACCTGCATTTTTGACATCATGATGCATTTGCCGGTTCACCTAGCCGAAGAGGCTAAACTAGGAGGTCCTGTGAGCTATAGATGGATGTACCCAGTTGAGAGGTATTTACGTACACTAAAAGGCTATGTGAGGAACAAAGCACATCCCGAAGGTTCAATAACCGAGGGATATATCTCCGAGGAGTGCTTGACCTTTTGCGCTCGTTTTTTGGAAGACATTGACACCAAATTAAATCAAGCTGATCGTCATGAAAGCGCCACTGTGAATGAGCCACCATCCGGGCTCAGCATATTTAGCGCAACCGATTACAGCAGGAAAGGATTTTGTTGGGAAGAAATTTCTAAAGAAGAGTTATTCAAGATGAGGCACTACATGCTAACTAACTGCGTGATGAGTCTCCACCATGGATTAGGTAAGTTGCAATATATAACATAACTAATTTTACGATTTCTTGTAGCAAATACTAATTATTTGAAGTTACAATGCAGTGAACATAAGGATGACCTCAGGAAAGAAGGTACAGTAAACCTTAACAAACGACACAAGGAGCAATTTGTACAGTGGTTTGAGCGCAAAGTGAGTAATGAATTAATTTTAGGTTTTCGAGACTTAATGCTGTCAATACGACATATGTTATTCACTGCCACTTGTATTATGGAATTGTGTTTTGCAGATCGAGGAAGCAAAAGCAGGAAGGCATCATAAATAGTGACAACCTATTATGCTCCCTAGCTAGAGGACCGAGAGTTACGAGCCCGTGTGTTCAATAGATGCTTTATCAATGGTTTCCTGTTCCGAACAGCATCTATTGAGAAAAACCTGACCACAAGAAATAGTGGCGTTTATGTGAAGGGTGTTCCCAGTACCGGCAATATGGCCAGTACCGGCAATATGGCATGGTATGGAGTGGTTCAGAAAATTATCACTCTTGATTTCGCCCAGGAGAAGGAAGTCACATTGTTTTAGTGTGACTGGTATGATGTACCAGCTGCCACTACGAGCAAAGGCAGAGGATATAATAAGGATGAATATGGGGTTATAGAGATCAATACTAGTCGTTATCGATATTCCAATGAGCCCTATATTCTGGCAACACAAGCTGAACTAGTGTTTTATGCTGAAATCCCAAGCAAGCCGATTGGTGCGGTGTTGTTGCAATCGAAGCCTAGGAATTTGTTTGCCATGCCGGAAGCAACGAGAAGATGAGGGTGACATAAGCGTACTAGGCGTGGGAGTGCAAGACATGGATAGTGCATTACGCCTGCATATGGAATTGACAAATTGGAGAAGATCGGACATGGAAGGCTCTAGTGGTGATGTCTCTATTATTAATCGGGCAATTGCCCAATCTGTTCCCGAGAACCAGATCACGCGGCATTTCTTGATGCAGAAGATGATGAAGACAATGAGACCTACATTGATGATGGAGTTGTTGCACCAGCTACAACTGTGGGGAAGACCAGGATGACGATTTCTTTGTTTAAATCATTTTGAAGGATATGTTTTGCTTTTTGAGGACCTGGATGAACATCTCTTTGATTAAGTCATTTTTATGAATATTTGTTGCTTTTGTGTGGACCTGGATGAAGATCTATTTGATTTAGTATTCATGAATAATTTATGCCAACTATTTTGTTGCTTATGAATATTTGTTTTTATCAATACTGTTAGAAGTTAGAACAGCAACTAGCACATAGAGTGGTACCATATCAACTACCTGGTCCAAATTATTGCATCATATAATAATTTGTATGCTAAATCCATAAGAAATTCCATATATGCCACATCTTCATTCATACCTCTGCTCCTCGTCAGTGGAACTCCACTTACAGAGCCACGAATGCCATCTGAACGCTTTTTGGGCACTTTGGCTGAGGCTTGGGCAGCACTGCTGTCTACATACCATGAGGTCTTTGACGTCTGAAGAGAAAGTCGTCATCCTAAATGTTACAAGAAAGCTCCATCAGAATCGTAGAGACAAGCTGCTGATTACATTAAATTTTTTGAATGTTCAATAAATAAATAAATACTCAGAGAAGAACAAGAAAAACTATCACTTGGTAGAATTTCTCATTGATATCATGCCTGCATCCCTGAATGAGCTATCTAGCCTGAACATGGCTGAAATTTCTTAGCAGCTGCCCACTTCTTAAGGTTCTCAAGCAGCACATCCTAAGCACTTGTAACTCCACTGTAGAAATTCATATGTACTCACTGAATCTGCTTTAATTTTCTATTGCTCATCCTCAACATACAGATTCTTTAATTTGGTTAATGTAACATTATTAGAATAAACATTTCATCAAACAAGAGGCGGGCAAGTAAGGGCACTTAATTGTCTTCCCACATTCATCATGTGTAACAAAGAACAGTCAATTAGTAAGCTATTCGAAAACCACTTATTGGCCGGCTGAAGCAATCAGGAAATTATCTAAAATTGAACACATTCCCCAAACTTGAACCTAATAATTGAAACCTTAACCAAAACTCTAACCCCCAATCTCACCTTCTTCCTGGCCGGGCGGTGGGAGGGCGACCCTTTGTACCCCTTGCCGCCGGCCACCGGGGTCTTCCTCTTGGCCCCGGAGAAGGCTGGCCATTTGGCCCGCTTGTCGCCGGCAACCGGGTTCTTGTTCTTGGCCGTGGCGGACGCAGCACTACCGCCCACCTTCCCGCCCGACGAGCGATGGGAGGATAAGCCCACAGATGCGTGGGCGTTGGAGAGAATATGCTGGAGGCACGGGGCGGAGGAGGAGGGAAGCGGGGCCGAAGGGGACGAGAGGGCGGAGGCGGGCCGCGGCCGCGAAGGTGGCGGAGCAGGATGCGCTCCCTCCCACGCTAGGGGCGGGGTCCCAGATCACGCGGGCCAACGGGGGCAAACACTGCCAGATGCCGTCGTCGTCGAGCTCCCACTGCCCAAATTGACCACGCCACTAGCTCCGCATCATCCCCACTTGGCCCGCCCAATTCCACTGTGATCGTCCTCGCGACCATCTTCTTCCTCGCGGCCAGCGGGCGCCACCATGAGACATCCCATCGTGGACAGCTCATCCCGACGAGCGTTAACTTGCAAGTCCTCATGTTCTAGCTCCCCCTTGTCATCAAGATCTTGATCGTCTTTATGGTTTTAATAGAAGAAGCCCAGCCGCACCGGAACGCCATCATGGCCGCCAGAGCTTGCCGCCATCATCGTTGTCACCGTCGTCCGTCCACTTCCACCACATCCTCGACTCAACCAACGCGAGCACCGTGCCCACTGTGAGCTCCTTGTCATTCTCATGTCGTCGGTTGGTCCGTGCCGTGGTGGCCAGGGCGGGTCGCCGGCGAAGCTCCACTTTGCCGTGCTCGTAGCTGCGCTCACTAGGAGTTGCCTTTGGCTCGATTAGGTTAGGGCCTTAGGGGTTTTGCTCGCCTCGTGTGCCGCACCTACTGCTACCCTTGCTATCGCCGGGGAAAGCCCCAACGAGCTTTTCAGCCGCCTTGCCGCGCTGTCCGCCCGCCATGGCCGCCGGCAAGGGTGCCGTCGTGCCTTAGGGGGCGGGTTAAGGGCACCAACGGATCTGGGAGAGAGTGGGGAGCGGGTTAAGGGCACCAGCGGGCCCGGGAGAGAGTGGGGAGAAGTCTGGGTGGGCGGCGAATGGCAACGAGGTTGGCGCAGCGGGCAACGGAGAGGGAGGAGCCGACGGACAGATGGGCCTGAGCGAGGCACAAGGCCCACGAAGCGCACGTCCAGACGTATATGTTTACGGTTTTAGTATTGTTGAGCGAAATAGCTAGTGAGATTTATTATAGTAGGAGTAGTAGATTCATATTATATTTCTTGGTTTATTTTACTAGGAAAACGGCTAATATATATACATATACATATATATACACAAAAAGAGACGGTGTTCTTATTTGTATTATTTTTCCATATATAGGAAAAAGGCCAGGGTGTCATGCGCGAGGCAAATACCCGGCCCAAGCATTTTTGCTGCCTTTTTTCGTTCGTTCTCCTGATCTTAAACATTTTTGCCGCCAGCAGTTTGGATTTTTTTGTTCCAGCGAAAACAAACGAGAGCCAAATACCCCGCCTTTTTTTCCCTAAACTTTTTTTTGCCGCCCTATACCATCGCCCCTGCTCCCTCCAAAACCCATTCGCCCCCACTTAATCTAATCTCCAGGGACAAGGCAGCCGCCAGTTAGGGTGTCAAAGGATCGTAGATGGCGACCTCCTCGGCAGCTGCGGCCACATCGGCGACGCAGCGGCAACCCGCGTCGACGGCGACCCCAGGGTACACAACACCATCGCCAGCGCTCATGAGGCCGCCGCCAGCGTCCACGGCGATGAGACGCGGGGCCACGACGGCGCTTTTCGGCGGAGCGGGTAGGACGCCAACCCCTACTGTGTCCGACCACGACGGAGAGGACGACTATCAAGATATCAGTTCACCACGTCGACCACTACCCGCCCGGCGACGTCGTATTGGATCTCAGATACTCGAGCCGGACTCACAGCGTCGGTAAGCAGCGGCACTCATCCTTCATTTAGAAATGGTCATGCACTCAAATAAATTTCTTCACTTTCGTTCAATTTCCATTCAACTAGGCCATCAAAGTGTATTATCCTACTGCTGGCTGTGTCAGCCTCTGCAAATTTCTACTGTGCATTATCCTGAGCGAAACTAAAACAAAATAGTATAGATTGTCCTGTTATCACTTTCCAAGTATAAATTTACGCCATGTAAATTTCCATGTACACTTCATGTTATTAATCTACCTTCAATTTCGGCCGTGTATGCCTCTGCAAATTGTTGGCCGTTATCTTGTTCCATTGTTCAGTTCTTTATTATTTAACTATTGACTATACTTTTTTCAACCGAGATTACCAGAGAATGAACCTTCCTCCCTCTTGATTAATTGTTGTTTATTCAGTACTACTTTAGAAAATTACTACTTAAGTTGGAAACCTCAGTTTACAGTATCAGTTCGCCATACCTCAAATATATAATGCTATGCCACTAATCCAAGTATGCACGAATGTTTTTTTCAGGGAAAATACTGTGACATCGTCGGAAGAAACAGAATCTTGGATTCTATATTTTGATCTAAAAGGCGCACCACCTGAGAGGGGAATTACTGAAATTGAATTGGATAGGAAAGATATCACGTTTGGAACCTTGTTAACAATTAAATCACGTTCAGGGTACTCTTCGAGGGACTTCTTATACTACAAGGAACGATGTGGTAATGGTGTAGCAAAATTGATTGAAATTGATGGTGAATTAGATGTAGATGGCATGATAGCAATGAACCATGAGGAGAGAGAAGTCAGATTAGTATTGAGTAGGGATAAAATGACCGAGCAAAATGTGACCATAACACCCATCAAAGTACCTCCAGGTACAACATTTTATGAGGATGAATTCACAAATGAGCCACTTGATGACTACAAGGTCTGGCTTGAAGAACTGCATGAAAATGGCAGAGGCCGTGGTAAGTTAAGTAGTTGCACTAGTTTCCATAACTTCATCTTAATTGATTGGTAGTCAATTCAATAATGTAAGTTTTTTTTTCCAGAACTTCAAGATATGTTCAGGGAAGAGACAGTCAAAACATACAGCGCATGGTTACGTCAGGAAGGACAACTTGATGACATCGGTAATATGATATCCTCTCAATGTTTGTAAATCAATTTAACAGTTTTTCAGATACCAATTTTAACTTGTGCCCTATTATTGTAGAGGCATATGAAGAGCTTTCCAACAATCAGTCAAGTCAATCCAGCAATCCTACATCACCAATGCAACGGCCAAGTCATGCTCGTCGTGAAAAACAACTGGCCAATGGTGGTAAGAATTTTTTTTGGAAACCATTATTATAAGGTAATAAGAGTTGTACCATAGAAACCATGTCGAAAAGTAAGCAAGAACCTATTGCAATGTTCCAAATGCAACCACCTATATCAAGGACCATACACATGGCAACTCTGAGCCGCAAACATTTGTGTGGACGAACAGCAACATACAGTAGTATTTATGTTGCAGTTCTGAGCAGCAGCAACTCTGTTCCATCCATCTTCAGTTCAGAGCACAAGCAAGCAGTAGCAAATTTCTCTCTATTATATATCATGACCCCTTCTTGTCTCTAACTTCAGTGCAATATATGTGGTTCAGCCATGGTTGTTTATTTTACTGGTTTAGACAAGTATTTTCACTTAGGCCTGAATAGCAGCTGCGATGCACATCATTTTTGTATAATTGTGAAAGGACATTTGTTGGCTAGAGTAACTAATTCCTCATGTAATCGTTGCATGCTTACCTTTAGTAGTTATTTATTCTTTAGCTGATCATTTCTCATGGAGTCGCTGCAAGGTTGCTTAGCTTAGCTGTTGGTTACTAGTAGCTCTATTACAGTTTGAATTTTTAGTACTAGTGAGCTCAACTAGCTATTGTTTATGAGAATCCATTGTCACTTGTTACTTTAGAGTGGAAACATCTTTCAATTATTAGGTTAGAAGAAATACACACTTGTTACTGATTGGTGGCATTCTGTATTTTGTTGTATTGACAATTTTGTGTCATGCATTATTAAATTTCATTGTATTGTTTCGAAGGGCGACATATCAGTGGAAAGAGGAAGTTTAAAGGACGTGGGCCAGTTTAAGGTTTAACTGTATCCAACAAAAGAGCTAGGCAGGGCACTACAAAATTGGATGTGGTATTCTCTAGAATGGGAGGACCTGTAGGTGGTAACCGACGGTCTTTTGTTGATGAAGTGGTGGTGTATACAAGGTTAAGGGCTCCACTTATTGGTGTGAGAAAGTGGAAAGACATTGATTATGAAGTTAAAAAGGAGATAGCATCTGATGTAATTGTAAGCTTCACATATTTTTGGTCCATTCCAATCTTAATTGTGAAATATTGTAAGAACTCACTTGGTTTGTGTATTTCTTTATTCAACAGGATAAGTGGAACCTTGAGAATACTTCGGAAAACAAGAAAAAGATATGGGCTATTGCTAATGAGCGCTACAAAGGATGGCGATCAGCATTTAGTTCAACGTACAGGGCTTATGACACATATGATGAGAGAATGAGACATAAGCCTGAAGACCTGCACATTGTTGAATGGCACTATCTAGTGTTGTATTTTTGGCACAAAGGAATTCCAGGTTTGATGCCATTTACTATTTTTGATGCCAATTGCAATTGCAAAGATAAATGTTTTCTTTGGAGCACTCTTTTAATACAAACACAACATGCAGGAAATTAGCAAAAAGAATTCTCGAAATCGTTAAACTTGTCCAAGCACAGCATATGGTGGGATCATTGTCTTTCGGTCGGTGCAGCTATGAAATGGTAATGACTTGAGAAGCACGTACATATCAATGTTTTCTTACTTGATGAAATATTTATTTGTGTCATTCTTGGCAAAATTAGAGAGACCCGTAAACCGGTGAAGAGCCGGATGATTGTGAGCTTTGGGTGAAAAACGCACGATGAAGGGAGGGAAATGGACAAGCGATGCATCAAAGGCTATCTATGTGCATATATAATTGTTTGTACAACCCTTACTAAATGATTCATAGTATTTCCCTTGTTTAACACATTTTTGCATGTCTTGCTTGTGTTAGGAAACTGCTTGCAACAAAATTGCGAGAAAGGAAACCGAGTCGGCCAGATAGCTTTATATCTTCAGTAGAGAAAAACCTTATTTTCCAAGAAGCATACAAGCAAATTACTAGATCTAAATCATCCAAGGTTCATGGTAATGGGTATTTGGCAAGGTATCCAACTAGAAGGCGCTTAATGACTGAGCGTTTGGAGGATCGGGCCCGTTCAAACTGCATCCCATAAGGAAAATGAAGAACTGAAGGCTTCGCTCGAGAAGGTACAAGAACAACTTCAAAGCCAAGTTGTTGAAAGGGAAGCCGAGAAGGAGGAACATAGGCGTCGGATGGAAGAAATGAAGGAAGCAAGGGAGGCGATAATAGGCGTCAAATGGAAGAATTCCGAGAAACTTCGCAAGAGTTCATGTCAATGCTAGCAAAGACAAAGGCAAGAACCATCACCACAGGTAATATGTTGTATCATTTGAACTTGCATATTGATCAAAATATAAAACAAGAATTCCGGGAGCTTCAATCTGTTTTTATAGTTTTCTCATTGGATTCACTTCACAAATATCACCATAATATGTTTGCTCAAACTGAACAGAGGAACATTAATCAATTAAGTTCTTGTCTATGGGAGCTAAGTAGTAGTAATAAAAAAATTAAATGCAGGTTATCCAAGCTGCCATTGAAACAACAATCCACCGCTACAACAGAAATGAAACAGCGAGAAACGAAACACCCTCGGTTGCTCATGTACCAACCTTGAATGAAAGAGAAGAAACAACACAAGAGGATGAAGCAACATTAGCTCAGGTTGTTTCGAGATCGAATACTGTTTAAAACCATGAATTAGACTCTAATATTTTTAATGTAAATTTTGAATTGCAGAATAACCTACAAGTGAAGGAGAAAGGACAACTTGCAGGTTCTACACCTGTAGTAGGTATTAATGTGCGCACCACTAGAGGCAGTCTTAGCCGAAATCAATCACAAAACAAAGAAGGGAATGGTGCACGAATTTTATTTCTACAAAGCATTTGACCCGATCTTTGTGGCAAAGAGACGCGACCAACCAAAAAGAATTGAATGTAAGCTTGGTTTTTCAAATGATGTTCTCATTGTCCTTCAGATCATGTGATTTTGCAATGTCTTTTCACTTTGAATTACCTATGGTAAAACCGATAGTGGTCTTTATTTCGGGATGAATGTACAGTTTCATATTATTGTGGTAGTCCAAATCAGGCACAAGGTAAAATTCCTTCCTGTACTTCTCAATAACCTATGCCTTTTGATACGTGCTTTGCTTGTCATCATTTATATATGTGAATGATAGTACCAATGGTTCTAGATAACTTGTGCCATCTTATTTTATTTGTTTGTGAACATCACTAGTTTTTTGTTTTTATTGCTTAAATTTGAAATAATTTAGTTCTGATTTTGTTGTCAACATCTCCAATTTTAGTATAAGTACTTCCTCAAAATTTATTAGAGAACCATATCATATTATATTATACTATCATGATGAACCAACAACTAATGCGTATTTTAATTTGAATGACTTTATTCAACAGGAAGGTATAGTTTGAGTGGAGTGCTCAAGTGATGGGATGGCCAATTCAAGTCAAGCTTCGCTTCAACCATTATTGGTGTTTAGCGGCTTTAGATGTTATTAGGCACAAATATGTTGAATAACTTAAATGTGTGATGGTTTGAACAATTTGTGATAGTCGGGGTTTGAATATTTTGGATTAGTTTATTTCTTATGTGAATAATTTGAACAATATGTTGATTGAATGGAATATGTCCGTATGCATTTTTGATGTATATTGTGTTTCTAATTAATTAATTGTGTTGCAATATTGTTCGGTGGCACCAAAAGAACACGTTGTAAAAGTGGCTATTGGCCACCATACTTTCGATGGCAATATATCCTATAGCGGCGAACATTTCGTGTAGCAATAGAAATTGGTCCTTATAGCAACGACAATGTGAATGTGGCAATTGCATGTCTTGCCACCATTTCTTAGTGTTGCGACATAATCCTTATTGCCACACTCGTTATGTGATGCAATAGAGGTGTAACTTATAGCAACCAAACCTTAGGCGTGGCAATTGCACATGTTGCCACCACTTCTTGGTGTTGCAACATAGGTCTTGTTGCCACACTTAATGTGCGATGCAATATAGGATGCACCTTATAGCAACCAAACTTTGGGTGTTGCAATTGCACATGTCGCCACCATTTTTTGGTGTTGCAACATAATCCTTGTTGCCACACGCTTTAAGCGTGGCAATACATTATGTTGCTACACACTTTTATCGTTGTTATTGCACCATTTACAACGATATGGGCACGTTGCAATTGCAAGATCTTGCAACACCATAGGGGTTGCATGAGTTTTTATTGCCACACATACTAGTGTAGCAATAACCTTATGTTGCAACTCTTAGGCGTTGCAAATCCAAAAAGCATTTTGCAACGCTTCCCATAAAAGTGTTGTCCAAAGCTTTGCCCACGCAAGCACCTGCAACACCTCCCAAATCTAAAACAAGTGTTGCTATTTTTTGCTATTGCAACTATTTTAGCCCTTTTGCAACACTTTTCAAGTGTTGAGACAGGGTAAAAATTTAGTAGTGACTTGGATCTCCACAACTCTCAAGATTGAAGCTCACAAGCATGAATGAGATAGGGGAGGGCTTTTGCTCACTCTAGGATGTTAGGAGTGATTCAAATGACCAAGAGAGAGCACAAGCCGGCCAAACAAGTATTTATACACCCCCACACGAAATAGAGTCGTTGGGGGCAAAGCGCACTTTACAGCGTCTTGGCCGGGACGCGACCGACCCGGACGCGACGGGTCGGGTGACCGGACACTCTGGTCTAGGCGTCGGTCGAGGCGCGACAAAGTGGCTGGCCCCACGCGCTAACACCGGAGCCCAACATCCGGTCGCGGCGTCCGATCGGCGGACCGGACGCGCGAACAACCGAGCACCGAAAACTTCTTGGACTTGACCGGAACCACCCGGCCGGGCCGCTCCGGTCCGGACCCTCGCGTCGGTCCGGCGTCCGGTCGTAGGGGGTCGGTCGGTTTTGAGTCTGCGAATCGTCGTTTAAGTTGTTGTTCCTTCGCCTTTGCTCCAAACTAGCTTCGTCACTTGATTCTTGTTACCAACACGTCGAAGAACACCTCGAGCACTTGTGTTAGCATTTTGAAAACCATTTTTCATCAAGCACGGAGTTAGCTCTCTAGGTTAGAATGCATGCATATGAATTTTGAACCTAGAGGCACATGAGGACCGATATGTGCGATAAGTTTCCCTCTTTATAGTACGGCTTATCGATCCTATAACCACTCACACCCTCTATGGTGTCTTGAGTGCAAAACCAAATGTCCATATGGTTATACCTTTGCCTTGAGCCCATTTGATCTTCAAACTCCACCAAGGTTGAACATTCGATCACCAATTGTATCACCTCGATCCATCCATCATGACCCCCTTGTTCCAACTTTGGCACGACTAATCTCTATCCTAGTCAAACACTTAGCATCAAGAGATTAGTCCTTAGGTGTCACTAATTATCAAACCCAAACTAGAGATCTTCACTGAGCTACGATCTCGGGGCTTCGAGGTAATTTATTTATTTTTATTCAAGGTTGACTTATCTTTACATTATGTTTCTCTAGGATCTAACTTTTTGTTGGAATAGGCCCAGATAGAGCAACAAAAGAGGCTCCGGGGGAGGCCGAGGCGGGGAGCGAAAGTGAGGGCTTTGAGACGGACGGAACTTTGAAATCTCATGTTTGGTTTTGGAAATTGATGACACACTTGTTATGCTAATCCTTTGCTCTAAGTGTGACTTAAGAGATAGGATTACATGGATGGCGTGAAGCATGATGATCATGGACATGGACGTTGAGGATGGACATGATGGATCGTCAAGCTCGGTTTGTCGGTTTGGAGGGAACCCCGGAGATCAAGGCAAAGGTATACTTGATAGGGTTTTCTTTCGGTGATCAAGACACGATAGAGCGTGTGATCACATTATAGGCTAGATGGCCGACTATCAAGAGGGATGCCGCGACCAATCCTTTGGTGAAGTGCTTCTAGGTCAATTGACTTGCATATTGCATTTAGGACATGAGAGCACTAACCGTTTTTGCCTAATCGATCGACATGCTAACATAAGTGATATTGAGATCATCTTCGGCGTGTTGGCAATTTATGGCAAGAGGCGAAGCAAGGTTGAAGCAAAGGGCGAGAACAAAATGAAGAAGAACGCAAGAAAAAATGACGGCCAGCTGGCCGGTGTATGACCGGAAAAGCGATCAAGTGACCGGGCCTTTCCGGTGTGTCGCGTCGGCGAGAGAGCATGTTTTGGCGATCGTCGTCGAGGACCGGCCGGACGCGGCGGTGACGGGAAGCATCCGGTCTTGACGGATGCATGGATTGGAAGCTTCGTTCGGGGTTGTCGGATGTGGGGCCAAGGCGCGTGTCCGATCCCCGACGGACGCCGCGAAATGGTGCGACGGATGCTTGACCGGACTTCGCTGGTGAGTCCGGTCCGGTCGCCTTGAGAATGCCCATTTCAAAGCACAACGACTCTATTTCATGGGAGGCTCTATATATACTTGGGTGGCCGGTTACTAGAGCTCTCTCTTGCACATTTGAACACTCTAACTCTATTGTGAGCTTGTGAGACTCCTCTCCACTCATCTCTTCATCCAAACTTAATCTTTGGTGAGATTGAGAGTGATAGAAGTGCATTGCATTGCTTGATTGTATTTAGAGGCACTTCATCCTTGGAGAAGCCGCGAATTTCGTTTCTCTTGGGAATTTGCTTGGTTCCCTAGCAACTTGGAGCAAGAGCGGTGTTGAGCTTCGATTGGAGCTTGTTCGAGGCCACACCGGTGGTTTGTGAGGGGTCGTTTCTTACCCTTGCCGGAGATTCGCGAAAGGAGCACTAGTGGATTGCTCGTGGCTTGTTTGATCCTCTCTTGTGATCGGTGTGCTTGAGCTCCCACCGAGGATTTGGCACCGGCCATTAAGCAGCAACCGTCAAGTGAGTGTATCGCCACAACGGGGGACTAAGCGTGCCCGGCAAGCACGTGAACCTCGGTGAAAAATCATTGTGTCACTTGTTCTTGCTCGTTAGAGATTTCTAGTACCACGGTGATTGGCTTCAACATCCTCTACACTCAATCGTCGGTATATCAATCACTCTTTCCCTAGCATTACATTCGATATACTTGTGTAGAATTGCTTAGGTTGTAGTTGATTAGAATTGTTTACCTCTAGTGGTTAAATTAGTTAGCATATCTTGCTCACCTAGGAGTAATCTAGCAACCTAGCACTTGTGTGATATTAGAGACATTAGAATTGATTTACTTGTCTTGTGGCTTGCCTAGCTAGCTTGTAGCACCGCTTATTTAGCTTCACCATCTTATTTACTAATCGGTGTGTTTAGTGTTGTTGCAAGATTTTTAATAGGCTATTCACCCCCTCTAGCCATTAGGACCTTTCAAACTTGGAAGCTCTCCTAGCGTCGCCACATGTGTTGGAGGCAAGGTTGGTGAAGAGCCGCCACAAATATCCTTTGCTCCACCGCCGGTCTTCGGTCCACCGCCCGTCTTGGTCCACCGCCAATCTTCCCTCCACCAATTGGAAGCTCTCCCGTGAGTTTGTCTATCTTAACTCCAAATATGCATATATGAATGTGAATGGAAATGATCACGGAGTTTTGAATGAACCATGAGATTTGTATATGGACATGTGGTTGTGTCGGCCATCGAGCCATTGTTTTGTTGCAGGTTTGGAAACTCCTCCGTGCGGGGGAGTTCTTTGCCGATATTTCTAACAATTTATCTTGCTTTTTTTCATGTTAATAGAATTTACCTTGAATTTTGTCTCACAAATGCAATATCTTTGCCTATGTGCAAGTTCAATCTCACGCCTCGAACCCATCTCCGAACCAAACTCCTGCGGACCCTTGGAAATGAGCTGTAGAGCAACAAGATGGCTGGCTGGGTTGGCAGTGAAGTTATGATGATTTAGGTGCTGAACTTGTGTACTTAAACTTGTGGTTGCACTCATGGTTGAACTTGTGAACTTGTGACTTTTGGATTTCCTTCTTTGTAATCATAGTCGGTTAAGACTCGTGTCAAGTCCGAGGTATAAATATTAGATCCTAGGCAGCTGTAAAAAATCTCTTACACAATCAATACAACAACCCGACTCCGCGCCACCCCTATCGAGTCCAAGTCGTGTCGTCGATCTACTACGAGAGGAACCATCGACCTGTCGACCTCCGTAAGTACCGGCAACCTTGTACCATGTCTAGTATCGTGTGACGGATTTAGATTATGATGCAAGTAGTCTTCTTACCATGCTTAGTATCGTACGGCGGATTTAGGTTATGGAACAAGAGGGTTCTTTGTTAGGTCATGAGTCGTGCGGCAGGCTAAGATCTAGCTTGGAGCTAGTTATTGGCTCTATTAGATTTGACAAGATCTAATAGATTCATTAAGTTACCACGTGTTGCATGCTTCTTATTTATTATTTTAATTATGTTTGCACACACTTTTGCCCAATTTAGATTGATAGGGCTCGGCTTCATCTTGTTATAGGTCTAGTTGTCTTTAATGCTTTTGATGTTCATCTTACCGTGTCACTAGATCTATTTGCTTACCATAGCCGAGCTTTAGATCAATCTAAGTTGTTACATGTTCTTGCGGGTTCATGCACGTTAAGCGTAGGATTAGCCTTGATAGGACTGGGTACCGTGCGGCGGATGCAAAGTCTTTGGGTTACTCTAGAGCTAGTCATCCGATGGACTAGAGATCAGTTTAATCTGATAGGTTTTGATCATGTTTTACGTGTTTGTTCCTTCTTCATGGACCCGATTAGGTAAGCTTACCGAATACGGTTATCTTTAACAAGTAATGAGTATTTATAGATCTATCTAGATATATGCATGCTTTAGCTTGTTATGATTAGATTGTATCATGCGGTGGATTGATCTAGTTGTGAGAAGTGGTTTGGATCTGTAACAAGTCGTATCATGCGGTGGATTAACTTGTTAGGGTTTAAGTTAGGCGGGTTTAGGAAAACTAGGCGTGTGACGGACTAGTTAGATTAGACCTATGCGTGCTTTATTTAGATTAGATTTATATTTATGATTTACCTGCTTTTATTCATCATGTTTACAAGTGATTCGATCTATGTCATAAGCTTTATACTATCATATTTTGATGATGGATTTACTTGTTCAAACATGTCTTCTTATGCCCGCTTAAATAACCTGTACTCTTCCATGTTTTGTCCATGCTTACGAGCGTGTTCATAAACTTGTGGGCGAATAGCTTCTATAGCTATATGTCGTAAATAAAAAGTGGCTTCGGGGCCGTACATGTGGAACTGTCTTGGTCTCACCAGGCATGTTCTTGATCTCATGGTTTATCTCCTTTGTTGGTT